>JAUPFV010000001.1:130703089-131303089 GCA_036936605.1 Limnanthes douglasii subsp. nivea | reverse complement strand
AGGGTGCGCATCAGATTATTAGGTATACAAATTTCAGGATATCATATAAAGTTAGAAGTATTAAATTTGGGGTTTCGTCCGGTAAGGGATTTCTTAGCCCAGCGACTCTTAACCTGACTTAAATACGTTATTCTCTTCCCTTCTTAGCAATACAACATCACATAGACGAGGGCATTCAACTAGCTACCTTAGAGTTTGAAACTAAATAAAATGGACTTCAATGGCATTATTAAGTCATTTTCTGTTACATTCTTCTTTATTCAACCATAAAATAAGCCACAAGTCTTTACATCACTTTTATACAACGATTTGCTTTGCTGAATAACAAGTAACAAGGTTATAAATGATGCTTTTCACCGTCAACCTTCACCCCACTTGAGATCATTTCTTTATAGAATTAAAATAAAACGGAAATTCAATCCTAAAGAATAAATCATGTTCATAAACCATTGTATTTCCTATATACTACCTAAGTGGGACGAGAAATAAACACGCATATAAAAAATATACCATACCTATAAGCTAATACTAAAACATTTGTATATAAGCTACTATATAAGTTCTGAAACTGGACTCTAGAATTCAATTTCATAACTACATACCATATCCATTTGTGAAAGAAGTAATGCCAGTTTAAAATAGTCTTATAAAATTAAGGTTAATTGAAAGAAAGACTGAAAGGTGAACCTCAACATATCAAGAATGTTTGGCCAACTGAAGTGAAGTATCCACCTGTATATCTCACAATAGATTTGTTTATAAGGCATAATCACTTTCAATGAATAATAAATGGAAATTAAACTAGATATTTTAAATTTCACCTATATAAAATTATTACCTCTAAAACATGAAGAAGAATTTTCAAAGATCCATCACAAACTTCAGCACTTTGGGTAGTAGAATATAAAATCCCAAAATGTGATATCACATCACACTCAAACAATCTCAACTGCGATATTTTTTGTTCATCCATGAGAGGTATTTAATTCAAGAAAACATCAATTATTGTTATGTTTGATATGAGGATAAAATTACTAAATGCGAAGAATAATAATATATATAAAAGACTGACATCCTGAATAACAAACATGATTCTAGATGCTCCATGGTCCTAAAACTGTTTGGATCCTAAAACAACACATAGAGCGTTAAGTGTCATATTTTTATAGATTTTGATTTAAATGTTCAACAAACTGCAATAACCTCTTATATTATAAAAGAAAATCATATATGATGTAAGCATATATACAATTTATTAAGATTATAAACCATCATATCAAGAAAGTGGCCAACAACTTTCTCCCATAGTTGCACCACTCACGTAAAGACAAATATATATTCAGAAATAAACAAAAAAGTAACTAAATATAAAAAATACAAAATCTAATAATTGTTCATGAAGTATGGCATATGTCAAGATATTAATGGATAATATATGAAATTATAGATTTTAAAACTAGGTTATGGCAACAATAATATAACAATAACACAAGTTATCCAGTTCCCCCATAACCATAATTTTATTCATGAAGTGGGGTGGACATATCGATTGGATGTCAAGCATGAAGTATCATAACTACTTTACCACAAAAGCTAAAGAAGAAGTCAAAGAAAACAAAGTAAAGAGCAAAAACTTCAACGTCACTTTACGCAAACAAATAGTTAAATAATACTAATAACTCGTATGTTAAGTTTTTTTAGAAGGAAATAAATATCAAAATTAATAAAAAAATAATTTACCCTATTTACTTTGAAGCCTAGCTAGTACAGTGTGACACTCATTTAAATATTCTTAACTAAATAGTTTATGATTTATTAATAACAATCTATACTCTCTAAGTATAAAATAATTAAATCTTAACACATTTGTCAACTACATAAGCATGCAAAATCAATGGAAGTAAATATAAAGACATGTACTTGCATGTATTAGGAAGACATGACTCTTTTATTGATATTTTGTAATAAATAGATCGAGATGAGATTACATATCAAAACAAAAAGGACAATAATATACTCCATCCGTCTCATAATATAAGAGGATCGAGGGTTATGCACACAAATTAAGAAAAGTAATAATTGTTGTTTTCACTTATAGAAAAAGTAAAATGAAATTAATTTAATTGGTCAACAAATAATAAAGTAGATAATTGTTACATTATTCATTGGCAAAAAATAAAGTAGGTGTAATTAATATAAATTGGAATTCACAAACGACAATTATTATGAGACATATTTTTTTTCTCTAGAACGTCTTATATTATGAGACAGATGGAGTATTAATTAGGAACCAATATACCTTATAGATGTCGATGCACGATGTGCATTTGACATTACAAAGTACACGAAGGCCAGAAAGAATACAGTTGTGAAGAACAATACCGCTCAAGCGGGGTAACTTAGCAATTACATGCAAAGTAGGCTCACTGCAATAGAATGGCCATACAAAATCAAGTCTTATTGGCTAATTTCATATTAGGAAGTAAGAAATGTAACAACCCCAAATTGTTAAAATCACAAAACAATCTTAACTGATATGAGCCACTCAATGTACAATCAAGCCTATATACGGCCTTTTGTGCCTTTTCATGGTACTTATAGCGCACAAATGTAAAACCTTATGCGTCACCCAATTTACAATGTGGAAGACATGATAACGAGTTATAAGAGGATAATAGCTTCCAGATGGACCAAACTACTGTAGATAATAGCTAAGTCACCGAATGGATTCAGAAAATATAGAATAAAAATGAAACAAAAATGGATAAAGAGAAAAAAAAACCTTCAGTCTCTACGAGATACGATGAAACAATATAAGAAGATAAGTAAATTGAGACAAAAATAATATACTCAGGATGCAACACTAGAAGATAAAAATAAAATCAATCTTTGAACCCCAATGCAACACTGTACCTGCAAATGTTAAACCGGAAACCAAATAAGAAAGAATCAAAGATGGTGAACCACATATAGGTACGTAAAGAAGATGATGAAATAGGAAAAAATATCTTGGTTTGCTCTCGAATTTGAAGAAAGCCAAAGACCGGAGGCGAGAGGTTTTGGGAATTAGAGTTTTCGATTTTTAGGAAGATGCGAGTAATGAATAATCTTTGGTTCTCTGTTTGTCTATTAAATTCAGGAAAGGTAATAAATTAGGCGGGTCTTAATTGCATAAAAGTATTGGTCAAAACAAACGGTAAACATGGTGCTTTTGATTTTAGCAAAAAAAGAATAGAATAAATTGGATGTGTCTTAATTAGATTAAATTTTGCGTCACAAATCCTCAATCATTTAATTTAATAATGAAAAAAAAAATTAAAATATGTTCTTTGCTAACCTGATGCAATAGTATAGATTGTGTACCTATACAATATGTCTGTTACAAATTCGTTGTAGCAACGAGCTCGATTTTTATTAAAACACATTAGGCTATGTTACAAATGCATTACGAATAAGGTGCTACTGATAACTGATTAATTAATGAGGAAAAAACCTGCAGTGAAATACCAAAAATATTTCAAAAAAGAAAAGAAAAGAAAAAGATAAAAAGAAAAGAATATATTTTAGAGTAATAATGTTTTTATATAAAAATTGGTCTGATCACACATCTCAAGTTAACGCCCTTACTTATACTAACTACAAAATAACTCGTTTTCTCTTCCGCATTTATTTGCGTCCGTTATATATTTAACGTAATGTGAAATTATACTTTTAACAATCAGAACATGTTACGTGTACTCAAATAAAAATAAATAAAAATATATTTTATGTGTTTCATAATTATTATGATATTAGGTATGAAATATAGCTTTATCATTAATAACAAAAAATGGTAAAAAATATATTTTCAATAATTTATGTATTAAATTTTCTGAACCAAATAAAAAACTAATATTTAATTATAATTTTATAATATTATTATATTAATAACATCGAAAGAAAAATACTATCCTACATACATCGAGTTTATGTTTTCCTTTTGATAAACTACAAAATTTCTAAAATTAATCCAAATTTCAAGTTTAAGATGGGTTTGCTACAAATATATTATAAAATTTCTAAATTTTAAGGACAAATATGATTATAATGTTTATGTTGCTACATCTATAATTTAGAAATCTAGTATTTTTCAAACGGAAAAAAAGAAATATAGTATTTCCAATTAATTTAAACTTTGGATACTTGTGGTTCATTTTATAATAGTGCGGAATAAAATTTATGGAAAGGAAGCCAAGTGAGACTTTTGTAATTTTTTATGAACTTTGATGATTTTTTTTTTCTCGAATGATTTTCGATAAAGAAATTTTATTTATAAATTTGATAACTTTTTATTGACTTTTTATTGCCTTTGAATGATTCTAGACATCGACCTTTTTAAGAATAGGTAATTAATTTTATTTAATATTTGGTTTGGAAGAAGATACTTGTTTTTACCTTTTATTGTTTTTCAATTTGTTTTGTTCATGCATCTTGGAAAACTCATTTATAACAAAATCCATAATTATCAAAATTCAAAAATTGATTCTTTCATTACTTGATTTTTAAAACAAAAACTATATATGATAGTATCTGAATTCAAAATTTAAAATATAATCCTAATATAAAAAACAATCTTCGTTAAGTTAGCACTTCTAGGGACTATAATCCGAATTTATTTTGCACTTATAAAATAATCTAAAAACTTTTTGTTTTGCTTTAAGTTGTCTATTTCTGAATCAAATACTTAATGGTATTCAAAATAAACCTGAAATTTGTTCATAATTACCTATATGATACATATTTTATATAATAATACGTTATTGATATATGATAACTTTTATTTGATACCGACGATAGTGAGATGTATCGATAAAATATATGACAACCTATTTTTATGAGAAACTCAAACAATCTCTCACTTGGATAGTCATATGCTACTATATGATGCATCCACTAAATTAATGTTTTTTTATATCTATTGTCACATTGATAAACTTAACAATCTTGGACATGACCATTAACGACATAGAACTAAAGTAATCTTCAATGCATTAAAAATCATAAATAGATGCATCAAGAATCACAATATCATAACAATAAACTATATGGATTTATAATGACACATAACATAAAAATAATATGGAATGTAACCATACAGATCTATTCTTCACCGATTCTACTTAGTTGGAAATCTACTTATAACAAAGTACGAAGATTCAAAATAAGAGTATACTAAATAAATCTATATGTTCATATTAATGAACTTCATTGTGCAACATCATAACACAAACATATCTTATAATTAAATAAACACTCCCACTCAACCTAATAATCCTATAAATATACACTCATATTTATGGTGTGTTCAATAAAAGTCTTAGACAGAATTGCCTTAGTCGGAGGATCTGCTAATACTGAATTCGTTCCTTTGTGTTCTATACTAATAGAACAACTCAAAACTCTCTATTTAACATACATGAACTTGATATCTATATGCTTAGAATTAAACCAAGCTCATGTTACTGTTTGAATACTGATTGCTGAATTATTGTCACAATATAATCTAAGTGTTCTTTCTATCCTTACACAATTTGCAGTGACAAAATTTCATAACCAAAATGATTGGTTGAATGCCTTAAAATACGTCGAAAATTTTCTAGCCAAAGTTGAAGATAAAATGAGTGTTTGTTTTATACTCTTCTATGGTATTGCACCTCATACTCAGAGGAATTGATTTCTAAAGTTGAATGACGACCGGTGAAATCTTAGTCGGAATACCCTACGGTCTCCAGTTTATCCGACTTCCTATATGTTAACATGTGATGTTTTGCTTGTTGCAAATACTGAAGAACTCTTTTGACTGCCTTCTAACATTCCATCCCCGAGTTCTTACATATCTCTCTAATAAAATGAAAATAAAGATGATGTCTGACCGTGTACAAAATTGAACATACATTAGATTTCTAACAACTGAAACGAATAAAAACTTTTGTATTTCCTCAATCTCCAGTTTTTTCTTTGGACATTGTTTAAGGCTAAACTTTTCACATTTCGAGATATAATTTTTCTTTCCTTTGTTGTTTGACATCTCACAATTTTGTAACATACTCTTAATATAAGCCTTTTTGTGATAACCTCAAAAATTTACGGGATCAAGTCCGTTATATTTGAATTCCTAACATAAAAGATGCATCACAAAGATCTTTCATATCAAATTTGTCAAAACATATTTCTTTGTTGCATTTGACAAATATTTATTGTTTGTGGCCAATAATATGTCATCAACATATAACTCTTAAATATAAATTTATCCTTACTAAAATTTTATACACATAATCCTCTAACTGAATTTATCTTGAAATCAAATGAGATCATAAATTTGAGAAATTTGTGGTATCACTGTTGATACACTTTCTTAAGTCCATAAAAATATTTCTTTAGTTTGTATATCATCGACTTGGATCACTAATGATAAAATTTTCAGGTTGTACCATATAGATCGTTGACTCAATGTTTCCATTAAAAAAATTGTCTTTACATCTATTTGATGAAGCTCAAGATCAAAATGTACAACTAATGCCATGATTGTCTGAAAACAATCCTGAACTAAAACTGGAAAAAAAATTTCTTTAGAGTCAATCCTTCACGTTGAGTAAACTCTTATCCATAATTTTCACCAATAAGCTTCTTTCTTTCGGGTAATTTGACATTTACCAACATATGTCTAATGAATCTGAAGTTGTGATTAACCGCCTTACCAAATTATTATTCAACATCAAAGTATCATTGTTAGATATGTTATATATCTTTAAATTTCTTCCTCAAAATAAATATTTGTTACTAAATTCTCCCTCATAAACTTTATATCCTTAAAGAATTTGCCATTCCCGTTACAAAATTAGAATTTATTTTAATTATTTGAACATGATGAAGACTTATTTATGAACTTGAGTGCTATAAACATGAACAACATGTACGATTCATATTGTATATGTAGTATATTATGCATGCAATTTCATCAAAAAATCCATTAATATCATCCGCCTTTGTTCTCTTCACGGTGGTGGCGACTTTTAGCAAGTGGTTATCTTCTAGTTGATTTCACAGCAAATAAATTATAAATTTAATTTATTTTGATAGATAAGTGAATGATAAATTAGGTCACACGAATTAATCCCTTATTTATACAATATCAGATAAGGATAATGTCATCTAACAAAACTAATCAAAATCTGACACAGGTTATATGTGAAAATGATAACAAACGAGGAAGAATACGTTATTGATATGTTTATTAATATCATTTAATAAGTATTTTCCTATCTCAACACGTGGTCTGTACAGTTCGATATTACTAGATCATTCACCGTTAGAAGATATAATATTATATATATCACCATAACAAGTTAGGGTACTTGTTCGAGCTACATAAACAAATTAAACCATGATCAAACAAAAATGCAGATATTGTATAATTAAGTTTGAAAGGAAATGATAAATCAAACATTACATAATTAAGTTATAGAGTTTAATGACATAATAAAATGGTACAAAAAAGTTTGAAGATAGATATTTTAAAAGAAACGTAACACAATTACACATATTTGGTCAAATTGGGCGATATTGTTTTTTAATCATGCACCAATGTCAAGATCGACTTGGTATGAATAAATCTATTAAATCTTTTGAAGCGCGAAATTTCTGACACATTTTCTTTTTCGTTATGAAATGGAATCCATACGGGGTATAATTTGAAAAAATTCCCGTTTGGGACCATAAGAACCCTTTCAGTGGTGCTAGTTTTGGGTTATACTCTTCCTTTATGTTTACTTCGAGAAAGACGTTATAAAATTTTATAAATCATACGCATCGTACCTTTTATCCATCAAAATTTTCGTGTTTGCAAAAGATGTTTTGTTTATATGCCATTTACATAACATGTGTATTGCATCTTAAAAAACATCTCCAATATTTTGCATCAATACTAAATTTTGATCAGTCACAATAATACTCATATATGCACAAATATTATCCATCATCATCGTACGTAGAATATTTAAATCTCATTTGTAGTTTGCATGATTTTTGAACTCATAAACACAAAACCAACGCAAAACGTAAATATTTTAAAAATTACACAAATAATTTCAAGCAATGGAATTTTGCCTCATCATCTTGTAAGTATTAGCCATAATAAGTACTTGTAGAAATGTATGCAACAACTTAATACTTGTAGGATCTTGAAAAAATAATTCGGTAATTACATATGTTCCATTGGTTTTCTGATGCCACGTGAAGTAATTTTGTTTCTTCATTTTTGTTAACAAGTACTGCATTTGGGTTTGGCCGGATTTTTCAACTAAATGATTTTTTACGAATATTGTAAATGGTGTGCATGTTACATTCATTCTCAGAGTTATGGCTATTGAAACCCACATATGTTTCCTTAGGAAGAGAAATAACTAGCGGACTAAATCCTCTTTGCCCACATTGAGTCTGTCGACTTGTGAATAAACTTTTTAGTGCGTGTCCGCTTGGTGGTTGTGACTTCCGTCTATAACGGGTCAATCTTCAATAAACACATAATAAAACATTTAAGAGGAAAAGACAATCACATTTTTTATATACAAATTATTTTCTTCACACCACCCCGACTTAATTTTGGTTTATAAACGCCGTACATCTCGCATCTGCAGTGCATCTTAGGAACCCCCCCCCCCCTCCCCCAACTTACCATTGTCATAGAGGGTAATGATAATGATGAGTCTTTTCTTTTGGCTTTTGGGCATAACCCATGCGTCCAAATCGGGTTTAGTATAATACTTGTACGTGGTAAAAAAGTATGTTTAACGATTCATCATACATGTTGGTTGTTGCAATTCTTCCAATATACAATTATGATTATAAGTTATAAAACAACACTAAACAAGTAAGATGATATGTGAAAGACAATGCAATCAGTTGTGCGCTTACATTGCGTGTTACACATTCGGTGCGATATTTGTACGTATTTGCATGTTGGGTGTGATAATTTGAATGATAATCGTGCACCGGATGCAATATGACGATTTATTAACATATTAACAGTTGTGAACTTTTCAAAATTACTTCATATACAATTTTCTTCGCTCTCATCTTGAAAGTTTGACATGTTGCAACTAAAATCCATGTTATCAATCTCGATGTTGTATATGTTATACTCTAAAATATACTTTAATTTTTTTTAATATTTTTTTCAAAAAATGTTTCTTTTATACTTAATAGTGCAAGATAATTATTGAGTTAGTCAAAAGTGTTTTTAGTTTTTTTTAATTTTTAATAAATAAATATGAAAGATGTACTATATAAAAAATTACGAGATCTAGCTTATAGATAGTTCTAATGAAAGCGATTTAAGGTTTTGGCTAAATCAAGTCCTAAAATATTATAACCAGCCCAAAAAACATATTTTTTAATTCTTGGTCTTTTACTATTTTACCCTTTTACCTACAAAATATTGTTTTTTTTACTTTTTGTGAAAATGGGTAGTTAGGATAAGTTGCACAAAATCTTAAACATAAACGTTTGGACGAAAACTTACTACTTATATACATATTTTAATTGTTTTTCACCAAACTCAAAATTTGTTAAAAACCCAAAAAACCTCTCAAACCTATACAAATCTCCAAACCCTAAAGAAATATTTATAAATAGAAAGCGAGAAGAAACCTTGTTGATGAGCTTCGAATTATAAATAACGTAGTCTTTCTAATAAATTTGATGTAATTTTTTTTAGATTTTATCTCGATTCAGAAATAATTTTTACAGTCCAACCTCACGAGTTTGGAGGACAGAACCCGACGGGGGTAAATTTTTGCCTTAAGTTGTTGTAGGATTAGATTTAGTTCCCGACGGTTTAAGCTAACCCCATCTACCGGTACGGAAATAACCAACTGACGGGGATTAAATTATGTGTACAAATTTTAGCATTAAATTAGCCCCCGCCCAGGTGGGTAACTAACCCCGTTGGTGTAGGGATTATTAGGCTATTTATTGTTAGAAATTAGTCTCCGAAAGTTTATTGCGGATGACACCACCGATGGTTGGAATTTCACCCCGCCAGTTTTGGTGCTCCACACTTACGTGGGGTGTGTTAAACAAAATTTAGGACTGAGGTTTCTTATTTTTCTTTCCAACACGGTGGGTGAGGATGTTTTACCCCATGGTTTAGAAATCTCCCGTCGGGGTGGAATTTCATATCCCCTAGTTTGTTGGGCTCCCACCCGCAGGGAGATACTAGCCATTAGATTATGATATGATTTTCAAGAGTACATTTTGGCTATTAGGAGGATGAGCTTTTATATTATAAATTAATAAAAAATAGCATTGCTCCGTGGATTATAGTCATTTGTTTAACACGAAATCTCACTTCAAGCAAAAATAATTGGTCTACTGGGTTAAGCTTACCACAAATGATAACGGGTTTGTAATTATATTACAACGTCGCAACGATGCCAAAAGTAGAAAAACTCATAAAATAATTTTTGTATACGAAAGCCGAAAAGTACAAAACGTTGGTAGAACTAAATGATCTTAAGATGAAGTCTATTGGGACCAAGAAATGCATATGCCCTTTCGCGCTTGGAGAATAAGGTAAATGATGATTTATGATCCTTAGAGGTCGTATTCGAGATTCAGAATCACAAGACTACAAAATTTAGTGAAGATCATTTGCACTTGGGACGATTGTATAAAAAAGACGTGAATTTTGTCTTTTTTATAAAAATGGGATCCCGTCCTTATGATATTCTTGGCGGAGTATAAATGTTGAACCCTAACCAATCGTCGTCCTTGCGCACCGTGTACAATGCTCAACTAAAACAACAGAAGATCGAGAAAAGTGATTGATCGCAATTCCAATACTTGTTAGGTGAATTGAAAATATTCAATAATTACGAATAGGGTCAAGCTATATATACCCAATTCGGGTTTAAGTATACCCAATTTTGAGTATACCCAAAGGTGATCTAAGTATACCCAAATTTTGACAAAAATACCATTTTCTAGGTATATAAGGTTTTTTTTTACTAATCTTATCCACCTCATTTTTTCTCCTACACTCTCTAACTTCTCTCTAAAACCTTCAAGTTCTCTCTAACTAAAATCCAGCGAACTAAAATCCGGCGAACTAAAATATAAAAACTTAGTCTTAGAATCAAAATTTAGGGTTATGGTTGAATTAGGTAAAAAATCAGAATTTTAGGGTGTTTGGAGGCCATTTTCCGGCCGAAATTCGACCGGAAAATGGCCATTTGCGATTTTTGAGCGTACCATAGGTACAGGGGGGGCGTACCGACCGGTACAGAGGGTACGCACCGGCTGGTACGCCCCCCTGTACCATCGGTACAGAGGGTCTGTACCGACCGGTACACCCCCTCTGTACCTATGGTACGCTCAGCTTTCGCAAATGGCCATTTTCCGGCCGAATTTCGGCCGGAAAATGGCTTCCAAACATCCGAAAATTATGAATTTTTTAATAATTAAATTTTTAATTTTTTTTTTAAAAAAACTTCAAAAAAACAAGTTTTGATTTTGTGTTTTTATTAGAAGAAGTTTAAAAAAATTAAAAAGAGTTTGAATGTTCTTGAGGCAACTTTGAATGTTCAAGAACAATTTGAAGAATTTCACAAAATTGTAGTAATATGGGGTTTGATCTAGTAGAGAGTTGTGTTTTTTTGGGTATACATAACCAAATAGATTGTTTTGTGAATTGGGTGTATCTAGGATATACTTAGTGTTTTTTTTACTTAGTGGCAATTCGGATATTAAATGAAAGTTCAAGGGTTTTTTCGTCCTAAAAAAGTCAAACAAAAGTCAACTGCGTTTTTTGGGTATACTTAAATCACATTTGGGTATATATAGACATACCCTTACGAATATCATAGATCGTGCTAAAACAAAAGTGGTATCATAAACGCACTTTTCTTCGCACACCCAGTTAGTTTGGTTTTGTTACCGATGTTTAAAAACATGCTAATAATGGATATCACATACAAAGTAATAAGATATGAGATGCTGTTGTATGAGGTTGTTGGCGCCACTTGCATGAGAGAGACTTTTTATATCAAAATTGTGTTTATGTCTGGAGACGTCCTGACCATCAATTTGGATATTGGAGGGTTCATGATAATACGGGTAATGGTTAACGAGGGTAGCTCGGCATACATAATATTCAAAGCTAGCTACAATAGAATTTTGGAGGTTCCCCCTTAGCGATCTACTCACTGATCTCTGGTTGTATACGAGGATAAGTCGTCCCAATGCGTAGGCGAGGTCGGGCTAATGATGAAGGTTGGCCATAGCGCTACCAAAAATGAGGTCAAAACGCTCTTTATGATTTCCGATGCACCCAGCTCCTACCATGCCATCATTGGAAGACCATGTTTGCATCGAATTGAAGCCACTTCATGCACCTTCCGACAATGTATTAAGTATCTCGTCAGTCACTCTGTCGGCATCATCAAGGGGAGCCAGCGAACTGCCATAAATTGGTACGCAGTGACCATCGACCCCACTAAATCGTTGCGATAGCAACTAACTGACGATGATGAGGAGGCCAAATACTCAACCCCACCCCTTCACCCGACTTGGTCTATGACCCCCGTGAAAGTGATCTACCAACTGATTCTCCTGGAAATGCAAGTGACGAGCTAGTGGTTGAGGGCCACATACTTTGAATATGTAACAATTTAGACCATATTTTAAATATGTATTAATTTATGTGTAACAAAATTTGGATACTTTTGTGTGGAGCGCTAGCGATGTATTTGGTCTGGACCCCTCGATAATTTTGCATCAGCTCGAAATCGAAAGACAAGAAACCGCTTAAGGTGTCGGTCATTTTCAAAAGAAATGACAGAAGCCATTAACATGGAGGTGGCTAAGGCACATTCGCCTAGCCAGGTACCCGGTATGGGTGGCGAAACCCATCTTGGTTAATAAGGTTTTGGGATTCCATGTATACTTATGACAAATAATAGCCCCGAGTTTCAAAACTCTGTCCTTTCCATATTTTGTAAACGTTATGGCATCAAACATCATTTTTCTACCACATACTATCCCCAAGAGAATTTCCAAGTTGAAGTTACCAACCGCACTATCTTGGACGACATAAAAAAGAAGTTAGAAGGCTTAAAAGGGAAATTGCCTAATAAACTGATCATGGTTCTGTGGGCTTATCGCACCACCCAGTGCACAACAACAGTCGAGACCCCTTTCGTGCTAGTCTACAGTCTAGAGGCAGTTGTACCCGTGTAAGTCATTATAACGAGCCATATGGTGGCCAATTTCTGCATATTATTAATAATATCGAGCGCGCTATCATCGTTGATCTGATTGAAGAGCGTCGAGACCAGGCCTAGGTTCGCACTGAGCATTACATGAGTCTAATCAGGATTCAATTCAACTCGAAACTATAACCGTGCACCCTACAAGAAGGTGATTTAGTTATGAAAACCTCTTTCAATGAGCATGTGATAAAGCGATAAGAAAATTGGATCCTACTTGGGAGGGTCTTTATACATTTGTTGCCAAGGGACACCATGACACCTATCGACTCACCTATTCCAATGGTCACGCCTTCAGGCACCCTTGGAATATTAGTAACTTGAAAATCTATCACCAATCTATGTAATTTTGAGGTGCACTCTTTTTCTCTTCTGATGGCATGGAAGCGTTTTTTAAACGAGGCATCTTTTTTATTTACTTTAATGATAATGTACTGTTTTCGCCAATTTGTGTATTTGTTATATATTCTCCCATCTTCTTACGATATACGAATTGGGTCACTAACCACAACTACGCACTATGCATGAAATTTTTAGTGTCTTTTTCTCTTGGATTAGGGTTATGTCTCTTTTCTCTTGGATTATGGTTAAGATTTATCAGTTTGTTCTTCTTCATATTCGTCTGCGTTATCAATAGGCTAAATTGGTCTTTCACACGAATAAGACGATTGACATGCCCTTAAGATCTATACGATGGGTCATACTGAGCCCAAATTTTGCAAAGAGGGAAAATATCAACAACTGTATTTGTCAAACCAAAACTTCCCAAACAATTTAGTGTTTAAATTTAAAGTACTTTAAATCTCAACTCTCGCTAGGAGGCGGGGTGGTTCCCGCTTCATGCACTAGACTTTCCACTCCCGCACCAATGGGTGTCTCGGTCAACCCTACTTAACTCGCGAACACAACGGAATTAGAGGTATCTAACTGCGGTTGCTTCGTTATGGGGTCAACAGACTCTATGGAATTCTCATCCATATCTAACTGATCCTCCGTATGAATAAATTTCCTTTATGACTCCAATAACATCCCATGGTTCAGCTTTATCAGCTCCACAGTCTCATTCCGATTCTTCTCAATCATGCCCATAGTCACCTCATGCACTTGGCTCTCCCAAGCCACCAGATCTTGCTCTGTTTTCCTCAAAAGCTATACCTTCTATTGATCTTTTTCAGCATTGGCTTCTAGAGCGGCCACACATAGATTGGTGTTCTCTTCGGTAAGTGTTGCAATTTTTCTGCCTACTCTTCTATCCTCTTTGCTTGAGCCATATTTTGTGTTAGCAGGCCAACACTCCGAGCCATTAGTTCACTGTTCTTGTTTGTCAACTCATTGCTTTGAGAAGTCAACAAATTACTCCCATTAATCAGCTCCAAACATTCTTTTCGACATGTGCTTCATTCACCAACCATCGTGGTGAGTTCGCACCGCATCTCCTCGTTGTCACTTACTGCCTTCTCATGGCGTGTCCTAGCTGACCCGTAGGCATTTTTGAACTGAGCTAGTTCTATGGTTAGCCCTTGAACCGAGGCAAGACAAAAAGCCTCCAGTTTTTAATTCTCCATGGTTTGAGCATCAGAGGGTGACACATCGAAAAGCAAGCATCACTGAGTTGTGATTGCTCTATTACATATATAAAAACAATACCACAACTTAGTATCTGCACAAAAAATATCGTAGAGGGACAACTTAGGGCAGCACTTCAGTTGCCTCAACATCATCAATGAGGGGAGAGGCATGATCATGTTGACCGACGAGACCTCTTATGTACCAGAAACACCACATGCGGCCTCCGTAGCACATCTTTTTAATTGGACCAAGTCTGTCCGTACAATATTTACAAATGATGAGCTAGACCCTGCACCCTTTACAAAATATTCTTCACATGACGCTGCCCCCACGGGCACATCTTTGGCCTTTGCTGGTAAAACACCATCCATGTTAGGCTTCGTCGCGCTTTCATTCCCTTCCACTTTCTCATCTGAGTTGTTTATGAACACCACCTCGGGTATCTTTCCCTCCTCTCTGACCGCCTCAGATACTGATGTTTCACCCATTTTCTTCTATGGAAGACCCATTCTGTCTTCATCGTCTTCATCCACCAGTGTCAGCTTTCGGTGTGATATTGGTATTGCATCAAGTATCACATGGTTCCTCTTCAAAGTCAGAACCACCACTTCATCAGTCTCATCATCATCTTCAACCAGGGGCAGGCCCCCTTTCTTTCAATCCATTTCCATAGAATTCTCATCAACACCGTCCTAGTGGCTACTCTCTCTAGTGACCCTTACCATGATCCCCTCTTCTCACCTTATTCTTTTTCCTCGCGCAGGGGATGACTCATCTATCTCTTTACCTTTGCGACTTTGGGGTATAGATAAACCTACACTAGTGCTATTACGATCTCAGAGTCTTTGTTTTATTAATGCCCACAGCCAGTCAACATTCGCAATCTCCCCACTATCTTTCATCTTCATCTGACCTTCTTCATTAATCTCTAACCTAGGCACACGCCACAGCTCGGACCGTAAGTAATTCGCCTATGTAAACAACCAGGATGCATCCAAACCCCACGTCGTGTTCGCAGTAGCTAATAGGCTCAACAAAGTTGATTTTGCACCCTCTAATTTTCCTTCTTTACACCACTCCTTGTGCCTCCCTTCACCTGCAAAGAAAGGCCAGATTTTAGCAATGGACCATAATTTTACACATCACGATGTAAAACTTTCACTCCTTACACTTGGCCCTCAAACGCCTCTCCAACTTTAGAATTTTTACAGAACTCTCGTGCTCTCAGTTACCAGAAACATAGAATGTATGCTTCTAATTTTTATCTGATATTGGTAAGTCAACCAACCTCCTTACCCCCTTTAGTTGGAAATAAAAGAAAGGAGACCGGGCTAGCTTATGTCGATCAACTTGGAGCTAAGTATTATACTTGGGAGCACCCTCCACCCATTAGCGGTAAGTTGTATGAAGCATATATTCAAGAAGCTAAAGAAATCGTGAATAAAGGTTGGCAAGGGTAAGCGAAGCCTCCAATTAAACAACATCGTATACAAGCATGTCTCATTATCGTGGGCCTAATACGACTGTTCACTAGGGGCCATCGCACGCCTTATGAAGACATCATGAATATTGTACCTAACCGTAAATTCATTATGAACATATTCAATCAAATATTCATACTTGGGCGTCAAATGGTAAAAGTACTCATCCAAGAAATATGGACTTTTGACTTCACCATATGTACTATCACCGAAGAAGTTATTTGTTGTCTCATTCTTCTTACCACCCATTTAGGATCCATCATGATCCGTGAGTGACTGCAAGGTTCCAAAAACACATATAAGCAACACGATAATAGCCAACTCAGCCCGCACTGTATAGAGCTACCGGCAGGGAAGTATTTAAGGTAACAGACCAGTCAAGGAAGAGATACATAGATAGTCCCTGGTGAAACTTGACACCGATCCACTAACACTTTTCAAGGGCGTAATCATAGATAGGTTAGATTTCAAACATACATTTTAACAACGTGATCTAAAATGGCGGTAACAACGAGATTTTGGCTTCTACAAAACTAGGCGATAATTTTATTAGTTTATCTAAATCGTAATTTGGAACAATAATCCACGTGTGATAGAGTTTATTGTAATGATTAAAAATTAATTCAAAGTACATGATTTGTAAAAATCGAGGCAGTATAATATTACTCCCTCTGTCTCATAATATGTGTCTTTCTAGAAGAAATATTTTGTCTCATAATATTTGTCTTTTCCATTTTCCAATGAGCATTGATTACATATATTCTACTTTCAACCAATAAAATATATAGCCTATTGCACAAGTTATTAACTTCACCAATTAAATTTACTTTCTTTTATTCTTTCAAAATCATGATTACTTTTCTTAATATTGACGAAAAAACCTTAAACGACTGATATTATGAGACAGAGGGAGTAATTATCTAGATGCTAACTTTGTGTCAGAGCTTCCATGTAGGAGCACTACTTGATCGTGATGCGTGTCACACCATTCTTGATATCTAATCATATCGCGCTCCCACTTGCTCTTACACGGTGCTAGCTAATCCTCCTCAAACTCAAATTCCAACACCTATCTTGCCTACTAAATTTACTCCATTCAATACCTTTACTATATTTTTCCAAGCTACTCAATGGACTATGGGAAATCCCTGATGAGGTTGCTACTATCGGGAAACATACTATCGGGCAAGATAGGTCCAGAAAGCAAAAAACTGAGTGGTATAAACATTCAAAGATATCAGTATAGGAGCGTGTTACCGATGAGACCCCACATTATACCAAGATATCCTATAGTTAAGTAATACACAAGAATTATAATCGAGACCTACCTACAATGCGTGACCGAGGGGATCCCGAGCCTAAATACATAGGGGGTCTTAAGCCTTAACATAACCATTCTTAAGCAGCGCTGATAGAGCGTCGAAACTAACATCTTGACCGAGGCCTACCGGGACGACATGTGAGCAACGGTGTCCAAATGTCATAACCTCTGCCAATATACAACAAATTAAGCATTAAATAAAGTTAAGGAGAATTAAAGATGGTCCACAATCTACACTTCAATGTAACTGGTTGTGACCAAATTAATGCTCATCGATATTAGTACACGACTGTAATCAGTGATGTTATCCACTTAGTGGGAGAGATAAAAAACATAGAAAATTATCTAAATAGGATTATAATCATATATATGTATATATATACACATATATATTTTCTTCTTGGAAAAATAAAGGTACTACTTGGAATATATTTGTGAGTATTTTTCCTCAACACTGCTTACAACATACGCGCACTATTAAACATATGAACCATCGTATCCTTAAATACTATTGATGTACCACTTAAAGAATACCTCAAATTATTTATAAAGTATTAAATACAATATGCATGATAGCAATCTGGAAATAAAGCAGATACATCATTAATAATACATAAATGACGGTCACTAATAAATTGTAATTTGTCAATCCGACAAATAAGGTTTCAACATCTCCAAAAACTATAACCAATTTTCAGTATCTTCATTCCAACAATACCAAATGCAACATGGAAGATGCCTGCAAGAAATATATAGAATATATATATATATATATATATATATATATATATATATATATATATATATATATATATATATATATAGTTCCGCCATCGTAATTTGTTGGCACATTAATAAGTGATTATAACTAGTTCCACATCTATCATATTAATTATTTCATCAGGTTTTGCATCTATCATATTGATAATGTGATGTTTTACATATTTCATACTACATCATCTCTAGTTTCATATATATCATAACAAGTTTCGCATCTATCATATTTTACCTATGCATGGTTTTGTAATTTTAGATATGAAAAAATAACATATTTTGCAATATAAAAACAGTACATAACAGAAACTCACTATTGTTATCATCTTTAGCTATGCTAGATATCAACACTCCTTTAGATTTCCCAGTTAAAAACATATCATCAATAAATAAAACTAGATGATAAGAATTGAAACCGTGGAGACAAGAACTGAATGCTACGAAACAATGCTTGAAGACATTGGTTTCCAAAGTATACTTTAGTATGTAATTACTGCTACTATCAAGAATCTTTAATGTTTTGAAATAACTCTTTAGTAGTTTATAGGAAGCAGAACTATCTCCATATACAGTCGTCTTAGCTTTCTCTCAAGCAATCCATGAAACATAGTAAGAGATATCTAAACTGTAGTCATTTTTTAAAAATGATTTCACACTTGTAGCTGTTACATCAACATTCCTCCTAACACAATCACGTATTTCATTCGCAATCAAATCCTAAAACAAATTCTTTCTATTTTCTTTGTAAAAACTAGTCCTACAAGTATGAGTTTTTGGACACACTTCTTAATAATAAAAAAACCAGTGGACTTATCTTTTTTAGTGTAAAGTCTCCAAGAACAACCCTTTGAATATTTTTTCATGTAATAAACAATTACTATTTGTTTATTATTATGCAGATATTTGAAAGTAAAACCTTCTTATAAATCCAACATACTAATAACTATTATTAAACCTATTGCACCATCTTTAAAAACCTCCCCAACACCATTAATTTCATTAACCCTTATAAGGAAGAATAAAAGACAAGGGTGAAATTACAAAGAAACAACAAAGTTAGGGAAAAATTGTAAAGTAAATATTTAAATACGATTAACTGTCATTAAACAATAAAAGTAAGGGTCAAGTTTGTAATTAAGAGGTAGTTAGGCCCGTGGGGCCCATCACTTGTACTATAAAAGGACCCCACCAGAGATTTAGGAAAGGTGGTTCATTATTATAATATACTTTCTCTCTTTACGCTGGTTGACTTTCTCTCTCTACAACTTTAAGCAATCAAGAAGTTTATTCACGAATTAGTCCTTCTAAGTATAGTTTGACACAGAAAACTCCTCCTAAAGTTCTTATCTTATCAAACCCGACCAACAGTAGCAAGTGGTTTGTTCTTGTGACAAATAAAATTGATACCAAAACTAGTTTCTCCATAAATAAAATCTTCATTTGAAGCTTCAAATAAACTTTGACCAATTTCTCTAACATTATCACCAACAACAACAACACCTTTAATATTAATAGTAACAGTTAAAACACCCAAAGTATCAAAAATTGATACCAAAGCAACCAAATCATCATCACAACCTAAGATAGTGTTTTCTAGGTCACCACAATAATATCTTAATGTAAATTTACCCGAGCCAACGCATCATATCTACTTAAAACAAACTTAATAATATCTTCAAAATAATCAAACATACCAAGATCACATATTGCAAGTTCGCTATTTAGTTTAAAAATACATAGTCGACTTCTAGACATCGCGTAGATATATTCGACAATTCAAAAAACCTGGAATAGTAAACTGCTTGCAGTTGCACCTATCATTATAGAAAATATACAGGTTTGAAATGTAACATTACAGATTATACACATATTTTGCATCTATCATCGCACTAAATAATAAATTTTCCATCTAATTATACTAGAAAATACACACATTTTGCAACTAGAATACAATAATAGGTTGTGCAACTATCATTACAGAAAAATTCACACGTTCCGCAACTATTAGTACATAAATTGAACACGTTTCGTATCTAGTAAAACTTCATCTTCTTCATAACAGTCGTTTTTTTGTTTACACTATAAAAACATTCTCAACCACATTTTTGAGAAACACAAAAAAACATTAAAACTACTAAAACCTAAATCAATACAACATTTAAACTAAAAAATCAAAATAAAAACAGATAAAATATCAAAAGTTAGGAGTAACACAGAGACAAAAACTCAATAGCAAATCTACAGAAAAATTAAGTTACATGAAACATAAATGAAAAATCAAACGTCGTAATCAAATAAAAACACAATCAAAATTGAAAATTATAAATAAAATCATATGAAGATAAAAAAACAAAGAATTGAAAATAAATTTAATTATCACCTACTATGGTACTGTAGATAATAAAATTTAGATAAAAAAAGAAACTCAAAAAAGGTTAGTGAAAGATATAAAAAGTTTTATATAGTTAATTAAGGGTATTATAATAAAGAGTTGGGTCTTAGATAGTAAATAAAGAAGTTAAATGAGTCTTTCTTAGAAATATATAAAAAAAATAGATAGTGAGTGGATAATAATTTGCCTTTTGGATCTTAATCGGTATTAAACTTTTTTATATATAATTATATATTTTAAATTTAGTTGTTTAATTTTTATCTACGATAAATTAATATATATGTTCTAGATATTGGAATTATTTTCGTACAAATTGAAAAGGTCGGAGGTGAAAAATTGGCATGCGATTGTAACGATTAACGATTGGTCTAACACAGTTATCAATTGATAAACTTTAGTACTACGATTAATAATTAATAAAATTGACACCTAATAAGTCCCACCTAAATGTTATCGCCAATAGTAAGTTCCACCAAAATGTTACCAACTAATAATATGTTACACGCAAATTCACTTCCTCTATATAAAGGTCTCCAATTATGTAACTTTGAACACACAAATAAATCTACTTAAATATAGTATATAACAAGCTCATACTTTTTATAATATGGAATAAACTGTTAGTGAAGACTCCCATCTTCTTCAAGACGTCAAGCATGTGATGATAATAAGGTCAGATGAGACTACCGATGGGTTTATTGATGAAGTGTTATATAAATATATTACATGTACGGGTACATGTGCGGGGGTGCATAAGATGCAGTCGTGAATAAGTATCTACAAGGTACATTATCTAAGAAGTGAATCAATGCATCATGTGTTTGACCTCTCTTGGGCAATTAGGAATGAAGCTTATAACTTGTTTCATTTCAAAGTAACTAATTTTTTGATAAAACATACGCTACAATATATGGAGGAACAAATCGTTGAAAAAAAAGATGCACTAAGGAGTTACACTTTTAACGAAGAGTATGACTTTCTACTAAACAAATTGTTGTTTTATTTTCATGTTTAATGTTGTTTTATGTTTCTTTGATCACTTTAAGTTATTGTGTTTATTTTGTGTTTTTTTAGTGTTTTAAGTTATTGTATTTGTTTTATGTTCACATTTAATATTGTTTTATATTTGTTTGGTATTTTTTAGTTCGTGTTTAAATGTTTACTTATGTATCCATCAGGTTACAATATCTTTTTTGGATTTCGAATATTCGGGTTTGTGACATGCAGCATGATGTCAAGAAAGAGGGCCACAATATGCTTGGCATATGGATTAATGATTCAATTAAAGAACATATACTTTACAATATTGAGTTGGACCTCGGTTACAATAAGCTGAAGCGTCCACGTTTTCTAGATATTGATATGTAAGGATTATACTCTTATATGTGTTATCCTTTGTTTTATGTTTCTTTGAATATTGTTAGAGATTGTATTTGTTTATGTTCTTTTGAGTTCCTATTTAGTATGTTTATTTATGTTCTTTTGATTACTTTAATTTATTGTATTTGTTTTATGTTCATGTTAAATGTTGTATTATCGATTTAATTTTGATGTATTCAAATTGTTAACACAATAACAGTTCTTAAAATAATTGTTATCCAAATATCAAACTTATAAACATTGTCTTATCTTGTTTATCCAGATTCCAAGGTAATTGATTAAATATATATACCTCAGTTGGATTTAAGGGAGGAAGCCCTTTGCGGGGTCCATTCCTCTAACTAGTTCGTAATTCTAGCATTTTTACCTTTTTTATCCTTACATTCAAAACGTACAAATGAATCATATGAGGACTCAATCGAGTCAACATCAATCGTTATCTTCGACCCATTATTACCATACTCAAGGGCTTGTGTCATATATTTTGGTTGGTTACGAACTAACTTTCACTTTTCCACTAGTTGAAAATTCTTATCGTTTGACTCATAGTACATACTTACAACCTCATATATATAGTCATCCTCAGACCAACCACTACGCCTTTCTCTGCATGCAGTGTCATAAAGACCAACAAAAATACTAATATTTTTATTGATCATTTGATAATATTTTTTGTTTGTCCTCGGATTCTTGGTCTTCTAAGATACGAAGTTTGTAACTTTTTGAAAGTTTCCTCTGTATTCCAAAATCTATACTATTTTTTATTATTGATTTTTTAGTATGAGCTACCCCCTTCACTTCCTCTAAGAGATATCTAGGTATAAAATTGGATTTATGGGATATAAACATTTTGGTAGTTTATTGGACCGGCAACATAACTATTTTCGCGCACATGTGGGTATCTAAATGACATTTAAAGTTGATTATACGGATTTTGAATGAAAAAATTAGGAGGCATGGCATATTGTGAGCCAATATTAATATTAGAATTTTATGGTTATTTTGAGTATTTTCAGGACGTTGGTACGGTGGATAAACCGTATTGCAATGGATAAAAACTGTAGTTTCTTGAATGATCCATAAAAATGATTGAAAATGACAAAAAAATACAACGAAGTAGTGAAATAAGAGGTAAAAAAACTGAAATTATTTAAGTGTCTAAATCAAACAAACAAAATCCCTATATATACATATAACATAAAATAAATAAAAAATATCAAAACTGATAACGCGACAGAAATAGAAGAAGAAATAAAGATAGATGAAACCTTAATTCAATGGTAACATGATGAAATCTTAATCTAAAGGTAACAAAGGTTGAAATTTTCAGAGATAAAAAATATATTATTCCAAAAACTTAAAATAATTTAAAGCATTTATATAATAGCTTCTCAAAACCCTTAATTAGAATAAAATAAAATAAAATAAATATATCAAAATAAAATCAAATCTTAATATAATTAGATTTAAACAATATAAAATATTTGAATAAAATAAAATAAAATGAGTTTGTGTTCGAACTTTCTGAATTATAACAAACATACTCCAAAACACTTCTTAAAAAATAAAATTAAAAATAATATATGACTAATAGTATCGGGCGCGTTATTTATACACGCCCACAACGAACCACGTTTAGGGCTGTTATCGGTCCGGTTTGGTCCGGGTTTTGAAGGAACCGGACCGGACCGCTAAGCTTATCGGTTCGGACCGGGACCGGACCGCTAAGCTTTCGGTTCTAATTTTTAGAACCGGACCGAACCGCTAAGCTTTTGGTTCGGTTCGGTCCGGTTCGGTCCGGTTCGGTTCGGTTCCGGTTTCGGTTCGGTCCAGTCCGGTTTCGGTCCGGTCCACTTAAAAAAAATAAAATCAATTAAAATTGATTTTTAATTTTTTTTATTAAAATAAATTATATAAAAACTAAAGTTTATAAGTTGATCTTTTATTTTCTTAAAAAATTGGTAATTAACTATTAATTTTGGTATTATACTTTATAAAAGAATATATAATAATAATAATAAATAATCGGTTTTAACGGTTTTATTGGTCCGATTTCTTATCGGTTCTACCGGTTTATCGGTTTCATCGGTTCGATTCCGTATCGGTTCCTTCGGTCCTATCGATTCCTTATCGGTTCTATCGGTTCGGTTCCTAACCGGTTTTTTTGTTTCGGTTCCTTATCGGTTTTCGGTTTTTAAAATGGAACCGCGAACCGGACCGTTAAGATTCGGTCCGGTTCTCGGTCCGGTCCTTATCGGTTCGGTTCCGGTCCGGTTCTCAGTTCCAAAGGACCGTTGACAGCCCTAACCACGTTAGAGCAAATATTTACTGCTCTACGTAAAAATACCGTATCTACCGCTGCAAAAATCCATGGTTGTACGTGGTCTTATTCTCCATCTATTTCAGCTTTCCTTTATCAAATCTATTTTTGATAAACCAAACTTAGGCGACCCACTCGAGGTCCACGTCTAGAAATCTCACGCAATTTTAAGAACTAAGTTCACCTTTTTCATTGGTTCTTCATCTGACATTCAATATTACGTGTCCGATGGCTTTAGCAGAATTGTAAATTCAATCTTTGCCCACAAGCTCACGACTCTTGCCTCCTATGGAACATAGTCCCACGCAGTTTTCAAATTATGTCTCATGAAATGAATAATTTAGCCAACCGGTCAGCCAAAAAACAAAAGGGTCCAGAAAGCATCATCACAAGTGTCATTCAGTTTTACTAAACATACCCATATATAAGCAAATGACATTACAAAAGTCGATGCATGTAATTTTGTAACGTTGGTGACGTGAGGAACAAGAGCAGTTTACAAGTTTTAGGACCAAATTTTGTGGTGAAGTGAGAGCTATCTTCAAGAAATTCCATACTCAGTGGTTACTTGAGCCATGTCAGTTAAAGCAAGAAAAATAATATAGATTTTTTACATGAACAAACGTATAATGTTGCTCACACTTATTTGTTTGAATTTATATGAACCGAAATACATGATAGACCCTTTTATTAGAGAGTTTCCTGTTATTAGTCTAAAAGAACCACCCACGCATTCATTATGACAACAACTTGATATTTTTGTTTCCAGAGATCCAGTTTGCACAATTCTTTTGCAGTGCCACTAAAACCAACCCGTTCAAGACTCTACAACTAGATAAATCCATTCTGGAAACAAAACCAGTTGATGTAAATTAGGTTCGAAGATTTATAAACATTTTCTTTTGTCAATAACAAAATAATACACCGTGTTTTCTGCTATAAACTGAGTCTTCACATGCAATGGCTGCCTAGAAATTGCATACCAGTCTAATATATTGTCGACCTTTACTATACTTTGAGTCCTGATGCTAAAATGATATGCAATAAAATTTGCTTTCATACGTAGCTCGCTCTGGAGATACAATGCCTATTATGTAAATGCAGGCAGGAAACAAAACTCTCTTAGACATCATTTACAAGTTTGCAGGGCTCTGGGTTCGTGTCTGGATCTGACTGTTTATTTGGGTCTCGGTGTGGCTTTGTGTCTCGGTCTGACTCAGATTCTGAATCTGACTGTGGCTCCTGCTCTTAAGTAACTGATTCAAACAAAGCATTTTACATGTTAGAAAAGAAGAATAAAGACTAATCATAAAAGGTAGGAAAAACTTAAGACCAGCAACATATTCCTACTTAAGAAAAAGCCGTATATATTCATCAATCTACTTTATTATAAGAAGGATAACAATTTGGTGTGGAGTGTCAAACTAACAGCATAACATCAATTGCTACACAAGAAAGGTAAAGAGCAACCAACCTTGTAAAAGTATTTCTTTCGTAGTCGTATTGCTGCAGTTACGCATCTCCTCACACTGATTGTCAGCAGGTTTTCATTGAAGATCTGCAGTGTGTTGAGTTTCTAAACTTGAGAATATGACAAGACTCATCCTCCAGCCAAAACAAAATGTAGGAATGCTATCAATTTTTATTCTGATATTGTCAATCAGTTCTTTACATGTTACTGGCTAAAGCTTTGAGCTCTAAGTTGTCGGTATAAGCTACAGTGAAACCCCATACTGAGAAGATCATTTAAAAACCTTTGGGCTTCAATAAATCCTTAAGAATAAAAAAACGATGGCTCCCATAAAGAAAAAGGTTCATTTGCATTACATGCTGTATTAAGACTACCTCATTTAATTTGAAATTTAAACTGTCCAGTTGCTGTAATAAGTACAACTGTACATGCCCATAGACTTCCTTCACAAACACCGATAAGTTACCCAATAGACAGTTATAGTCAGAAGCAAGACTTTGTAAGGGTAATAAAAAAACTTGCCTTTATCATATCCTCAATTGAACGAGTTTCTCTGATGATTTTCTGACGATTCATGATTAGAATCGCCGCCACACAAAATACAGGTAAATAGTCATTCTCTTTTCTGTTTGACGAGACTGTATTAGATCCATGCATGCGGCCATCCCTTGACCAAAAATTTCTTGTGAATCCGCAGAAAGAATAGTTCGTGTCTGATGTAATTCCAGCATTATCAGACATGAAATGCTCTGTAGTTCTATTATTTGGTTGCGAGCTCCTATATCTATCTTCCAACCTTTCATCTTTTACTTCAACTCTGGAATCACTTGGAAGCTTAACAAGCAAGGGCTCTAAACAACTCTCTTCTAGGTCACAGACCAGAGAGTCATCAAAATCAGCAGCCCACATCATCTGAGTTATAGAGAAAAAACTACTATGATTAAAAAAAGATGCACCGCATTTTTTCACTGGCTAGAGATGCTCCTACGCACGGATTCTTAAAATCAAGGGTAGATGCAATTAGTCGTACATTGGGTCTTATAATAAATGTATATATCTGTTTCAAGGTAGTCCTAGATGTGAATAACCATCTAGAGAATATAAGTTACTAACCTCCCACATCCGAAGGGTATCATCAAAAGATAACTCACGCCGGAAAAGAACAAGAAGCATCCGAAAAGCAAAATGGAGGCTCTCTGCACCGATATGTGAAAGGTGAGAAAACAACTCTCTATCTGTGAGTTGCAGTATCTGACGCAAAGTCTGAAGTTGCTGCATTACTCCGGTAGGTCCTTCCATCTGGAAATTTGAACGCTGCGGAGGGCAGATGAGTAAATATTATTGAAGGAACATTAACTTACAAGCTTAGCATATATTCCAATTTTTTTGTAGATTTGGGGATACCATTCTCCTTAAAAGCATTTCAAAACACCAAAATGCATCGGCATTATCCTCAAAAAGGACTACAAAAGGAGACACCAAATCGCTCATTCCTATAATCAAATTTGCAAAAGAAGAATTACTATGATTACACACAAAACAGAGCCAGGCTTTGTGCTTAAGCGAAAGGAAACCCAAAACCTAAAGAATGTATCCTGAACAAAAATAAAAAGAGCACAACCTTGACAATAACCAGTTCCAGGATCTACCCACGCATAAACCGCGAGGATGTCACACATCCTAGCCAGATTTCTTGTATCCTCATAAAACTCCAGATCATTATCTGTTCTTACCACGTCAACCACTGATGTAGAGAAATGCAATCAACAAAATTATATCAAACAATAATTTTAAACACAATACTGAATGAATGAAATAGTGCAGATGGGTTACCTATGCAGTGCAAAGTCCAAAGCCATTCCGATACTCTATCTTCACATCCGGTCTCTCCATGAGATATATTAGCATTTTCCAAGGGTTTTTCCAGGATATCCGGTATTCTCAATCCATTTAATATTTCAGTTTCATTATTGTGCTGAGGCACTGGTTCATTAGAATCAGGCCGGACCTTTTCAATTTTAGAATCGATCGAACACATTACACTGTTAGAAGGTGAATCATGTGATTCTATAACTAAATCAGCATTATTTATAATTCGAAAACTGTGCATGCTATCATCGTCACATCCCAGTTTACATTGTCGACAAGGTTCATCATCATGCGAAACACAGTCTAACTTATCTTCTGTACTCGTCTCAGCTAAAGGTGGAAAATCTGAATCACTTTTAGCTACATGCGGTTCATTTCCTTCTTTGCCTTGTCCCGGAGAAGCAAGGTTGTAACAACTGGAGTTATATGTCGCAGTATCAGGAGGCCTTTTCCTTCCATTATAAGGGTCATTTGAGTGACAAGGAGTTTCTGATTGGTGTGCATGTGAGTTATCCATACGAACATTACAACCACAAGACTCATCTACTCCGTTAGTATTACTGGTAGAAGCTTGTGCACTCTCAGTCCTGACTCCTCTTGTTGCTTTAGTTTCGAACGATTTCCGCATATCCATTACCTTGGTCCCGACAACATATGCTAGTGTACCAGTTCCTATGGTTGGATGCATCATTTGGCATAGCTTGAGCAGGTCATTGTAACGTTCTCTACATAGATATTTGTAAGGATGTTTAGTAATTTGAAGACATTGTATATATAGTCCAGTTTTTTGAGCTCAGATATAACTTATAGTCTTACAATAATTTAAGAGATGGAGCAGACACAGAGAAAATACTGCAAAAGCACATGTAAAACTAAGTTCATCACTGATAACAACCTTTCTAGCAAAGTTCGGTTTTTCCTTTTCTAAAAACCAAAATCAACAGAAAAATAATGCAAATTATGGATAATGTACAGCTCTTTTAACAATGAAAGTAACATACATATAAGAAGTCTGACAAGACACCAAAATCACACCAATTTATATATAAAACGAGAAATAAAAACAGTGTTAAGAATCAATGTCATGTTGTGGATTATTATCAGCGTCTAGATAAGCTACCCAAATGACAAGGACACTGATTTATGCGTTTTAAGAAGTACATAAAAAAGAGATTAGACCTGCGAGTTGTTCTCAGTTTCTTCCTATATTCTGCACTGGTGCCCAATGCATAACAACCAAGTAGAAACTCCCAAACTTCTGCCCTTATAGAGGGATCAACACCCTATCATGCAGTAACTAGTGTGCATTAGAGTTTAAGTAAAGAATTTTCGTATAGGACAACTGAATGAAAACAATGTGTCTGCGTAACTTTAATTTTTCTAAGGCATACAGCTATTGAAGCCGGGAAATGCTACTAGCTTGATTCTCTTGTATGCCTCTCTTTCCTATGAGTAAAAAAGAACAAATTGGGAAGATAGTGAAAGTGTAATGCAAAGCTGAATGAAACCTAATATAAAGGAGTAAGAAAGATATCATTAGCACCACCCAATCTACAGCTTGAAGTTCCTCCAAAGTACTATATATATATTCACAACTTGAAGTTCCTTCAGACTACATTATATTTATCTATGATTATCTTATAACGACTTTCTTTAATACTAGATTCTTGAAACCTCTGCAAGATACGAAGTTATTTAGGTATAATTCTCAACAAGTTATGACACGGAAATATTGATAAAACAAGCTCTACAAATCATAGGTTTTAATTGATGCATTAGGCTATTCAATTTTACAGCAAAAACTGATGTCCTTATTTCCTCGTGGGAGATCCCAGTTGTCCACTGAATTGGTATGATATAGGAAAACAATCCACTATGTTACTGATTCAGAAATACTTAAAAATTAAAATCGCATACCCCCAAAACAATAGACTTGAGTGCTTTCTGGAAACCGGAAACCTTTCCGTCCTCATCAAAAGCTGCTTGCCACTTTTCTGGATTAAGCATTTTTCCTACCTGCAAGGATCAATCTAATCTAACTAATAGAGTAGTGTCAACTAAACATTTCAGAACTTAGAATAGAACCAGATCAAAAAATTAGATGAGAAGTCTTACCGTTATGACAACCTTCAAAGGTGATTGAGAAAAGCAAGGCTGGCCAAGTTCCCATACCAAAGAACTCACTTTTTGCAAATTTAACACCCCAGGTTTTCCACAACTCCATTGCCTCTCCTCTTCCGCACAAGACATTAAGATTCGACAAGCCAGTCACAAAACCTCAAGTTTTCCCTTCCTCACGCTGCCAACCTCAAATATCATCACTCAGCAGAAACACACTTCTGAAACAAAAAGGAAAAAAACACAACCAAATCATGCCGAGACTCTATCAACTTATCCAGATAACAAGACAAAATAATAATTAAATAAAAAAGGTAAGCATACAAGCTACTAATCCTGCCTCAAACCAAACAGTGAGTCTTCTTAGAGTCACAAGCTTCACTTGTGAGTCAACTTTCACAACATTTTACTGTCCCACTATCTTTTGCTCTTACTAAGAACAATTAAAAAGCAGCCTTATCATAGTCCTATTGTTCTATTCTACCTCCAAAACTATAGGTAAAGATCAACTCATTTGTATCTCCTCTCCACCCAAACATTCTTTCGTTTTCGTTCGTAACTTTCACAACCAAAAAACCTAAATGAATTCCAATATTTTTTCTCTTCATTTACATTTTTCCTAAAACTTAATTGCCTCAAAAACCCTCCAAATACTTAAATAGAAAAAGAGAAAACTTCGGATCTCTCAATTTAGACGTATCTCCAATAAACCCTACATTTTAAAGTCACTAGAATCTTCAATCTAATAAGATACTCTTAAATTTGAACTCCAACACTACGAAAATTCGATATAAGTTCAGAAAGAGGAAGCTTAAATCGATTACCGATACTATCTAGCTTTTTGATCCAAATAGAATTCATAAGTAAACGCCAGCATTTGATGCATACAGCATACATCGATTTCATTTACTCATAAACATATCTGTAGCAACATTGACATAGATCACATAAAGAAAGGAAAGAGATATACCTACAAGTACATATTCTATAGAGAGAAAGAGAGAAAGAGAGAAAGACAGAAGAGAAGAAAGAGAGAGTACAGGTAGACGAAGAAGAAGGTGTAGATGTAGTCAGTTGCTTCTTCTCCATTTTTGACTTGCAGAGAGATACGCTCTATTTTTCCTCTCCGCTGTTTTCCCCTGAAGGTTTCCATTTTTATTCATTTTTAGACCAGCAAAAGTAACATATAATATAATAACATAAATGAATAAATAAGTAGGGTAGTACAATTCGATATTTATTTTTAAATACAAACTGTCCCCATCCCAAATCGAAATATAAGCTTAAATTATTTACAATTTACTTTAAAAGAACTAATTTTTTAGATTATGTTTTCTAATTTATATTTTTTTTTTAGAGCTTGTTACTTAGTGACGAAGGATCCATTCACAAATAATTACACATTTAACAAATTTTTAGAAACGGATTAGTCTATTATTTAAATGAGATTGTGCTTTAATGATATTTATTTGGGTAATAACGAAACTTTCAATATTTACCCTAGTATCATTCGTATAAATATATTTTTCTATTAATTCAATTTTTTATTTTTATATAAATTTAAAATTTCTCTTATTTTATCACATTTATCGAATCCAAACACGCAATTTCGTAAAAGTATGTTTTGTCTATGTTATGATATAATTTGTTTTAAAACATGGATAGTTTTTAAAAAAAATTAGAGTTTTAGTTTCGGTTAAAAAATCGATTTTTCATATTTTTTGTTGTTGTTTTCATTTTGGTATGTTATCTAATAGATTTGTGATGATAGAAGTTAGGTTTTGATTTTTCAGAGGGGTTTTTTGGTCGATGTAAGTCCACGCACGACTAGGTGTGCTGGAATACAAGAAATATGCATGAATGTATTACACTAGTCTTGATGAGAGCATGGAAAAAAATGGTCAACACAAAAAATAAAAAAATATCAATCATTATACCAGGATAGAGATATATTTAGTGTTTAATGACAATCACAAACACAAATAATAGAGATATATTAACTCTTACTCGGAACATAAAAATATTAGGGTTTTAATAAAAATGTTAGAGATATACAATTTAATGAAAATGACACATTCAGTTTTAATGAAAAGATAAAATAGTTTATCATGTAATTTACTAATGTTATTTGTTTCACACATGCGAGACCCAAAAACAACTAGAACCTGGAAAAAAGACTATAAAAAAATCTAAACACAAAACCAAACTCAATCAAATTTTTTCTTTTCTCGTCTAATTAATACATTTAGTTTTGTGCCTCTTAAAAACCGAAATTAATGATAGTTTCATTTTTTTTATAGTTCCAAAGACACGACTTTTAAAAATTAAAATTTGAAAAAAAAAATATACAATGATTATTTTGTATAAAATGATATTTGGGGTAACACGAAAAATAATTGGATCTTAGATTGTCAATAATAAAATAAAATGAGTTATTTTTAGAGATATATACAAATAAGAGCATTAGTGGATAATAATTTGATTTTTGTTTTCTATGGATATTTTACCTAAAAATTAAACTAATTATAATTTTAAAAAATACATTATATTAATTTTAATTATATTATACTAATTATAATTATTAATTATTTATGATTTGAATTATATTATACTAATTTTTAATTTATTATTATTGGTAAATAAAAAATAATATATATGTGTTTTTATAAAATTATTTACTTTTATTGTTAGTTTAAATGTTATGTAATGAATGGTTGATTTCAAAATTTGTTCGTTTTTCTTTTTAATTTTGATAAAAAAAAAAAGATTTGTTGAAAATCTAAAAAATGAGTTATAACTATTTTATTTTTATTTTAAATATATTTATGTATGTAATATCAAGATGGAAATTTAACTTCTTATGTTAAAGTACATATTGCTATAGTTTAATTATATGTTTTGTGTGGATCTAATTATGTAATTATATGTTAATAAAAATAACAATGGTAATAACAAATAATTAGCATGCATTTTTTTTGTAGTTGATAATAGTGTAATTAGTTAAGTTTGAACTAATTGACCCGTCAGATATGTCATCTAAGTGGTTGATATAGTGGATGAAAAAGAATGAGATGATGTTACTCTAAGAATATTGCAAGACATGTTTGAAGAAAAAAGTTTGGGAAAATAAAAAAAATAATTATAAGATGCACAAAATGGAGAAAAAGAAAAGTCTGATCGAGGATCCAATGACATAGATCAAAAGAGCAAAAAAAACTCATAAAAATAGGAGGAGTAGAAATCTAATGTCTAACTATGACCCAATATAGATGAGTAAATTAGAGTCTATGGTGGAAAAGGAAAAATACCTAGTAATTTAACAAGTTAGAAATGTCAGACTAGTATCACACAAGGTTTTATGCCTCCACGAAGATATCCTCCATACTCTGGCTACATAACAACCTATTATCTCAGACAAGGTGTTCCACCAAGTCTGCTTGAAAACATAAAAAAATTCGTACAAAGATATCCAAAAAAGTCTGCCTAAAGACAAGATGGACGTATAACGTTCCATAATATCAACCAGAGTACATACACCCAGATCCATACAATCAAGTAAACAGATCGAAACAAAACACAAATTTGAAGGGTGAAAAGTGAAAAGAGTTAAGGTCCAACATACTTACTCATTTATGGATATCTAGATTACTATTATGAGGATAAAGAACCGAAATAAGACTAAAAGCCCCCAATAGCCCTAGAGATAGTGTTTTAAGTCATGTTGTCGTTCTATGATAACCATAAAATGGACAAATAAGATGACAAAGAGATCCGGAGAACTACATCCAACAATTCAACGGGGAAATGTTACAGTGTGGATATGATGATGTGATAACATATCGTACCTTTGCCATGACCCTAAAAGGAAGCGCAATGAAATGATTCAACAGTCTTCTGAAATGTTGCGTATAAATTTTAAGTTACTCCAAACAACATTTAGAAATCACTTTGTGGGTTAAAATAAAATCAAACGAGATTTAGACTATATAGTGTATTGCAAGCAAAAAACTAATGAGAGTCTAAGAGAATATACCAAAATATTTGTTAAAAAAATTCAGAGCTACAAGACTTCTACGATTTAGTGGCCCTAGTGGCATTTAGACGAATAGTTTGAGAAAGAACCATGTCTGATGTAATAATGAAAGCAATGCACTTCAGAGATTTAGTGGTACATGTGGAACGATTCATTGAGGTGGATGAAGTGGTCAGACTACAAAATAAGAGACATAAACAATCTAATTAGAGGTGTTTCGACAAGAAAAACAGATATTATGGCGTAGATAAACATAAAAAATAACGAGCCAATAAACAATGGAGCTTCGGTTTCAACGAGGTCAATACCAACTTAATCATAAAGAGGATAATGTTAACTACAACATTGGAAGTAACTTAAGAACAAATCGACCACTAAAGTTACCATTCAAAAAACTAATATAAACACGCGCGGTGTTCTATGAAAAAATAAAGCACACTATCAAATGAGAACATAAACAAAATAAGTTTGATAAGTTTCATGGTGATACAGGTCACTTCACTAAAGATTACTTGGGGGTTCAGGATCAACTGCAAGTCACAATATACAAAAGAAACTTGACTGAATTCATATTAAAGAAAACAATTGAAGAACTAGGATAAACTGCATGCGATGCCGTAAAACAAGCCTCAACCAGAGCTCAATGAGGACTAGATACAAACTCCATCACAATGGCCCTGCAAAAAGAGGAAGTGGATTTCATGGACCCAAATTCGAACAGACAAGCAAATGGAGTGATTGCCGGAGGAGAACCATACTCTGGAATAACAAAAAACAAAGAAAATATACTTTGTTGAAATCGAAAGAGTGTGTTAAGGGGAAACATAGCCATACTTTTACATAAACCCGTACTCGAATCTTTCCTTCACAAATGATGATTTGAAGAGAGTAACATCTCCTCATAATGATGCAATACTAATTGATAAGGACACTAATTATCATGGACTTAAGACAATAACATTAAAGTTGTTTTAAATGAAATGTAAAGTCATGAGAGGAGATTTGTATTATTCGTAAATATAAAGAACCACAATGCAATTTGTCTCTTTATGTAACCGATTCAATTAAAGTATTCTTACGTGCCTATAAATTGGACATGAGATAATGAATAAAGGGTTCGAACAAAGTCCATATCTCTATCACTTAACATTAGCGACCACAATAGGAGAGAAATTAAAGTACCTAGATAACACATAAAAAACGAGAAAAGATAAAATTCATAGTTAATAGTATTTCTTATAATGGAACAAGAGGAGACACGAGCTGATCCAGTAGTTCGTGAAGCAATTAAAGCAATTAAGTCAGATTTGGTGTGGTTAATTTATGTCTGAGGGTAATTAGGTAATTTATTCAGAGTTTTGTGGAGGTTTATGGGTATTTAATATTTTGAGTAGAGGGTAGAGGGAGAATTAAGTTGCCTGGTTGCAGTTAATTTTCATTACCCATATTTAATGCAGGTGGTTGGGTATTTATACCCTTACATCTGGGCTTTATGGGTTTTCGGGTCATGTTTAAAGACTCATGAGCTCTTAGTAGGGGAGCAAACAGCTTAGTTAAGAAGTGTTTAGGTTTTTTAGTACTTTTGTCATAGTTCAAACAGTCTAATGGGCTAAGTGTTCGAAGTGGTCTGTCCGGTCCGGTGGCCTTGGTCCGATCTGTCCCTGTCCGGAGAGGAAGCAGTTTTCGGACTCATCAGGAACCCCTTTTTTAGGTGTTTGTTCAAATGCCTTTGTCAAAAACCTGGAAAACAGTCCGGTGTTCAAGAGCAGTTTTAATCCGGATAGGTCTATTTGTCTTGTGGTTTTATCCGGACCGATAAAGCTTCATGAATCCAAACGGTTTTTTGCCAGAGTTTATGGGTCACATGTCACTTTTTGGTTGGTCTCTTCAGCCGTTTTTTCACCTTGAATCTCGCACCCACCTTCTTCGAAAAGTAACCTCTTCATTAAAGAGGGTGACATCAGCGCTCTCTTTTAATCATTACCAATCTTTTCGAATTCTCCTAGGAATCAAACTCCTTTTTCAGATTCACTATAAATTGAAACACTTTCTACTGTTTCACCATCACTCTCACTTTTACTCTGTAAATCTTCAAAGCTTTTTCCTCTCCAAAACAATTTTTTACCCAGTTTGTTTATGTTTACAGCGAGGAACGCTTTGGTCAAAGGCGGGTGGCTCAACCTCTCTGAACTAGAAAAAGCGCAAAAGGTCGAAAGGGAAAGGCATATTGCGGCAGGTTTACCCACCTCCCCTATTGACAAACAAGTGACTGCTGCCACAGAGTCAGACCAGGGCTCTTCTTCTTCAAAAGGCACTAAACCGAAAAGGTTATTTCAAACCAATCTCTCACTCATCGTCTCTGGTTCCTCGGTTCAAGAATCGGAACCCGTGGTTGAGCCAGGTGCAACTGTTACTAGCTTCAAGAAACCCTCCCCCTTCATAGCTATGGGGTCAGACACCAAAAATTCCCCTAAAAAATTAGTTGACCGGAGAAAAGGCCGGTTGCTCAAGGGTCAAGCTTCTAAGAGCACTCCTTCAAAATCGGGTGCCAAGGACAACAGCATTGGGTCAGAAGTGCCCATCAGAGCTCCCAAAGACAGGCTGTCTGGTCCGAAGGGTAGCGGCGCAAGCCTTCGAAGAGAAACATTTGTATCAGAGCCCCAACCGGAGGCCAAAAACCTAGAAAATACTGAAGCTCAGCAGTCCGGAGATCAGACTGAGCCAAATCTAGACCTTCCTCTTGCCATTGCTGCTGAAAACCCTTTATCAATCATGGAGGAAGTAATGGAGGACTCTATCGAAGATGCTCCATTCGAGTCTGAGCCTTCCGGACAGACCAGTAGTGTTGTTGCTGCCAAAAAAGATAAAGGCAATGAGAAGTTGTGCTTGAGGCATCCGGATCTGCCGAAGAGTCTTGAAGGAAGGGTGGGGCCTTGTTTTCACAAGGTCAATGTCAAGTACCTCCTCGCCCTGCAAAATATTAACTACGCATTCATCCACACAACTGAACTGGGCCGGATGCGTACGAAGTGGGGAATTCCGGAGAATGTGAAGATACGAATCCCTATCAACCCCGAAACTTCCATGGACTGCAAATTGAGCGAAATAGTCATCTTCACGGAGCTGTTCAATTGGGGACTTAGATTCCCCTTGGACCCAGAAATTGTCAGATACTTCCATCTGATAAAGCTCTGTCCGAGCTAGCTGAGCCCCAATGCTTGGTACACCCTCATGTCCTACATTATGGCTTCCAGGCTCTTTGGGATTCCTCTACCAATGGAGGAGTTTGTTGCTGTGGCCAGTCTTTGCAGAAACCACCACATCCCCTTCTACCATTTCAATATGGGGGATAATTTCAAAGCTGTAGATGACTTGCTAGAGTCGGAGAGGAATTGGAGGACCCAGTTTCTGTTTGTTAGTGGTGCTTGGGAGAAGGGAAAGAAGATCAAGTCCGAAGTGAACCCAAGTCTTCTCACAAGCAGGTGGAGGAGTGACCGTAAGTCTCCTGCTTTATATTTTTGTTTTTTTTTAAAATCAAGTCTGTTTAATGTAATTGGTTTTATCTTTGCCTTAGCAGAACTGCCCAAGGACTTCAGTGATCACTTGAAAACCGGGCAGATCACTTGCACCAAGATCAACGCTTGGGCTGCTGAGAAGTGGGGGAACCGGTTCCATGCTGCTTTCACGGGGGGAAACTTAGCAAGGTCTCATCTGTGGAACACCACAGGTCGGAGAGACTTAACTTGGGAGGAACTCACCACCCAGCCTCCTCCGGATGTAGTGCTCAAGAGGACGCATGAGCCGGACGGGACACTTTACTTGCCAGGCTGGGCCAAGGCCCCAAGTAAGATGAAGGGAAAAAAGAAAGGCAAGAAAGTTGTGGGTGGAGCTAACCCTGCTGAAGTGGAGGAGGATGTTCCAATGCATCCGGAAGGGCCAGCCCCCAGTCAAATTGATGCTGCTCTCTTGGCAGTGGAAGAGTAGGAGAGTGTTATGCAAGAGGTTCACTCCCCAAATCCTCCAAGGGATTCCAAAAGAGACCGTAAACGGGGAGCTGAAAGCAAAGATAGGGAGGTCAAGAAGAAAAAGACCTCTAAGGGTGACGAAGTCTCTCTCCGACCTCCGGAGCCTCCTTCCCAAGCTGATCCCACTGACCCAACACAAGCGGGGGAGATACCTGGTGACTTCCGAACCGATGAGGTCAAAGGGGGAGATCTTAACATTGATGGGGTGGGCGTCACTGGTCTTGGTGGGCTTGGTGAGTACTTCATCAATCTCCCCAGAGACGATTTTGCTGGGCCTTACCTCCCTCCGAGCACCTCAAACACAGTCACTTTCAATGGTAAGACCTTTATTGTTTCAAGTGAAAGGGATGTCATAGCCCACTCTTTATTAAGAAATGTTTAGCCGGTGCTCGCGTTGGAGAAACAAGTTCGAAATCAGGCAGACATTATCAAAGACCTCAAGTCTGACAAAGAGAGGTTGTCCGACGACCTTCTTACTGCCACTTCAAACGCTGCCATTCTAAAGGGGGAAAACGAAGAGTTGAAGAGAACCCAAGAGGTGAGTACCACGAAAGTTGCCACTCTAGAGAACACTATCATAGAGCTCAGAGAGAAGCTGTCCGGATTGGAGAAAGATCTTGCCTCATCAAAAGAGGAGACCAATGCCAAGGACCAAATTAGCTCCAACCTGACCAGCGACAAGATTGCCCTTTAAAAAGCAGTGTCTCAAGCTGCAGAGGAGAAAGCTGGTTTGCTAAGGGAGCAGGAGGGCAAAATCCAGGCCAAGATCGATACTTATGCCAATAATGTGATAGACACTCAAGAGCAAATGTATGCCAAAGTGAAATCAGACATGGTCCTGCTCTTCCATGAGAAGTTCCCGAAGAGGAACTTGGGTGATTTGTGGCTTCACGTAGAGCCCGAAGACCTCCCATATCACACAATGGCCGAAGGCGACAGGTTTGGCTTCTCCAGGGCCTCCTCATCCGATGACGAAGAAAACACCGGGGAGAGCCCAGATGAAGAGAAAGATGATCCCAAGGGGAAAAAGAAGACAGGTGAAGCTGAGCCATCTTTAAAGGCTCAGCCTTAAATTATGAATTACTTCTTATTTTTCATGTTATTTATACTAAAGTCCTTGGAAGGCCAATGCATTCTATTTGTAAGTGTGTCCGGTATCTGACCGGATAGATCTTTTACTCTTCTTGACAATTTGAAAGTCCTTGGAAGGCCAAGTCACTTAAGTTATTTCAATGAATGTCCTTGTTTTGCACAATTCTCACATTCTTTCATAATCTGTTTCAATTTTGGTGGCTAGTGTTTAAATAGCCCTTAGTTATTTCATAGTGAGAGTGTTTAAATTCTCTGATGACAAATGTTTAAGTGGTCATCACTCTTTTATTTCAATCCGGATGGTGTGACCAAAGACAAAGTAAGAACACGTCGGAATTTTTTTAAGAAGGCATCAAATTTTATTAAAAACCTGGACACCTCATTAAAACCTCCCCGCGCCACCAGGGTAGGAAAGAGTCTGCCCCCAAATATTTACATGGATGTTTAAACAAGTAAATATTTACACAAGTGTTACTCCAAGTACATCCGGAGGTGTTCGATATTCCAAGGGTGGGTCAGAACTCTGCCATCTTTGTCTTCTAGCCAATATGTTCCACGTTTAAGCCTTTCAACAACCATATAAGGTCATTCCTAAGTCGGGGCTAATTTGCCGAGCAGCTTTTCTTTAGTGTGTAAGAAGACTTTCCTCAACACCTTGTCCCCCGGTTTGAAATCTCTTCTTTTAACTTTAGAAGCAAATCTGCTCCTCATTAAACCCTGATAGTGTGCAGCTCTAAGGTGAGCTTTAGCTCGTTTTTCTTCTATTAGGTCGAGCTGACTTCTGATTGCCACATCATTAGCGCATTCGGAGAAGTTGTGAACACGAAATGATGGGAGAGTTGCTTCTATGGGAGCTATTGCATCCATCCCATAGACCAAAGCAAAGGGTGACTCCTGTGTTGCAGCCCCAGGTGTTGTCCGGTAGGCCCACCAAACTTTTTGTAAATAGCTAGGCCACTTCCCAGCAGCCCCTTCCAAATTCTTCTTTAAACCGGACAGTATAGTTCTGTTAGCCACTTCAACCTGACCATTTGCTTGTGGGTGGAAAGGAGAAGAGAAACAATGTTGTATACCCATTGAGGCACAGAAACTCTCCATTTCCCTATTGTCGAACTGTGGCCCATTATCTGTCGTTATCTTTTGTGGAACACCAAATCTGCAACAAATGTTGGATAGAATGAATTTTATAACGGATTTTGATGTTGTTCCTGCCAGAGGGGCTGCTTCAATCCACTTCGAAAAGTAATCGATAGCAACAATTATAGTTTTGCGCCCTCCGGACGCCATAGGGAGAGGCCCCACTAAATCCAATCCCCAACGAGCAAAAGGTATAGGCTCAGAGATTGATTCTAAAGGAATGGTTGGGACATGAATTTCATTGCTGTATCTCTGGCATGGGTCACACCTTCTCACCAGTTCTTTAGCATCCTGCATGATAGATGGCCAATAGTAGCCAGCCAGTAAAACTCTCCTTGTTAGAGCCCTTAATCCACAATGAGCTGATCCCTCGCCATCATGCAATTCGGAGAGGACTACTTGAGATTCATTATCCCCCAAACAACGCAGAAGAGGTTTACTGTAAGACTTTTTATACAGAATTTCTCTCAGTATGATAAAACCACGAGCCTTGTGTTTCAGTTTTCTTGCCAATGATTTATCCGGAGGTACGATGCCATCGAAGAGGTGTTGCAGGAGAGGAAATCTCCAATCCTGAGGTTGTTTCATTTGTACTTCAAAAAGTTCCTCTTCTTTACCCATATTAAGTTGAATTGAGAGGCTCTCTAGCACATGGATCCATGGATACGACTCTGTGTATGTTATAGTTGCCAATGAATCTGCTAACTCATTTTCTGTCCGGGGTATATGCTCATAAATAATGCTTTAAACTTGAGTGCTTCATTTTTAAGGAGAAGTAAATACTTCACTAATTGTTCTTTTTAGCCTCAGATTGACCTTGAGCATGGTGGATAAGAAACTGAGAGTCACTTATTAGCTTTACCCTCTTAGCCCCACAAACATAGGCTAACTTTAAACCAGCTATAGCTGCTTCGTACTCGGATTCGTTATTGGAAGCCCTGAAAGCAAAACATATAGCCTGGTACATTCTGTTACTATACGGAGAGGTCAAACACACCCCTGCACCACATCCCATAGTGCTAGATCCACCATCCGTCCGGACGACCCAGACCTTTTTGTCTTTCAACTCAGTAGCCTGCTCCGAATCTCTGTCGGAGTGAAATTCAACCAAAAAATCAGCCACAGCTTGGGCTTTGACTGTTGTTCGGGGAGCAAAATCTATATCGAAATCCCCCAATTCTACCGACCACTTAGTCATCTTGCTTGAAATGTCTGACTTTTGGAGAATATTCTTCAAAGGAAAAGATGTCCGGACGATAATAGGATGAGCCTGGAAATAAGGCCTCATCTTTCTAACTGCTATTACCAGGGCCAATGCTAATTTTTCAAGTTTCAAATAACGCCTTTCTACATCTATCAAGCTTTTGCTGATGTAGTATACTGAATGAGGGTAATTATCTACTTCTCTTACCAACACAGCACTGATGGCACAACTTGAAACTGCCAAATATACGGAGAGTGTCTCCCCATCAACTAGTTTAAACAAGGTTTTGGGGGAAGACAGGTGCTTCTTGATCTTTTTGAAAGCCTCATCATACTATGAGGTCCAATGGAATCCCTTCGCACCCTTCAAGGTTTGAAAGAACGGGGAACACCTGTCCGAAGACCTTGAGATAAACCTGTTTAAAGCAGCTAACCTTCCCGTTAGCCGTTGTACTTCTTTAACATTTCGAGGAGGGTCCATCTGAAATAGAGCATTAAGCTGGTCCAGATCGGGCTGATCCCATGCTCACTTATAATATAGCCTAGAAACTTCCTGGATTGTACTCCGAACACACATTTCTCTGGATTTAACTTTAAATTCACTTTCACCAAGTTGGTAAAAGTTTCTTGGAGGTCAGCCAAGTGCAATTTCTCATCCACACTCTTCACCATCATGTCATCGATGTATACTTCCATATTCCTTCCAGTCTGATCAGCAAAGGCTTTGTTTACCAATCTCTGATAAGTAGCCCCAGCATTTTTCAACCCAAATGGCATTACCTTATAGCAATGAAGACCCCTGTCAGTGACAAATATGGTATGCTCTTGATCCTTCAGATCTACTTGGATTTGATTGTATCCGGAGAAAGCATCCATAAAAGACAACAGCTTATTGCCAGAGGTAGAGTCAACAAGCTGGTCAATCCGGGGAACTGGATACAGATCCTTTGGGCAAGCCCTATTGAGGTCTGTGAAGTCAATACACATACGCCACTTGCCATTTTTCTTTTTCACCAAGACCGGATTGGCAGTCCACAAAGGATATTGAGACTCCTTGATATGCCCCATCTTTGTGAGCCTGTCAACCTCTTGTACAATAACATCAGCCTTTTCCTTAGAAAAAGCCCTTCTCTTTTGAACTACTGGTGCTACATCTTTCCGGACAGATAGGCGGTGTGATATCACATCTGCTGGAACCCCGATAACATTAGCATTGCACCAAGCAAAAACATGCTGATAGCTCTTCAAAAACTTTAGCATCTCTCTTTTCAGATCGGGTGGCATTCTGGACACTATCTTGACACTTTTTCCTTATTTTAAACAATGTGTTTCTACCTCTTCGACTGGTATTAATACTCCAGGGGTCTCTCTAGGGTCATCAATTTCACCCTCACCCCCAGAAATCCCCCCAAATTGCTATTGCTCGTTGATACGAACTGCCCCCTACGTCCGGGGTGCCAGGGTTGTAGCATAACATTCTCTCGCAACCTTTTGACTGCTCCGGACAACTCCCACCTGTCCCTGAACAGCATATTTCAAACATTGGTGGACTGTTGAAGCCACTGCATGCATCCTAGAGAGCCAAGACCTCCCTAAAATAGCATTATAGCAAGTGGGACAATTCAGCACAATAAAAAGTATCCTGACCATCTTCTTGAAAGGGCCCTTGCCCAACAAAACTTCTTCTTCGAACTCCCCGATCACATTGGCTGAGCTGCCAGTAAAGCCCACAATCGATCTGTTCGAACTCTGAATTACAGCTGGATTTTTCATTCTCTTGTATGTGTTTAAAAAAAGGATATTGGCTGAGATTCCAGTATCCACCAAAATTCATCTTATGTCATTGCCCCCAATAGATGCTCCTATGACAACAACATCTTCATGAGGGATAGCTATATCTCTAAAATCATCTTCATAAAAAAATGAAGGGGAATGGGATTTGCGATTGATAGGAAGTCATGCCTCCTTCTAGCTGGGTAGCCAAAGTATGAACGTGCCTCTTCCTCGAAGAAGCAGTAGGAGCTGTCATAGTATCCCCTCCGAAAATTGTAAGTGACTCAAAAAACTTAATGAGCCCGGAGACTGTCCTAGAACATTCCTCAATGGTACCCACTCTATTTCGAGTTGGATCAGGATCCAAGTATTCGGATTCCACATCAAACCTTTGGATTATAACCATGGCTCCCTCCGGAGCGGCATTACTTGGACCAACCCGATGAGTATTGTCATGCCTATTTCCTCCTCTTCTTTTAACGTAAGCCCCCAGCTTTCCTCTCTCAATCAAGTTCTAAACCTCTTGTTTTAAAGCTATACAATCATCGGTGGTATGGCCAGTATCATTGTGATACTGGCAGAAAGAGTTATTACGGTGTTCTCTAGGGGATTGTAGTGTGGCCGGTCTTCTATAGTGAACCTCTTCCTTTGTTTTATCATAAATGGTGGCTACACTTTCTTTCAACTCTGCGAACCACTCCGGTTGAACCCAAGGCCCTCTCTTATTTCTGGATTGCTGACTCTGAGCAGGTGCAGCTGGCTGAGATTGAGCTTTAGCCCTGCCATGCCCCTGCCCGGTCTCCTTCGCCTTGTATCCGGACTGATTCTGATTGGGGTTTGGTGCCACCGAGGCAGACCTCACCTGCCTGTGCACCCTAGTTTTCTTTGTTTCATCAACGTCAATCTGTTTTGCAGCCTGATTCAGCAACCCTCCCCAAGTCATAGCCTTATTTCTGGTCACCGAATCAGCCAAATTGCCAGGGTTCAAGCCCTGTATTAGAGATGATATTGCAACTTGCTCGAAGCAATCTGCCAACCCATTCTTGGTGTTCACAAAACGACTTATTTATTCTTTTAAAGATCCATTCGGTTCCTGGGCACAATGGATTATTGTGTCCTCGTTGCCCTTTAACTCTTTACTCCCAATGAACTGCCTTCGAAAGGCCACCCAAAAAGTATCGAAATTCTTGATACAGCCTTGTGGTAGGCTGTTATACCTTTTTAAAGCACTCCCGGTAAACGATTGGGAGAATTCTCTACAAAGTAGCTTGTCATCAGCATCAAAGTTCATCATAAAGTTTTTAAATTGCTCTAAATGGTTGTCCGGATCAGTACTGCCATCGTACTTTTCCATTTTGGTACTGTCAAACCTCTTAGGGAGGTTTCCGGACAGAATTTTGGAAGACAATGGAGATTGCCTCCAATTTCTGCCATGACTGAACACAGTATCCTCGTTGGGAGTTGCGAAGATACCTGGTTCTTCGTGGAAAGCGAAAGGATCCATCAGCATCCGGTCTACATGCCTCCGGCTGTGAGATGACCCTTTGCCGATATTCTTCTTCATCCTTCCATGTCTATCCCTTTTTCTCGAATATTTTTTAATCTGCTTTTGCTTTTTTTTAGTTCGACCCTCATCGCTGCTAGAGGATAAAGATTCTTCAACTCCCTCATCATCCGAAGAGCTACCAGAAGACTGTGAGCCTGAGTCAGAACTCTCCACTGGCTTAGACGGGTGAGACTTTTTAGAGCTAGAATGAGTCTTTTTGGTACTAACATGAGTCCTTGAAGGCTCATGCTCTCTGGGGTTATTGGTGTGATGAGCAACTGATGCTCTCAATTTTTCTTCCATGCCCATCTTAGCCTTTTCTGCCCTCAGAGCTTCTATCTCGCCTTTTAGCCTTTCGCGCTCCTCGATAGTGTATTCATCGTTTTCACCCACCACTTCGAGCAAAGCTGGTGGCACTTTCAGGGCGTCCGGATTCATTCGGACTGATTTTTGCTGATGGTTTCGAATGCTTGATTCAGGCACCGTCGTGCTCCCACTGTGGTCGCCAATTTGGTGTGGTTAATTTATATCTGAGGGTAATTGGGTAATTTGTTCAGAGTTTTGTGGAGGTTTATGGGTATTTAATATTTTGAGTAGAGGGTAGAGGGATAATTAAGCTTCCTGGTTGCAATTGATTTTCATTACCCATATTTAATGCAGGTGGTTGGGTATTTATACCCTTACATCTGGGCTTTATGGGTTTTCGGGTCATGTTTAAAGACCCATGAGCTCTTAGTAGGGGAGCAAGCAGCTTAGTCAAGAAGTGTTTAGGTTTTTTAGTACTTTTGTCATAGTTCGAACAGTCTAATGGGCTAAGTGTTCAAAATGGTCTGTCCGGTCCGGTGGCCTTGGTCCGATCTGTCCCTGTCCGGAGAAGAAGCAGTTTTCGGACTCATTAAGATTTACACAAGGAAGAAAGTCGAGGTAATAGTCAGGTTCCTGAGCAATGTTAGATCTGATATTGAAAATCGAATGAATCAAATATTCAAAAAAATAACTGTGTTTAATGAGAGATATGTTCGAAGAGAGCAGCAAATTCAGTCTAGTAAATTGAAATCCAAAGTACGAACACTTGAGGAAAATGATGAGTTGTGAAATCAATCTGAGGAGTCTTATACAACTCATCGAATTCGAAGTGATCATAAAGAAACACATTTTCAATTAGACGGGGAACACCGCTTTTCAGGGAAAGATAAAGATGATAAAAATGATATATTTTATCTAGTGATAGCAAATTTTCTAGCTCGAATTTCGAGGGTTATTTGTTTAAACAATGAAGGTACCAAAATTCATCAAAGGGGGAAGGAAGTTGGCATCAAAATTCACGTAAAGAATATTAATCAAAGAAGGAAAGTAAGTCGCGACATGTAATTGATAATGTATTCTATGAGGAGAATACGGCCAATCAATACGTTAACACAATAGATCAAAACTTGTACGCAATAATGGGTACTAAGTGAGATCATCAATATATGCAAGGAGTAGATTGGAAAATTCTCTTTTATCTGCTAATATCAGGTCAATACTGCTTCCAAGGTTTTTTGATATTTCAAAGGTAGAGAAGTTTGATGGAATACAAGATCCCGATGACCATATTGAATCGTTCAATAATTATATGATGAATTTCGAGGATGTTGATAGGCTGGTTTGTAGAGTATTTTCTTAGACTTTTAAAGGTGCTGCTTTGAAGTAGTATAATGGGATCTGTTATAAACTTTAGAATTTTTTATACTGTAATTCAAATACAATTTTTAGGAAGTAAGAAAATGTAAGCCAATGGTGACACAATAATACAATGCAAGCAAGTTGTGGGGGAAAAGTTAAAAGACTATACTAGACGATTTGTATTAACGAAAATAGAGTTGGAGGATTGTGAAGAACTTGTTGCTATGAAAGCTTTTAGACAAGGGTTACTTCAGGGGGATTTGGAAAATGAGACTAGTAGAAGAAGAGCTTTGACATTTGGAGCACTTATGGCTCAAATTGAAGATCAAATTAAAGTTGAAGAGTCCACTAAGGTTCGAGGTAGTTCAAGTTCCATTCCAAGAACTTTATGACATGCATTTACTGGTGAATGGAGCCAAGTACGCGCCTGAAGTTCCCAAGTACTACCTTGTCTGAGGACTAATACTAATATACCTCCTCAAACAGGAAGGCCTCCAACTCATGGGTATAACTATTAACCCCACATGCCAATACCAAATCAGTGGATAAGACCAGAATATATCACGGGGCTAACTGAAAATGTAGTTGCTATCTTTGAAAAATCTAAAGGTTGAGTGAATTTTAAAAAGCCAACTTCAAATAAATAGACCAAGGGAAGAACGTAATAATAGGTTCCACAAGTATCACAATGACATTATACATGATACTGTATATCATATATTGTTAAAGAAACAGATACACATTTTGATAGATAATGGAAAGTTAACGGCTTTTGTTAAAGGACAAAATAGTAAGTTGAAAAAATCGAGCACGACAACACAACAAATTGTTAATCTAAATTTGAAGCAAGAGAGTTCATTAATGATTTCGGATTCTAAATATGATAAGTTTGATGCACCAACAAAGTATTTAGATGCAGACCCGGATCAGTTAATTTTGTTAGCTGTGGATGAGCCACCAGTTCAAGGACGGGTTCAAAGTTTGTCTGAATTTTTTGTGTCTCTAGCACTTTTCGGGGGAGATACGAAGACTGGTAATACTAATATCTCTAGAAAAAGACATGTAGTGAGTTTGGCTACCCAAATAGAAGGTTAAATTTCCACTCATTTATATGGAAAGATGGATACCCCTTTTATTTTGTTCGATGAAGACGGTCTTCGAGGAATAGCAGGACCTCACGAAAATGCAGTGATTATAGGGGCAAATATTGTTGGGGTTGAAATTGGACGTATTTTGATAGATACAGACAATTCAACAAATGTATTGTTTACGTCTACGTATGATATGATGTATAGTCCACTTAAGATTCTTCGATCTAATTGTACCATAATTGGGTTTACAGGAGTGACAGCTCAAGTGATTGGAGAATTCGAAGGGGAAGTTTGTTTGGGAAAAGGCCCTTTAAAAAATAGGGTCCAAGTTTTGTTTATGGTGGTCGAATGTCCAACTAGATATAATGCTATCTTTGGGAGATCTTGGTTATCGAGAATGTATGTTGTAGTCTCAAGTGTTCATCAATGTTTGAGTTATGTCATTGAGGGTCGTGTTGGGGTGGTTCGAAGCCATTAGCAGGTAGCCAGAGAGTGTTATGCAATAACTCTTCATTCTCAAAGATCTAATTCCAATAATCAGATGACTGAATTAAAATCAGGGGGATCATTTCGGATGAGGATGGCGTCGATGATCCGAGGGCAACCCCGGGTCATTTGGCAATAAGCGATAATATCAAGGAATATACATTTACAAACGGGAAAAATCTACAAATAGGGACTTACTGTCAACTAATTTGCTTTATCAATTGTTGCAATTTTTGTTTGATAATTTGGATGTTTTCGCTTGGAAAATAGAGGATGTAGTAAGGGTTCTACCAGAGGCAAGATTGTTTTGTTGAAAAATCTGAGGCTATTGTGGTAGAAGTGGATTGGTTATCTAAGGTTGGACAAATTCGGGAGGCTCAATACCCATGTTGGACTGCTAACCTGATATTAGTTAAAAATAAGAATGAGAAATGACGAATGTGTGTTGATTTTACAGATTTGAATCGTGTGTATCCTAAAGATCAATTTCCTATTCCTCGAATAGATCAGTTAATTAATTCCACTTTAGGAAATATTGTTCTCTCTTTTATGGATGCATTTGCATGATATAACCAGATTCAGATGAAACCGAAGAATCAGGAGAGTACCATATTTATAACTGATCGAGTATTATATTGTTATAGCATTATGACATTTGGTCTAAAGAATGCAGAGGTGACATATCAGAGACTGGTGAATATGGCTTTTTCTTCTCAGATCGGGAGATATAAGGAAGTTTACTTTATAATATGTTTGTTAAAAGTCCAAAAGATGGTCAACACTTAAAAGATTTAGAGGAGATTGTTTTGAACTTAAGATATATTCGATTGAAGCTAAATCCAGAAGAATTTACTTTTGGTTTAAGGTGAAGGTTTCTACGTTATATCATTAATGAAAAAGGAATATAAGTTGATCCTCAACAATTAAAGGCTTTGGTATCAATGACATCACCTCGAACAATAAAAGAGGTGCACATTTTGACAGGATGGTTAGCTGTTCTTAATCGAGTTGATTCTAGATTTTCAAACAACGGTCCTAAAATTATGGCCATTACTCCAGTCTTCATGCCTTGTGTGTGATAAGGGAAGGAAAATATAGGTGATCAATATGTAATATATTCCACAAATAAGACCAAGGTTTATATATTTGGTGGTTAATGAGCAAAGTAAAGCAAACATAAGATATATAGGGGTCAAATGATACACCATAAGAACTTGTCTGTAAATAGTCAAATAGTGGGGGTGAGAAATCCACTTTTATGATGGTAATTATGTAATTTTATTATCCACCTCATTTACTATATAAAAGACATTTCTTTTTGTGGAAAGGGGCCAATGATTAGTCAATTATTGCTACATTTATTCCTTTTGTCTCTTTTCCTTTATACCAACCACTGATTTTATTATCATTTGTCAATTCATACGAATATTCCCTAGTCTGATCCTCTCCACAAACATTTCTTCTTCTGAACTACACTAAGGATTTTCTGAGTTCATCAGTGGCGCCGTTTGTGGGAACTGATTGGTACCCATAGTTAATTTTCTAAAACCATGAAAACTATATTTAAAAAATGGATACTGAAGCTCGTGGAGAGATCGAGACCAATCCGACAAGGTATCTAGTTGGTGTTGATTCTGGTGACCAGCTGATAGAAGAACAAGTCACAAACGAAGGCAACGACCCAAATCGATATGCTGAAGAGCTTCTTAAGGAATCAGTCCTGGTCACCAGACGTAAAGAGTTGCTAGAAGATATCGAAAGGTTGAATGCGGAAAGGGAAGCCATGATGGTGAGTTCCAGGAAAGTCAGATCTGAGGTTCGACAAGAAATAATCGAGACTGACCAGATCTAAGATGCCATTCAACCTGGTGAAAACCGACGAAAGCGAAGCCGTCGACATTCCAAAAGGCGTGCCAGATCAGAACAAAGATACGAATTATCCGAGTCTAGCGAATATACCTCCTTAAGTTCTGATAAATCTTTATCTTCAGACACAGATGCCAGATACAAAACAGATCGAAGGCAAAGAGATTCGAGGACGTGTAAGCATACCCATCAGACACAACTGGAGGCCATCCCCTCTTTCGCCGGAGATCCTCTCTATGCATCTTCCCAAGTGGTTTGATATTTCCAAGCTAGAGAAGTTTGACATAACTCAGGATCCGGACAACCATATTAAGCAGTTTAAGAACTTTATGATCAATTACGATGATGACGACAAGCTGTTATGTAGAGAATTTTCTCAAACCTTCAAGAACACTGCGTCCAAATGGTATAATCGTGTACCACAAGGATGTATAAAGAACTTTGACCTGTTTTGGATCATGTTCCGACAACACTTTGTTGGGAGCAAAAACTTTCACGCGAACGGGGATACCATCAATTATTGTAAACAAAAAATCGGAGAAAGCTTGAAAGAATACACGAAACATTTCATTCAGGTCAAATCGGACATGGAATATTGTGAAGACAAGGTAGCATTAGCCGCTTTCTGGATGGGTCTTCTTCCAGGGGTAATGAAAGACAATGCCGCGGAGACGCATACCATGACATTAAGAGCTCTGTTGGATCAGATAGAGAAAATGATCTTAGTCGAAGAAACTAGGGCCTCAAAGATAGAATCCATGTCTCAATTCTATCCTGATCCGACCTTAGCAAGGGACAGTAGAACGACAGTGAATGTCCGACCACAAGCTTCAGAGTCGGTCGCAACTGCCCGACCGCGAGCCTAAGTTCAAGAAACGAACCAAACCCCTTAGCGGACGATACAAAAGCAACGGTACCAACAGGCAGGTCAAGCAGCTCAGCAGTATGTCAGACATGTGTCCAATAGGTGGGTCCGACCAGCTCATTACGCTGAATTGACCGAGTGCATCTCAACTATTTTCGAGAAAGCACGTGCAAATGTGTATTTTCGCAAGACTTTCCCATTACAGACTCCGAGGGAGCACAAGAAGAACAAGTAATGTCAGTTTCATGACAACTATAATGGGAAATCCTGACAAAGCCGCATCTGGGGGAAAAGTTGTTCATTTATCTAACAGTGTCTAATTTTGCAGTTAGCGCAGTCTTAGTCCGAGAAGAGTCAAACGTTCCAAGACCAGTCTACTATTTGAGTAAAAGTCTTTTGGACGGAGATAAGCGGTACCTCAAGCTAGAAAAGTTAGCACTTGCGCTAGTAACATCCGCTCGAAAAATGAGGCCTTATTTCCAAGCTTATACAGTTGTGGTGCAAATATTTTTTCCCTTGAAGAATATGCTACAAAGGCCCGATGTGTCGGGCATAATGACAAATGGTCGGTAGAGCTTAAGGACTTTGACATTGAATTTGAACCGTGAACCACAATCAAAGCACAAGCATTGGCTGATTTCTTGGTGGAATTCCATACTAACCGGGATAACATGGATGTTGAAGAAGAAAAGTCCAACCCAAAGTGATTAGTTTGAACCAATGGGGGATCCAGTTCATCTGGCTCTGCTGCAGGAGTACAATTGACTTCCTCGGAAGGTATTGCAATGTACCATGCCATTCGACTCGGAGTATGAAGCGGTTATGACCGGGTTAACACTTGCAAAGATTTGCGGAGCCAAACGAGTTAAGTTGATAAGTGACTCCCAACTCTTGGTGAACCATGCTCTTGGGCGGTTAGAAGCAAAAAAGATCATTTAGTGAAGTACTTGGGGGTCTTGAAGGCTTTGACCTTAGAGTTTGAGGACGTAAGGTTTGAACATATTCATAGGGAAGTGAATTCAGTGGCTGATTCTTTGGCTAGGGCATCTTATTTCGACAAACACCCATGGATAGTCACCCAAGAAAGTCCGTCAATCATTAAGGGGTCTGAACTGGTTGAAGGAGGCATCGAAGCTTTCCAGATTTGTACAGCTCTAGAGAAAGATTGGAGAAACGAGATACAAGAGTTTTTAGTCCATGACATGGTGCCAGTTGACAAAGTAATGGCTAAAAGGATACAGTTCAGAGTGTACGAATACATCATACTGGGTGGATTATTGTATAAGAAATATTTTAGCCGATCTCTGCTCCGGTGTTTATGGAAAGATGAGTCACAGTTAATACTTTCAGAGCTTCACGATGGTGAAGGATCTGCACACTGTGGATACAAAATACTGATACAAAGAGTTCTTCTGGCTGGTTATTATTGGCCGACCATCTCAGCGGACGCCAAGGAATTGGTACAAAAATGCGATACTTGTCAGCGATTTGCTAACTCAATCCATATGCCGGGGTGCCCCTCGAGTCAATATCATAATCTTTGCCTTTCGATCGATGGAGAATCAACCTAGTCGGACCGCTTCCGATGGCCTCAGGTGGGTGCCAAACGATCATCGTCGCTGTAGATTACTTCTCTAAATGGGTAGAAGCTGAACCGTTAGCAGGAACGAGAGCAAAAGATGTGATCAAATTCATCATCTCCAACATCTGCTATCATTTTGTTGTACCAAGGAATATTACGATGGACAACGACCCACAGTTCGACAATAAAAAAATTAGAGCTTTTTGTGCGTCCAAAAGAATACAACAATGTTTCTCAGAACCTTTCCATCCTCAAGTGAATGGCCAGGTCGAAGTAACCAATCGGAAAATTTTAGATGGGTTGAGGAAGAATCTAGAGAGTAAAGCTGGGAAGTAGCCATACTACTTACAGGTAGTGTTATGGGCTTACAAGACTACTCCCCGGACCGCAACGCATGAGTCGCCCTTAATACTTGTGTACGGAATGGACGTGGTAGTGCTATAAAAAAATATGTTCCCATCTTACAGGCTGAGTGAGTATTCCGATGAGGGAAATGACAAAGGAAAGCGCACCGAATTGGATCAGATATAAGAAAAATAAGAAGGGCACAATTAAACTCTTTGCACTATCATAATCTAATGAGAAGCCGGTACGCTTCTCAGAAGAAGAGAATTCAAGATTGGGGATAAGGTCCTAAGAAAAGTCTTCCTCCATAAGAAATAAAATAGACTTGGAAAGCTCGCTCCGAATTGGGAAGGTCCATAATCATTAACAAAGAAGATAAAACCAGGGACGTACATGCTAAAGGATAAAAAAGGGAGAGATCTTCCCCATCCCTGGAACATTGAGCACCTCAAGGTTTACTTAGAGTGAATGTGTGATATGTAAATATATTCTTTATCAGTTTATGTAAGTTCCGGTGGCACACTCTTTCCTATCCTGGTGGTGCAGGAAGGTTTTAATGAGGTGCCCTAAGTACCCGGCTTATATATTAAATTCTATTGCCTTTTTAAAAAATGACTCGTAGAAAGGTCATCTCTTTGAACTCAAATTATACTCCAAAGAAGTTTGGACAAGAAAGTTCATCTCTTTGAACTCAAAACATACTCCAAAGAAGTTTAGACAAGAAAGTTCATCTCTTTGAACTCAAAACATACTCCAAAGAAGTTTGGACAAGGAAGTTCATATTTTTTAACTTAAAACATACTCCAAAATATTTGGACGAAGAATTAAGTTTTGAATTATAAGTAGATAAACATATGAAAAATCAAGTTAAGGAAGAAATATTTTAATATAAGCATCAAACAAAAAATTATCTCATCATAAGCCCTCGCAGTAAAAGGAAAATTGTACATAAAAATTGGGATTCTTAACAGGTTCAAGGTACAAAAAGTCAACAAAAAAGAATAGAATGCTAGTCGGATGCAGAGTTCTCTTTACTGCCTGCAGGCGAATCCGAGTCCGACGAGGAACTCTCCGAGTCTTTACTGGATTCCAGGTCCTCCACGGATACTCTGACGGGCGATGCTGTTCAATGACCCGGGTCCAAAGACTGCCAAGGTGCAGATCCGGGAATTTCTCATGCATCTCCATCACCATAGCAGATCTCAACTTGGCATCTCTTTCTTCAAGGTGAGTGACTATCCCAGCCGCATACTGATCAATGCGTTATTTCTGCTCAACTTCAATATTTTTCTTTAAAGATTCATTCTCCGCTGAACATTTCTCAATATCCGTGACCTCATTCTCAAAGTATGCCTTTATCTTGCAATAACCCTCAAGGAGGCCATCCACCTTCGTGTCGCGTTCGGCGTCTTTAGCAATAATTTCTCCCGCTCGTCGTCGAACTTTGTCTTCTTTTCAGAGAGTTCAGTCCCAAGGGAAGTAATGACAGCCAAGCGATCCTCAAAAGTCTTCTTCTCTTTAACAAGTTCATCCTCGACCTCTTTCAATCAGGTAGATACTTCTGAGGTCTTGGCTAGTTCATCAGTCAGCTCATTCAACTTATTTTTTAACTCATCTGCCTCGGAGGTCAAGGTCTCAACATGGGAAGATAATTATGTTTGTTTGGCAAGCTCATCGGTTAAGTTCTTCACTTTAACTTTCAATTCCACCACCTCGGAAGTAAATTTTTTCACCTCAATTTTTTTCTCAAGAACTTCACTCTTGTAGCGGTCTTTACGGTTGACATTGCGTTCAAGAAGGGCAGCAGCACGGAGCAGCTTATTCAACTCATTCGCAACATAGTCATTTTCATACACATCAAAATAAGCTGAGTCAAGGGAGGGATACCTTCCTTCTTTGGAGTCATCCTCTTGTGTTTCCCTTCGTTGGAGAACAAACTCGCCGCCAGAGTCTGAGTTAACGACTATGACTTTCTTTATCGGAGGCAAGCTTGGACAGGTGGTATTGTTGCTCTCGTCCCCACTCTCAACGAATTCTTTCTGTTTCTCCTCAACTGTAAACCTTCTTGACTTCGTTGCACCAGCCCGACCGCGAGTCCTTACTTCAACTGTATGGTCAGCCTTATTCGATCTGTTCTCTGGGGGATGGGTCGGAGAGACGGCCTGGGGGGCCGATGGGATTTCCTGTTGCGATCCCAGTAACCTTTCATCTTTTAGTGGGTCCACTTGAACTACATCTTGAGGATTACCCTGAACCTCTTCTGGAAGACCACCTTGCACCTTTTCTTGGGGACCACCCTGAGCCTCATGTTGAGAACCCCCCTGAGTGCTAACTCCTCGCTCTTCAGGAGCATGAACTTCCGATTTGACTTCCTTTTCGGTCTCCTCTTTCCGCTTCTCGGGGTTTTCAGTGTCTTGATGACTCAGAGCCCGAGCACGAGTAGGAAGGTAGACCGCATTATCTAAGCATTCTAAGTGTTTGATGACGTCATGGCTTGGGGGAGGCACCATAAGCTCAGATACAGACTTCTTCTCACTTAGGTTGCATCGCCATATATTGCTTTTGACGAAGTTCATCAGAAGGAAGCTCTGATGAAATTTTTTTATCCCAGTGCTTGCCTGCCCAAGCGCTTAGCTTCTTGAAAATATCTTTGTCTGCTTTGGCATGAAACTTAAAAGACTTAACAATCCCCTTTATGACTGTAAAAGGAAATAAAGTTAGAGAACTTCTGACTATGACGACCTGGAAAAAGTAAGATGGAAATACTTACCCTGCCCAGACCATTTCAACGTTAACAGTTGCGGGAGGTCCTCATAGTCTTCAAAGTCAGTCTCCCACAAATTAGAGATAAATACAAACTGTTGCTTCCACTTCTTGTCCGCCTCTAAAAAATCTTTGATTACTTTAAGTTTCCTGGCAAAACTGAGCGAGTAGAATGGGTAGTGGGAATTCTTTGCCACACCCGAGACGGAGACAATCTGCTCCACGGTAAAAGCGATCTCAGAGAGTCTGGAGGCCATACTACAAGCCATAAGTGTGTACCACATGTTGGCTCCGACCTGAGAGGGACACAATCCGATTAGGTGAAAGCAATTTATCAGGACAGGGTTAAGGGGCACACGAAGGCCCCAGTTCATGAGCTCGGTATAAAAAACTAGCTCATTGTTCCAGGCTAACAATGGAGTTTCACCGACGGTGGGAAATCGGATTGTGATGTTTCTCAGAATCCCCCAACAGTCTCTTAGCTTGACTTCCTTTGTCAGATGAAAATACTTATACTTCACTCTATACAACACCAAGAGGTGTTTAGACTCAATGCCACGAAGGTTATCATCCGTTACTTCATACGAATATTCCCTATTCCGATCCTCTCCCACGAACATTTCCGCTTCTGAACTACACTAAGGATTTTTTGAGTTCATGAGTGTGGGTTGAACGGTCAACTATTATTGAATTGGTCATAACCGTTTCCTTAATTACTCGCTTTGGTAATCGACCTCAATTGATCTGACCGTCGTGCATTTGATCGTTGATTACCTCGGTTTCGACATGTGCTCGGTCTAGACCGAAGCTCATTTTTATCTTTGTTCGATGAAGGCTCGAATGTTTTTATGATGGTTTTCATTCAGTTTTCATTTCGGCTCTGTTTGATAACCAACTCGGTTTATCATATGCTTATGCGTAATATTTATTTAGTGAGGCGTCTACTCAGTATTTTTCCCTCAGTTTGGCCTCAGTCATTTGATATTTGTCGTTTGTATTTATACATATCTTTAATCGATCTTGTATCTATACAACAACTAGCTCGACTTGGTATTACTTGTATACTTCTGCCTTCATCTGATATTGTCTGGTCTACTGGTTAATGGAGGCCTCCTCATCATTGACCAAGTGGTTAGTTGAGTTGGGAGACTTTGATATAAATTTTTCTCCTCGAACATCGATTAAGTTTTAAGATTTAATTGATTTTTTGGTTGAGTTTCATTCAAGCGATCAGATGAGGGGACAGTTAAAGAATTACTGCCAAAATTTTCAACATGGGTGGTTTGAATTGATAGTGGTTCTAGCATATTGGGATCAAGCATGGGGTTCAATTGATCTCTCCCTCTGGAGAAGCTATGTACCATGCTATTCAATTTGGGTTTCATGCGTTGAATAACGAGGCTGAATAGGAGGCTGGATATGAGGCTGCGTTGGTTGGTTTAAGGTTTGCAAGTATTTGTGGGGGCACAAACAGTTCGTGTGGAGCCAAATTTGCAACTAGTGGCAAACCATATGATAGTGATATCCGAGGTTAAAAAAGATCAATTGGTTTTGTATCTTCGTAAGCTTTGAGGCTTAAATATTTTGTTTGATAAAGTGATTGGTGAGCATATTAATCAAGGAGATAATACAATTCCTGTTTCTTTAGCAGCCATTGCTTACACAGAGGAATATCTCGATTTTGAAGCGATCAGAACAATATAAGTATGTTGAGGAGGTGTTTGTCACTCCATAAACAGTTCGATACGACTGGCGATCTGATATACTCGATTTTTTACTTAGAGGTACGCTACTCAAGATGTAAAGTTAGCTCAAAGGTTAAAATACAAGGATCATGGTTATGCAATGTTAGATGAAGTGTTGTACAAGAAGTCTTTAAGTAGACCACTAGTACGGTGTTTGGGTAAACATGAATCTCAACAGATTTTATCTGAGTTGCATAATGGTGAAGGTTTAACTTACTGTGTTTGGGTAAATAGGAATCTCAACGATCTGATATACTCGATTGTTGGCATGTTATTATTGGCCTTCGATTATGAGTGATGCTAAAATTTTAGTACGAAACTGTGACACTTGTCAATGTTTTGCCAATTCCATTCACAAACCGATAGTACCACTTACTTGCATATCCGAACTCATTATTTTGATAGAAGGGGAATAGGTTTAGTAGGGCAACTACATATGGCTTCCGGAGGGTGTCAAATGATTATTGTGGCGGTGGATTATTTTTTGAAGTAGGTTGAAGCTGAACCATTATCTGGTACAAGAGCCAATGATGTTATCAAGTTCATTGTGAATAATATTTGTTGTCACTTTGGAGTTCCTCGAAAAATTACTACAGATAAAGGCCCTCACAATAGAGAAAGGACTTCTTATTCCAATTCGAGGAGTATTACATAATGCTTTTCGAATTTTTTTCATCGTCAAGCATGCTAGTGCTGATAGAAATTTCAAGTAACGATCTCAACTACAAAAGAATGATGTTTCAGCCAATGTGTCATGTTGCCGTGTGTGTAAGGTATTTTTGTTATGAGTACTTGTGTGTGTATAGAATAAAAAAACTTGACAATCTTGGGAATTGAACCCACGACCTTGAGTTCATGGAAGCAACGTTATTACCACTGTGTGAGACTAGGTTTCATTTTAATATTAACATAATAAGATCGCTCGTCAGTTTAGCATTATAAAAAAAATTGGAAGTTAGCCAATGGTTTCACATTATAACTCACGCTTTAAAATTTTAAACTACAAAAGGTAGGTACATCTTATAACTTAGCTTAACTATCATAAGACATATTAGCGAGCATGCATACATTTATGAAAAATAATCATTTTTCATACATTTAAGAGCTTTAATTTCCATCGATATAAATATAACATAGTCTCTGTATAATTTTATATGAGGATATAAGATAAAGTTCGTCATCAACCAAAAAAGGTCGTGCAATAAACCCTCAAAAATAAAAATTGTCAAGTCATTGGCCAAGTAATGTTTGTGATAGAAATGCTATATACCAAGTGCTCTCCATGGTTGAAAGTCTATAAGACAAGTGATATCCATGAGAGAAAGGCTATAAGCCACGTGATCCTCATAATATATACGTTATAAAGCAAGTGATCTTCATGATAGAAAGGTTATAATCCAAGTGATACCAATGATATAAATGTTATAAGCCAAATGATCTTTATATTTGAAAGACTATAAGCCAAATGATCTTTATGTAAATGACGACGTTCAATGATCAGCAAGTAAAGAATCCATACAGAAGAGGGGGTGTATACAATTATAAATAAGTGAACATTGTTAATAAACCAAGCCTAACGGTGAAAAATCATAAGGTAGGCAAGTGATACCGGGCCTTGACTTAAAATGTCAAATTCGCAAACATGATTATAAACCAAGCCTAAGGTTGAAAAACCTTAATGTTACGCAAGCGAACATACTAAACCCTGACTTAAAATGTGAAATTCGCGAACATGGTTAATAAACCAAGCCTAAGGTTGAAAAACCATAAGGTTACGTAAACACTCATATTGAGCAGTGACTTGAAATGTCAATTTCACAAAAATGGTTAATAAACTAAAACTAAGGTTGACATAACCATAAGGTTACGCAAGTGATCAAATTGTGCCCTGGCGTAATATATATATATACCGATCCCACAACGAGAATGAAGATAAACTTTATTGATGAAAATCGGTCTGTTATTTGATTTGACAAGACGACCTGGAGCATGACGACTTGATATACGTTCATTTGATTGTCTGAAATAAATTCACTTAATGATTTTGAATATACTCGATTCAATGATTCGGAAGGCATTGAACTTGAAAAATAAGATTATATTTAAATCAACGTACCAACAAGCTTTGAGCTAAGTAATTAAATCAAAATCATAATATTTTTCGTACATAAATGGAAGATATCACCGCAGTTTATTATACAAGAATTTGAAGACAAGAGTATCCAGGTTATCATCATCATATTTCGGTTATCATCATCATGATGAAGAAAATGAAAATTAATCAATTCAAATAAGAATATAAAACATATATAAAAAAGATTTGAAGTTGGAGATACGAAAAAAAGACAACTTAACATTTACGAAACATTATACTCGACTATTGTTTAGTCCTTCAAATCTATTACACTCCAACTCAAAGACTATAGAAGTCCCTAAAAAGTATAATACCCACGTAATAATAAAACTAATGGTATAATATGGTGGCATTCACTATATATTAATATATATATATATATATAAAAAGTAAATGAATAGAAGCATCTTAAAGAGACGGATATCTTAAGGGCACGGCTAAAATGAGACCCTTTTTCTTTATAGTGAGATCCCAAATCTTGATTTTTTTTCTGAAAACGTGAAATTACCAAAATGCCACTAGATATAAAAACCATAATTTTTTGGACATCTCATTTTTACCTCCTCTCCTCTCTCTCTCTCTCTTCTCTACTTTTCTCTCTACTTTTCTCTCTAATTTTCATAAAAAATCCAAAAATCCATAAACCCATTAACTCAAAAAACAATAAATTCAACTATAAATCTTAGGCTTTAAAGCTCAAACACATACATTTTTACTATCTTTCTCTTCTCTCTCAACTACCTATCTCTCTAATATTCAACATAAACCCATAAATCTAAAAAAACAAAAAACCATCTCTAAATATATGGCTTGAGGAAAAAATTATATTTTTACATAAATTTACACCTTTTCGTGCGACGTTTCGTACATTCGTGCGTGGATTTGGCCGAAATCACGCATGTTCGTGCGTGGATTTGGCCGAAATCACGCATGTTCGTGCGTCAATTTGGTCAAATCTTTGCGCTTTTATGCAGAATTTTGTCAAATTTTTGCGCTTTCATGCCGAATTTTGTCCATTCAAAATACTATTTCATGCCGAATTTTTCCAATTGAAAACACTTTCATGCCGAATTTAGCGTGTGTATTCTTACAATTTTAACTACATGTGAAGATTAAACATTCTAAAAGAAATGATGGTGAATATTTTTTATACTTTTTACTGATTTTATTTTCAATTATTCTAATTATTTAATACATTAAATTTACGTTTGTTATTACAATTCGATAATTATATAAAATGTAGTAAAAACGATTATATAAATATATGATTATAAATTTATAAAAAGTTATATAAATTATAAATTATATAAGAAATTATATAAATTATAAATTATTAGAAATTTGAGTTAATATATATATATAATAAAAAAAGAATAGACAAATTGCAGATGCACGCATGTTCTTGTGTGCATCAGCCTATTTCCACGCACGGTCGTGCGCGGAAATGCATGTTCTAGAATACCCATATGTAAATCTCAAACCTAGTTTTAGGACGCCAAATCCAGCAAAACTTGTACCAAAATGAAGCCAACGACCTAATTAAGCATATACATATAATCGAGCAGCCAAACGACAACTACAAGTAGAGGAAAATTCGATTTTTATATCCGAAAAATAAACTCTAAATATCACTACAAATATAGATCCAAATTTTAAAAAAATAGCACAATGGTGAAGACTTTAACAAGTCTATGTAGTTGGATTTTAAATATCTAGCATTTTCAAATATTGGATTAGAGAGAGTTAGGGTTTTCGAACAAAGAAAATTGTAGAATTTGGAAATTTTTGTATTTATATCGATGGCATTTTTGTAAATAAGAGGGGTCTCGTTATAGCCAAACCGAGTCTCACTATAACCGGGTCTCGTTATAGAAAAAACGTGTCTTGAATTAGCCTAGCCCATATCTTAAAAAGACGGATTCTCATATTACAGTAAAAAAACAGGTTCTCCTTTTAATTTATTTAAATATATATATATATATATATATATATATATATATATATATATATTATATATATTTTCTCTAAAAAAAACTATTTTTGGAATTTGATTGGGTTTAAAGTCTCATTCAAAACCACAACTAAGTAGACACGAAATTTTGCGGAAAGAGTTGCTAGAGTCGTGCTTTATGAAAAAAGTTTTCTGTTACAATAAGTTAGGTTTACATGCCAAAACTTGATCGGTTTGTTTATCTGTATCTTACATAGAGAGTATTGCACGTTTCTCCTACTTTAACTCTCGTGGCTTTTAAGGTCATAGCTCATAGGCTCATAGCAACACAAATCGCCTTTCTCCACCGCCACATATGGCCACCATGAAGGTTATCGAAGAGTGTTTTGTGTCTCCGCCACCAGGTTCTGTTCTTCCGACCACTCTACCGCTCACATTCCTTGACATACACTGGCTTGTATGTTGTCCAATACAACGCCTTTTGTTTTACAAGTTCCCTCATAACCCGACCTTGTATTTCAAGCAAACTATCATCCCTCAACTCAAACACTCTCTCTCCCTCACTCTCCAACATTTCTTCCCTTTCACCGCAAATCTTATCTTCCCTCCTCCTCCTCACAAACCCTTTATTAAATACACCGAAGGTGATTCTCTCCGTTTTGTTGTGTCCGAATCTACAGCCGATTTTAACTATCTCGTAGGGCATCATCCTAGAGGTGTCATCGAGCTACAACAGCTTGTCCCAAAGTTGTTACCACCTAAACAAGAACAAGAACAATCGGATCTTATGGCGATTCAAGTCACTATGTTTCCAAACTCTGGCGGTGTTTCAATTGGTTTCACGTTTATGCATGCAGTGGCCGATGGGACGGCGTTTATCCATTTCATGAAATCCTGGGCTGACGTCCAACGATCTTGCCTAATGAATTATTCTAAGCCTTACCATTGTAGAGATGGGATCTTAGACCCTGATGATATTGCGTCAACTTTTATGAAAGATGGATGGAGGTGGAACGAACTGAGCTCAAATCCAACTAATAAAGTTCGTGTCACATTAGTACTTACCGGTGTTCAGATCGAGAAACTAAAACAATCCATCAAAACAGTCGGTCTTAACAGTCTACCATCTTTGCACATCTCAACATTTGTGGTGTCATGTGCTTATATATGGACGTGCTTGATGAAGCTACAAGGAAATGATGATATCTTAAGCAATTTCATATTTCCAGCCAATATTAGAAATCGGCTCGAGTACTCAACTATACCCGAAACTTATTTTGGAAATTGTCTAGCAATATGTTTTGCGGCAGCCAAACGAAGCGAACTTGTAGGACAGAATGGTCTATATGTTGCGGCTAGTGCCATCGGACGAGAAATTAAAGAATTAGAGACAGGAGCATTGAGAGGAGCGGCAAAATGGTTGCACAGAATGAAAGAGAAACTTAAAGATGAACATGTAATAACCGTTGCTGGTTCGCCAAAGTTTCGTGTGTATGAAACAGATTTCGGGTGGGGTAAACCGGAAAAAACTGAGAGTGCACATATTGGTATCAATGGAGCTGTAGCTATTGCTGATTCAAGAGATCACGATGGCGGTGTTGAATTTGGACTGGCACTTGATGTATGTGGTTTTAATGCTCTTAGCTACATTTTTCAACAAGGCTTTGGTTCACTATAATTAGTAGGTGATACAGTCTCCAATCCATACATAAATTTGTCTGTTATTTGAGATTGAAATAAAAGCTGAACAAGTTTATGTCCATGTAATGTCTTCTAGACCGGCCAAATCCACAAGCAGGTTAGACCCTCTTTTAAAACCCTAAACTCAAATATAATTATTTTCCTGTTTTATATATCTTTTCTATTAGAAATTGGTCGAAATATTTATTTAGGGTAGACACATAAGGAACTACATAAACTTTCATATAATTTTTCAATCATTACTTAATTTATTCATAAACTATGCGATTTTTTTTTAATCTCTCATCCCACAACCATAAAATTGCCATCGTTTCTAATTTAATTATAATTCTCTGACATTTAGGAAATTTGGTTTATGATAAATAGGATAATCGTGCTTTTGAAAACAATTCCACAATGATTTATATGCTAGCATATGTATTCCAAACTCCCAGTATATGCGAATTTTTTAAAAGAACTATTGAAAAAAAAAAGGTAAACTTCAATCTCTATGCAGATTTGTCGCATATTTGTGGATGATTCTACCGAATGTGTTCTAATCTTTAGGTGTTAAGCTTTCCACAGTAAATTCAGCATCTAGTTCGCTACTTTCGCTAGTCACAATATATCTTAATAAGTGTGCACTTCACACTCTCGAACTTGCTCGATAATATAACACTAAAATATCTAACACTTCCATAATAGAGATTTGAATCACAAAAAATCATAATATGACTATTAGTAAATAATCTCTATATGAGAAATACAAATATTTTCATGATTTAGATGACATCGTCCTTTTGTTGTCTTTTAGTGTTTTGGTTCATCTGAATTCTTAGTAAATTGTTGATCCGCTGAGACCCTTAGTAAATCAATGATCTCCTAAATCATACACCGAATCGCTGATCTCTTGAGTAACTGAGGGTCACTAATTTGATGAGTCCCTTGGCAAATCGGTATATCTACCGATTTGTTAAATTTTGATAGATATAATATTTTGTGTTATTTAGGTCTTTTAATCAACCATACGTGAAAATCTGTTTGTAAGTGTATAAAGGAAAATTACACTTATCTTTCTCTTTATATATGATTTGCAATTAGGGTTTTAACTTAAATTCATTTACAATCATATTATTGAGTATCGTTGATGTGACTATGGATCATAACTTTATTCATAAATTAGACTCTAAACTATATAGTTTACCGATACGTTTTAATATTTGGATTTACTCATTCACCAAATCTATAAATAGTTTCCATATTGGTTCAATTCATATTTATTATATTTATCTCATTACTTATTAATTTGATTTTCTATTAACAATAGCCAAATATATCATTAAACATGTGCCAATCCATAAATTTCCAACGATCTCTCACTTGGATCATCATTTTCTCCCAAAAGATACATTTACTCAGTGCAAATATTATAATTTTATTGTCCATAGACGAACTGAACACTCATTTATATTACGATGAACGATAAATGACTAAAGACATCTTCAATTCAATGTGAGAAAATAGATATAACAATAATCATATTATCGACATCAATCAACTATATTGATCCATTATGTTGTGTACTATAAGAATAATATGAAAAATAATCGTACATATATTATTAACTGGTCTTACTGAAGAAGAGATCTACTTAATGATCAAGAAACATCAATACAACGTAAATGAGCATTATATATATTTACAATCAATTTGAATGTATACAACCAAATAAAAAAATATATCTTAGGACATATTACAAACTCCCACTAAAATCAATGATTATCTAAACAAACAACGCATATCTTAAATATTTATAAGTATCATTGCTTTAGTAAGAAGATCTTCCACCTTAGGGTTTGTACTGATGTGCTCTATACTGATTTGACAACTCATATGCATTCTTTTTAACATAAAACAACTTGATATCTATATGTTTGGACTGAATCAAGGTCTTGTTACTTAACTATAGAAATATTATTATATTATAATCTCAGGGGATTTTATATCCCTTCTACAATGACAAGATTGTGTGACCATAGTGCATGGTTTGACGTCTTAAAACATAAAGATATTCCACTGCCATAGTAGAGTATACAACAAGTGTTATATTACACTTTTTCTATAATATTGTACCATCGTCTATTAAGAATATGTTTCTCGAAGTTCTCCAAAATATATCTACACAACCTAAGAAATCTGAGTTAAAATACCGAACAATCTCTAGGTTATCTGACTTCATATATGTCAACATGTATATTTCTGTTTGTTACTTATACTGGAGAGTTATATTTTACTACTTCTTAATGGTTCATCTCTGGAATATTTACATATCTTCCTAAAAACACGACAACAAAGACATGTTTGTTCTGTAAAACTTCAGTATACATCAAACTCCTAAATCATATGAAATCTTCTACATTTCTTCAATCTTAAATTTTATATCTTGATATTGACTTAGAATTAATTTTCTTCATTTGTAATACGTGTATTCAAGGGTACACTAAAATATGTACGTACTCCCACTAACACTTTAATATACACAGTTTTCAGTCGAGTTCATCTCAAAGCTAAAAGATACTATTACATCAATGAACTTATGGTGCTACTGTCGAAAAACCTAATTGAGTCCATAAATAGATTTTTAGATTTTACATACCATTGACTTTGAACCATAAATTACCAAGTTCTAATAGTGCACCATATAGATCATTTTCTTAATGTCACAATTAAGAAAAATGATATTTTCATCCATTTGATGAAGCTCTAGGTCAAAGTGTGCAACTAATTTCATGACTTTCCTTAAATGGTACTTAGTAAAATCCTTTTAATTTTATGAATATCCAATGAAATTATAGTTAACCCTCTTAGTGTCCAACTTCTTTTGATTAGGCTTATAATGCTTCACTTCAGATGGACATCCCCAAACATGTATATGCTTTAAGTTAGTCTTGTAGCCATTCCGAAATTCATGTGAAGTATTAATGGTTGCTTCTCTGGGATCTATATTGAGAATTTGTACAAAATATTTGACGCTATTTCTCCATAGTGAGAACAGTAGAATGGAATGAAGAATTATATTTTTCATAATATCCTTAAGCATACAGTTTCGTTCTTGTATACGCATTTTACGAGAGAATCTAATATTGTATTTCAGAGGAACTATACCGCACTCATCTAGATATTTTTCAAATGATTCATGACATTGTTCACCCAAAATATTATATATATCATGGCATCTACCATTACGACGAGATCTAACACATTTAATGTTTTTACCAAGTTGTTTAACTTCGATCTTAAAATCTATAAACCGATCTCAAAGCTTTTGATATCTCATGACTAAGGTATAGATAGTTACACCAAGAGAAGTCATCTACAAATAAGATAAAATATTATTACTTGTTCCATGATGTCTTTGAGAATAGTCTATAGTTATCGGTATGTATCAAATTTACGACTTCTTTCACGATGTATGCACCTAATGGTTTCTTTGTATCTGTTTCGCTTAATAGATTTAATGAAATCACCGAATATTGAATAATCAAGAAAACCTAATAAATCTTTTAATAACAAGCTTTCCATTTTTTGTCTTAAAGATATGACATGAGTGTTTGTGTAAAAAATTTCCTAAATTATCAGCTTTATAATTTAGTTTATTGGAAACATGTATGTTTATTGTTTTTTTGTGATGCTTAATAGTATTTAATAAATACTATATATTATTTATTATTTATTATTAAATATCCATTACCTATCATATTATCATATAAAAAAAGTCATTTCATTAAAATCCCGAATTTCCAAAGGTGCCTCTTATATGAATATGATCAAATTTCTTCTAATATCTTTCGAGCATAAAACAAATTCAGTAGAAATCAACAACAAAAAATTACAAATAACATAAACAAAGCACAAACTTCCCTTTACTTGATAGATAGTTCTTTTACTGTAAATAACCATTCAACTTCTTATTGTACCATACATAGGAATATAAACATTGGTGATCGGTACCGTACCAAACCTCCATGTGTTTCTTGCAACTAAAACTAAATTATTTTTTAAACATACCAGAGTTTTTATATTATCGTTAGCTTTCAGACAAGCTTGGTACGTTTCACACTCATTTTTGAAATAGTCTGTTTTCTTGCATAAAAAGTTCTATTGTATAAAACCATCAATATGTAGGAAGTGATTCATTGATTTTATTCTTTCCTAAACTATAAGCCTTCTCAAATTCTTTATCATATTATTTATTTATTGCTCTCTCATATTGAAAATTCTCTATGTGATGCTTCTGTTTCAGTTTTTCCTTCTCATAAGTAGTATGAAAAGTCACCTTATTAACTATCCACTTCACACGATAACCTTACCATAACTTGCTCGGAAAGGTCAAACTTAAATGATTTTAACTTTAAGGTGACTATTGACATCCCAAAAAATATGTTTCATTATTATTCTTTTTTCTATTAAACTTTATGGTGCTGAGTTAAATTAGGAACATCTAATTTTTCGCCTTATTAATCATGGAAAATATTTTTCAATTACTTTGAGAGAAAACAAATTACATTCGCGATCTCCGCCGGTACAACCCCAAAGAATTCTAAATGTATTCATTGTTTCATGATTGTCAAACACAACCAAGTTGAGTGATCCTTATGAGAAATATTTTTGAGAGGTGTAGGCTACATAGTTTTTAATTTCATCTAAAATCATTATAATTCAAATACATTTGCATGTCATATTTTTATTGGACACATTGCACATACAAACAGCACATTAAAACACATTATTTGACATATAAGCTTAAATAAGTGTACATATAAAACATAATTGCACATTACTACTAAGATAATTTATTGTGAGCAAAAAGTGTTCACATTCACTAGTATGAGTTTGAAAAAAAAATCATTCTTTGATCCAATTTTGATCGACTTAATTCAGAGCTCCCAACATAGATCACTAAGGTATTATATGTTGGTTTCATCGGTTCACCAATGCGGATCATTGTGGTATGATTTGTTAGCTTTATGATTTTTTTAATATGATTAAAGACTTAATGATTAATTCACAATTGACAAGCTCATGTTCATGATCAACTATTCTAAACATGGATCATTATAATGTGATGCATTTACTTAATCACTAGAAATTCTTGCAACAAAATCAATCATAAATTTATGAATACCGTAAGTAATTCAGTTGAATTACACTGATCACCACGATTTGACATGATGCATCCATGACCTACTTAACAAAGTTAGTATGGCTTTAGTCGTGAAATTCATATGACACATAAACAATGAAATTACACATAAAAAATTACTCAATTTCAAACATAATATGTAGTACAAGTCCAAAAGAAGACCCTTCAAGGTGTACACGAGGTGTCAAGCTGTATCGAGGTTTTTTTGTAATAGTTCGACATCACCACGATAAAAAAAATGCATTATCTCGGGGCATCATGAAGTCATCACAAAAATATCATGGGATTCCACGATGACTAGCTCATGATAGTGGTTTTGTCATGTAAACAATATGGGTTGTTGCGAAGAAAGGCAATTATCTTGATTTTACCTTAATTTTGGCTTTATATGCTGCAATGATGTTATTTTTATTGCAGCAATTAGATCTCAAATTGAGTCACAACCTTAATTTCGTCTAAAAAGTAATCTTAATTAATTAAATATAAACCCTAACATGTTATATCACTATAAAATTAATCAGTCATACTATTTTAAACCATAGATCCACACATTTACCAACTTAATCAATAACAATCCCAAACTTATGGATCATCTATTGAAAAAATAAAATTACATGTTATAAAATTGAATAAAAAACAAAAAATATATCAATCAATATTAAGAGGAAGACTCAAATATTAATTGATATAGGTTTATATTGTACAAATCCACAATCTCATTAAAACTAAATAAGCCACTTTAAAATTGATTTAAACCCCATATATGAATAGAATTACTACTGAATTTTTATGACATCACCATTTTGTGGCACTTTAGTTTTTTTGTTCTTTTAAATACCTTAGGGAATCGATGATCCACTAAAACCCTTAGTCAATTAATGATTCACTGAGTCTTTTAGTATATTTTGCATGTTTAGGCTGGCTGATTATTCAAATATTTACCATGATCGGATGTTAAGCTAATTGTTTAGGTGATTATATTTATGTGACTCCCCTATATATGCATTAAAAAGCATCTAGATTTGTGAATTAATGGTCACATGATGGGATGTAATTACCTATTATTGTTGGAATTTAGAATATATGATGTACGAAGTGATGACTTACATGTCCATGGATATTTATTTCAGATACATGAAGATTTGATTGATATTCATTTCCCTTCGAGATGTCTAAGAACTAGATGGGATATATCACATCATTTAATTGCTTAAGACGCTTAAAGTTTATTTTGGTACGGTGAATTTAATTCTTTAGATGGGATATGTCTTCTAATATAATATTTAGCATATTTTGCACATTTAGGTTGGTTGATTATTCCAATATTTTCCATGATTGGGTGTTATGCTATTTTTTTAGGGGTTCACAATTATGTGACTCCAATACATATGCGTTAAGAAGCATCTAAATCTATAAATTAATGGTCACGCGATGGGATATAATTACCCATTATCGATGGTATTTGGACTTTATGATATATCAAGTGATGACCTACATGTCCATGGATTATTTATTTTAGGTACATGACAATTTGATTGGTACTCATTTCCCTTCTAGATGTCTTAACACTATATGGGATATCACATCCTTGAACTGCTTCAGATACTCAAAGTATATTTAGTATAGTGAATTTAATTCTTATCTAGTAAAACAGACGAAGAGTCTCTGCGGTATGCCATATAATGCAAGCATTTAGATGCTCATTCTCTGGGACTAATTGGCAAACCTGGTAACCCCACCTTAGTGAGCTTTTGTTAGGTGAGTCATGAAATGAAAAAAGTTTGAGGGCTCACAATTTAAGGAAGGGTTGTTGTATGTGTACGTCGACACTCTAGGTAGACTACCACACATATTTTTTTGATGGTGATCACCTATTGTATGAGGTTTTTGATGCATTTACACGCACCATGCTCATGCATAACTGGTTTTATATTGTTGAAAGGTTCATTTTGTTATCATGGTCAGTCAGGTCCAGCCTTTTAGAAAGGCTTGGCTGGTTGGATATGGCATATAACTTAGTGTCTAGCCTTAAAGTATTGGATCCAGAAGTAGTGTATAACGCATTGGGGATCTACATCTCTGTTAATAATTATGATGAGTGCGGTACATATGAATGCACAATTATAACCCTTAATTTGATAACCTTCGGCACTTTTATGTTATATATATGCGATGATTATTTTTAAGTGTTATAAGTACATAATATTTTTATACTTTGGGTAATCGAAACCCAATTATTCAGATAGAATGGATAGAATGATATGTTTATTCGGTAACAACCACTGGAAATCTATGAGACCATGGTGACAGATTACTTTTCATAAAAGAGATTAGGAATCCAACCATATACAGTGATGGAACTCTATGAAATATTATTTAAAACTTATCATGATATATTTTTTATTCGAATTATAAATTTTATTGTCAAAATAATGAAATTTTAATGTTTCAAGTTTTTAGTTTTTTAAGTGGTTGAAAATATGATGCAAATGAAGAATTCCTTTAAGGGCGATGGTGAAACATTATAATAAAATAATTTTAAGTCCAACTATAGGGTCAAGTTTCACACTTAGAATTTGAAAAATTAATCTTTAATTTAGAACAAAAGTGGAATTTTTTATTTTTCGGATTGTCACAACGAGTGTGAAAAAATAACATGATTGACTGACTTTAGAAAGCTATATTTTAGGGCACAATTATCTAAATTTAGGGATATTTTTTTTTATTTCATCTAAAATTTAGAGATCTATATGATCATCCACTTGGAATTTTTAATAACCAACTAGTCCTAAAAATTCAAATTTGACTAATAAATAAAGTTCAAAATATATTTGTCTTAATAGAAGTTATATTAAGTAATAAGAATAATTGTGTTGCACCAAATTTTAAACCTTAAGTAAGCTTTGTTATAATTTAATTTATATCTAGTTATTAAGGATCATTAATCTCTATTCAGGAGTTATATTAAATTTCCAAAATCAAGCGATGGTAAAAAAATTTAACATATAATGGTGGTTTATCGTAGTCTCACAACTATCATATATTACGATCTTCATTTAGGAGACACATTTAATTAAAAAAAATGGTAAACATCTTTACATATAGTAGTGATTTATTATTGTCTTACAACTATCAAAGATCTTTGATCTTCATTCAGAGATATATTGGATCTAAAAAATTTAGTGATGGTAAAATACCTGTATATAGAGAAAATTGAAAAATAAATTAATTTTATGACGCGCTAGCTCCTACCATCTTCGCTAAGGATTTCAGTTAATAAATTTTAAAATGTTTCTATTGAAATTTATGTATCATTTTGTAAATTATATTGAAATACTAGGATAAAAAATATATTGTTATAAAAAATATTAACGTCATATCTCTCAAAAAAATGGTGGAGCTATAGTTGATAAGATGTTTCAAAATCCCCATAATATCCCGACTATTCACATATGTTGGACATGGAAAACATATCAAATGAAAGAAATTAGATGTATAGTGATTAATGGAACTCTTTGAACAATTATTTCGGTTATTTGGAAGAAGTTCTTATTCTAAGATAATTATATATATATATATATATATATATATATATATATATATATTGATCATAATATGATGTAGCCTAGAAAGTCCAAACATAAACTTATTTTATTTTATTTTATTTTATTCAAATATCTTATATTGTTTAAATCAAATCTAATTATATTAAGATTTTATTTTATTTTATTTTAATACATTTATTTTATTTCCTTGTATTCTAATTTAGGGTTTTGAGAAGCTATTATATAAATCCTCATATGCCTTAAGTTATTTTAAGTTTTTGGAATAATATATTTTTTATCTCTGAAAATTTCAATCTTTGTTACCCTTCGATTAGGGTTTCATCATGTTACCCTTGAATTAGGGTTTCATCTATCGTTGATTCTTCTTCTATTTTTGTCGCGTCATCAGTTTGGTATCAGAGCCTCAGTTCCTGCTATGGGGAAGCATGTTTCTAAAACCTGACTATTCTGATTCAAGGTTTAATGAAGAGAACAACAAGCATGGTCATGAAGATCAGGAAGATCGTTTGAGTATGAAGGGACATACCAGCCGTTTCAATGACGATCGTATTGACCGGTTACTGAAAGAGTTTAAATTGGCTACCAATCGTCGAATCAAGGCAAAAATTTCTTATCTAGATGTCGTCTTAGGCTTTGAAGATGTTTTCAAAAACATTTTTTTTCATTAACTGGACATGGGGATGTTGTCTTCAGGCTATGAAAATGTTTTCAAAACTATTTTTTTTCTTCAACTGGAGGGCTTGAATGTGACTTCGAATGAGGAACACTCGAGAAGAATTATCTTAGTCTGATAAGGTCAAATATTATAATTCCCAATATAACAATTGAAAAAAATAAAATAAAATAAATTTGGTTGTTGATGGTGATGGTGCTGTGAATTCGAGAACGAATTCTTGTCAACCAGAGGATGATGTAAACCCAGAAAGTCCAAACACAAACTTATTTTATTTTATTCAAATATCTTATATTGTTTAAATCAAATCTAATTATATTAATATTTTATTTTATTTTAATACATTTATTTTATTTCCTTGTATTCTAATTTAGGGTTTTGAGAAGCCATTATATAAAGCCTCATATGCCTTAAGTTATTTTAAGTTTTTGGAATAATATATTTTTTATCTCTGAAAATTTCAATCTTTGTTACCCTTCGATTAGGGTTTCATCATGTTACCCTTGAATTAGGGTTTCATCTATCGTTGTTTCTTCTTCTATGTCCGCCGCGTCATCATAATATTTTGGCTCTTCAATATACACAAATTTCAATATATATAGATTTTATTGGAAAGTTTAAATAGTCTTTCATATATGTCCCTGGTGGTTACCATTGAATTGAGGGATAACAATTCAGTGAACAATCTTATGGCTCATTTGTTTTTTTTGCGTCTATATAGTTCAGATGTGCAATTGTTCCCTATAAACCGAAGTTCATATTAAGATAATGAGTAAAATTAGTGCATTAAGCTTTAACATAGTAAAAACATTATTTAAAAAAATTGTACATTTAAGGACTTCCGGTACAAGCAAAGCCTTACAATCCTATCATTCAGAACTGAAGTCTGATACAGTAATAATTATTTTCATTTAAAATAATTTCATTATATAAAATTAATTTAGAACCATTTACCCATTTCATATATAAGACAATTCAATTATTTTGAGGATATTTAGTTTGGGGGAAATTATTAAATGAACAACCTTGATATTGGGGAAAAACATAAATGATCTTTTTAGATTCAAACGATAAGGATTTGATCATAATGTTTAAGCTATCTCCTCTTTACCCTCAAGAAATCAACATTCAAATTCTCACTGGTGATTAAGAAGTTGTACTTGCCCATGAAGTGTATACTTAACAATTCTATCCGTCTTGCATAATTTAGAAATTAAGCTTCATTAAATGAGTATTATGATTAAATAATTCTGAATGGTAACATTAAAAAACCTTATATATATACGTGTGTATTATAATTTAAAAACTCCATTAAGAATGATGAGTTACAAAAAATAATCATTTCCTAGAAAGAATAACATATTTGTAACAATCATATTTAGATATAACAAAGTTAAAATGTTGTAACAATTAGAAATTCATTTATGTTATGAAGTTAAGTATCTCATTAGTTTTATCATAATCTATCAAAGTTGCAATATCTTTCAGTTTTGAGATTAACTTAGTATAATATTATAAATTTTATTAATTCAGCGGGAGTTGGATTCAAATCTACAGTTGCTTGTCGTATTAAAGCCATAAGCTACAGTGACATGTTGAATGTCATCAAGAAATTTCAAATAATTTTGAAATTTATAAATGATGTGTCTTATGTATTAAGGAACCAAGAATAATCAGAATAGTTCTTGATAATTTTGTAGGTTTATCACAAAAGACACTCATTAATATCATGATGAATTGTTATGGTATGAAAATGACAAACCTCCATTTTGCGTGAGTTGATTTAAAAAAATAGTCAAACATCTCAATACTATTTGTGAATTTATGAGGTGCAAACGAGTTAACGTGTTTTGACAATTAAACTATTGTTGCACGCTCATGGTTAATTTAGGATAAGGTATAAAATCATCTTAAGTAAATACTTAAGTAATTATAGACATGAACCATTGTACATATAATATAGGTCATCAAATATTAAGTATCCAACATCGCATGATAACATGAAGAAAGTCAAGAAATTAAAGAGATCATTTAGAATGCATGCCTTTATATGGTAAGTGGGTGCTACAATGTGATTAAGACCTGCATATTGTATGAGGATAAAATTTGTAGCACCCCTAATAGCATTCAATATATAAAGACATTCAGCTTCTTATAATCAAAAAAATAAAAATAGAGCATATAAAATAAACTTTTTTAATTTAGCTGGGATTAGATTAAAGTAGAAAGATTTATATTTCTCTTTATCATCTCTTTCTTGAATACAACATTCATGTGGGAGTTCTTAGTCTAAAGGATAATCAGATCCAATATGAGTGTTGTTTTGACTATAATTGAGTTCTTTTTTTTCAATTCATAATTGAATTCAAATAAAATCTAAGTATTTTAGATTGTATTATTATTTTATGCATACAATGAAGGTATCAATAAAACAATGATTCAGTTTTTAGTAATCAAGATTGAATCAATATAGGATTTAGTTTTCAGTTTTGTTTTAAAATTCAGCAATTTCAGTTCAGTTTGACCAGTCAAATAGTAAACATGTATTGTTTATGGGGTCATGTCTTACTTTCATGTTGCACTCCAAAAGAGGTCAGGTTTTATTAAGGTGGTAGTTAACAATTTGATTTATTATAGAACCATTACGCAAATGATTCGTGGTGCGCATCTTTCGTTGGTTGTAAGTTTTTTTCTGATATTGATAGACATTCAATGATTATATGTTAGCAACAATGTTAGATAAGTGCACATTCAAATGAATAAAATTCAGTACACATGGATGACCCAATTGGAGGAAATCTTAAATTGGAATATCTCATCATGTAGAATTTAAAGTATTGAAGCATGTTGTGGTAAAGTCCAATTAATGTAATCAATTTGAATATTGGATCAACAAATAATAATAATTAAAAAATAGTTAAAATATTCTTTTTAGTATTATGGTGTTATTGAAATAGTACAAATGGGTTAAATTATACCCAAAGGGATGTTTTTTTAATCCAACAACTAAGTATTGGGCTCTAGAATCCCGATAAGGGATATGGTATGTTGTACCCGTGAATTTATCACGACCTAATTACAAGAGTTAAATAATAAGAGAGTGAGAGAAAATAAAAGTATAAGTGGATAATAAAGTAAAATAGATAAGGGACTCCATCTAATTAAGTGAATTTGCTTCACTTAATATAAAAGTAAACCGCTAACCTAAATTTCAGTATCACAACATAGTTTGCCGCTTTTTCTAAAGGCTATTTTTTTTCTTTTTCCCTCTCTAACATCTACTTGCAGGGTTCATCTAGAGCTTCAATATCATTCATTCAGGGATTGCGTATATGCCAATTCACAAGCTACTAGAAGATCTTTAACTCCCATCTTCATTACTCTAATCATAATCATCAAAAGGCTTTTGCTTCAATACAGTAATACTTGAGGGAATTGTTATAATAAAACCGTAAATGTTATGTTTACTATTTCATGTTTGTTATATTTCTATTATAGAGTAATTAGAATTCCAGGATGTAATCGGCGGGTATGCATACTCTCGATTAAAGTGTAAGTTCTAACATATAGTTTTCAATCAATTGCCTAAATTTAAAAATCTCAAAACATGGTTAGGTTCTTTATTGAAAAATTATTCCATCTCCAAATATATGTAAAAATATATATTATAATTTTGGGGTAAAAAACACCAGTCATCCTCCACGTTTGTCACTTGTAACAAGTTAGTCCCTTACCTTTGAAGCTGTAATAAAGAGGTCCTTATCGTTTTACAAATAGAATAAAACCGTCCTTTTCGAGTCCAACCCAACATTTGTCCCCATAATACCCTTTGACCAGCCACATCAGCGATCCACGTAGGACGCTGATGTGGCAACGGTAAAAAAAGTAAAAACAAAATTTATTGTTACCAAGTCCTTTTACTTTATTAAACCCGGCCCAATCAAATAAAATAACCCAATTACCCATTATATTTCTATTATCCGGTCCAACTTCTAACCCTACATCTACGAACATTGTAAGAAAAGCAACCGATTTATATTTTGTCAAATTAGAAAAAAAAGGAAGAAAAACATAATTGCTTTGTACTTCGGATTAGCAATTTTAAACACAAAACAGAATCTAAATTAAACAATTAAAACATGAAACTGAAATCAAAATTAGACAAAGAACATATTTTCGTCGAAATTCCAGAAATCTCCGGTTTCATCCCCAACTTCTCCAGAATTCTGATTTCCATCGAACAAGTTCTCGAACACCATTACCTCCTCCGGAAACGTACACACTTCCACTTTTTCACTCTCCACCGGAAAATAAGTCTTCCCAATCACCTCACTGACCTTTGTACCCGACCGTTTCTTATAACAAGAATCAGTCCTTCCACTCATGTTGTTGTCTTCGTTTGGGAAATTCACTTTGGCTTTACTACCTCGGATTTTGCGAGCTTCTTTATCGTAAGCCCGAGCTGCTTCCTCAGCGGTGTTGAATGTCCCGAGCCAAACCCGGACACCTTTTCTCGGGTCACGAATCTCAGCCGCCCATTTCCCCATGGACGCTGTCGAATCCCACGATACAAATTCTTCCTCTGCCTCTTCCCTTTCTTCTCCGTGGGCTGCACACCACCTGTTTGTATAAATTCCCGGATTAAAAACCATAACTCAATAACATCTCAAGCCTTGTGAATTGTGGCGAAAGAGTTACCTGTAAAAGGTAGTGGCCTCTTGAGGGAGAGAGCCTCATCGTATCCAGTTTGATCGAGGTTAAATCCAAAACATCTTTCGGATTCGGAATTTTTTGTGTCAATAGTGGCGAAAGGTGAATTGGGCCAAAGATCAGAAGCGGTTATCCTGCGGCGGAGATTGCGAGGTATCAGATCGGAGATACTAGCTCCGTTACACATTTTTGGTTGAAGTAAATGAGGGACAGAATATTAAAGAACTAAGGTTTTAAGATGGATTTGCAATTTTGAGGATGAAGTATGAAGAATGAATGTAGTGAGAGGGTGTTTATATAGTAGGTAAAATTAGAGGTGAAACCAGTCAACTTGATGCGTCTGTAATTTTATCTATTATATGTTTTATAATTTATGTATGAAGGTTTGACTATATTCAATCTTAGGCTCAATTGTTGAATATAAACGGTTACAGCCAGATCAAAATCAATATATATATATATATATATATATATATATATATATGATAAGAGAGGAATTGAAAAGTTTTCTTACGATTTTCCTGGCAACCAAACAGGAAAAGAAAAGGAAGAATATAAGAGGAGGTGAAGAGAAAATTTAGAGAATTGGGAAAGTAAAAGGGAGAATCTGAAAGAAATAATATATGGATAAAAGATGAGAGAGAGAAAGCAACGAGGAAAGAGGAGGAAGACGAATTAAAAAGAAAAGTAGTAAATGATGATGATTTAGATGGGTTGGGCTGGGTTTTAGATGGGTTTAGGGCTAACGGGTCGGGTTTTAGGGTTGGAAGTAGGGTTAAAGGGTTGGGTTAAAGTAAAAGCTGCTTTTACTTTTTTTACTGTTGCCACATCAGCGTCCTACGTGGATAGCTGATGTGGCTGGTCAAAGGGTATAATGGGGAGAAATATTGGGCTGGACTCGAAAAGGATGGTTTTGTTCTACCCAATACAACCACAAGGACCCCTTTATTACGGCCTCAAAGGATAGGGACTAACTTGTTACAATCGGCAAACGTGGAGGATGACTGGTGTTTTTTACCCATAATTTTGTAATATATTTATAAATCTAAATATTTTTCTATAATATATATTTACTTAATATATTATAATTAGAGATGGTTTCAGTATAGTTTTCCTACCGAACACCTCAAATCATTACCGTTACCAATCATTTGTTATTACGAGATTGAGTACCATTATCATACCAAAATTTTGGTATACCACTTTTCAGTATACCAAAATTATTTAGTTCAATATGGTTTGGTACGGCTTATTATCTTCAAATAAAAATATAACAAAAATAAAAATAAAAGATAAATTAATAACATACAATTTAGTTTTTTTAATAATTTTCTTAGAAGTAATTGAACAAATAAAAAAATATCAAATACATCAAAGCATATAAAAGATTATGTTATTAAATTACTATGCAATTATCAAAATGGCTCAAGCACAAAATATATACGAAGGACAAACTTGAATGAACGCAGGATTTAACGTGGTTCGGAAATTGTTTACGTCCACGGGCGCCACTAGAGAAAAGAGTTTCATTATGATAGAGAATGTTACAGATTTCAGATTGTGTTTTGTGTAGTCCTAGTAGTCTATTTATAGGGAATTAATAGACTTACTAGACAATGGGCCTAATAGGCTCATAACACGAGATTAAAAATGATATTATCACAACACTTATTTGTACTGTCGGACGCAGTACACTGTCAAGGCACAATATCACTATCACAGACACAAAACTGTACTACCGGACACTGTACACTGTCAAAGCACTATTCGACTCATTCACAACAAATCTTCCCCATGAGGCGAATATCCTTTCTTCACTATCAACAAAGAAACTTCTCTTCTTCGACTTACCAAATGCCCTTAAGGCATTCACTCTATACTGCGAACACCGATCCAGTTTAGGCACTCCCTAAACTTTCGAACAGATACTACCTTTGTCATTATCTGCTGGATTATCGTGTGTAGACACTTTCTTCACATCAACAATTCCCTTTGATATTATATCACGAATAAAATGATACGTGAAATCTATGTGCTTTGTACGCTCATGGTACATATGGTTCCCTGTAAGGTGTATGGCGCTTTGACTGTCACAAAACACTTTTGTAGTAGTCTTATCGAAGCCCAAATCTGCCACCAAACCTTGCAACCATATTGCCTCTTTATCTGCTTCTGTTACTGCCATGTACTCTGCCTCTGTTGTAGACAAAGCTACAGTAGCTTGCAACTGTGCTTTCCAACTGATCGCACTCCCAGCTAGAGTAATTACATATCCTGTCAGAGATCTTCTTTTATCCATATCACATGCAACATCAGAATCAACTAAACCAACCAATGATCCTACAACATCATTCAGCGATTCACCAATATCGGTTTTGTTAAAAGTTAAGCCAACGTTCACAGTATTCTTTTGAAGAGATTCAATCTCTTTCCCCATAGCACCAATCCATCGATCTGCCTCTGAACTCGCTATAGCTTCTCTGTAGCTACTAGGTTCCTGCATCTCAACTTCTTCTGCAACTGACAAAGCATATGCAACTAGATTCGTATACCTTTTTGGAAGTCTAATATTTCTTATTTCTCTGCCCAACGCTATGCTATAAGGTTGTTGTTCTGGTTCAGGCGCATCATCGTCACTATCATCCAATGCTGACGCTTTACTTCCTGATTTTGGATCCACCTCAGAACCACTTGAATTATTGGACCTGCTAGGAACTGATTCTACTTCAAGCTCCACCTTTTTACTCACAACTGATCCTGATTCGACCATTTCTCCTACTTCCTTTTGACTGTCTATCAAAGCAAACTTATTAAAAGTAACGTCCCTACTGATGAGAAAACCTGGAGACTTTAGAGAGGTACACCATAACCTATATCCCTTCACTCCAGTAGCATGTCCTAGAAATATGCACCTTTTTACCCTCGGCTCAAGCTTACCATATCTCACACGAGCATACGCAGGACAACCGAACACCCTCAAATGTTCATAATCAGCCGATAATCCAGATCAAATCTCAAAATGAGTTTTATAATCAATAGCCGTTGATGGAGACCGATTCACCAAGTAACACGTTGTATTGATAACTTCAGCCCAAAAATCCTTTCCCACACCGGAATGCGAGTGCATAATTCGTGTCTTGTCACAAAGCGTTCTGTTCATTCTTTCTGCGACTCCATTTTGTTGTGGTGTTCTAGAACAAGTGCGATGGCGTACTATTCCCTCAACTTCGCAGAACTCGTTGAACTCACGACTGCAATATTCTAACCCATTATCTGTCCTAAGACGTTTGATTCTTCTTCCTGTTTGCTTCTCAATCATCATCTTCCATTTGACAAAGGTTGAATATGCCTCATCTTTCATTTTCAGAAAGTAAACCCACAACATCCTTGAATAATCATCAATCAAACTCATGTAGTATCTGGCTCCGCTCTTGGATGAAATTCTGTTTGGACCCCAAAGATCTGAGTGAATGTAGTCCACTGTCCCTTTAGTCTTTCTTATAGCCGATTTATTGAATTTGACTCTAGTTTGTTTACCAAACACACAGTGCTCACAAAATCCCAATGATTCTGCTTTATACCCTTTCAACAAATCTCTATATCCCAAAACAGCCAATCCTCTGTCACTCATGTGACCAAGACGCCAATGCTACAACTTATTTTGATCCTGCCTACTTTGGCTATTACTCTCTGATGATGCTATTGCAGCATCGCCCATAACAACACTCCCCTGGAGAATGTAAAGACCCTTCTGCAAACTGCCTTTCATGCATACCATTGAGCCTTTTGTCACTTTGATTACACCGTCTTCTGCACGGTACTTGCAACCCCGGGAGTCTAGAGTCCCAAGAGAAATCAGGTTTTTCTTTAACCCAGAAACATGTCGGCACGTTAAGATTCTAACAACCCCGTCAAACATTCTGATTCTGACGTTACCAATACCACCAACAATCAACGAATGATTGTTCCCTAAATAGACAGTTCCCTGCATTGGCTTGTACGTATCAAACCACTGCTTGAACTGACACATGTGATACGTAGCGTCAGTATCGAGTACCCAAGAGTTTTGCCCAAAGTCTGAACTCACGGACAATACATCTCCTATACCACTGTTTTCACTATCGTCAGAATCGTTCACACTTTCAACAATGTTTGCTGCATTTTCCTTTTGATTTCCCTTCTTACCATTCAGTTTCGGATAATCTCTCCTAGAATGACCCTGCTCACCGTATTCATAACAGTTTGAGTGCTTTACCCTTGACTTGGACCTCCAGTTCTTCCTTCTTAAAGAACTCGATTTGCTTCTAGATCTTCCCCTAGTCATAAGACCTTCCCCTTCAGCTTGATTGTCTGGCTGCAACTGTCTCATCTCCTTTGATTTCAGTGCCCCTTTAACATCTGCTAGCGATAACTTATCCTTACCATACATAATGGTATCTATGAAGTTTTCATAGGGAGCTGGTAACGATCTCAATACAAACAAAGCTTGATCCTCATCCTCAATATTGATATATATGTTCTCCAAGTCCATTATAATTGATTTGAAATTATCTAAGTGTTCTGTTATGGACATACCTTCTTTCAATCTGAAATCATACAAACGTTTCTTCAAGTATAATCGATTTACTACTGATTTCTCTGAGTAAAGATCTCCTAGCTTTTTCCATGCGCAGGCAGCAGTCTTCTCACCATTAATCTCGCAAAGCACATTGTCTTTCACACTCATTAAAATCCAGCATAAATCCCTTTCTTGAAGATTGTTTCTCCTCTTCTTTCATCTCTCCTGGTTACTTATTCTCCACAGCCTTCCACAGCCCTTGCAGTACCAATGAAGATTTTAGTTTAATCTTCCACAACGCAAAGCTGGATCCCCCATCAAATTTTTCAATCATGTATTTTGTACATGAAATTTTAAATCATGTATTAAGTTAAAATTTAATTTTTTTAAGTTACGAGAATTATGATAACTTTTTTTAATTTTTTATTTTAATATGAAATATACTTTTATTATAATTTAAATTCATAGATCTTCAATAACATATAGATTTAAATTTTATATAATTTTAATCAGTGCAAAATTAAATTTTATTTAAAATTTGTTGATTTAAAGTTGGTTTTCTACTTGTTACTAAAAATATCATAACTTTTTATATTTTTTAATACAAAACAATGTATATTGTATTTAAAAAATAATTTTTTGTTAAAATTTCGATACGATACGACATAATCACGTGAACGATATTGAATATCAATACCTTAAAATTATCCTATGGTACCAAAAAATTGGTAAATAATAAGTACGGTTCGGTTGGACAATGGCATATCAGGTAATATGATAAAAACCTTTCCCCTTAACTTCAATAATATTATTAAAATAATTTAAATATATCAATAATCAACAAGTATAGTCAATAGTATTATTCAATCTATTATATTTGTTAATTTCATATTTATTTTTGAAATGATTATTAATGAATATTTTTAAATATTATAAAAGATGAATGGATGAATAAAAAATTACTTAAAATCATTTTGCCATAATTTTTTGTTTTTTAAAAACTTTTTAAAAATTTATAAATATATTATACCAATAGTAACTAATGAATTTTAAAAAATAGTTTAAGCGGTCTGAAACAATTTAAAATTATAATGAAAATATGGAACAACGTGGGATATATAAATATAAATATTCTTGATTGGATCGTTATGGAGTGTGTTTTAGAGGTTTGTGGCCTCCAATCCATCCAAAATGTTCAATTGTCATTTTATTATTATATATTATGGATAAGTTATCAATGACCATTTTGGAAATATTAAAAGTATCAATGACTATTTAGATTTTTAAGTTTATCGAAACCACATGCAACATAAAAGCCTCATAAAATACCCTTCAAGTATAAAAACAGAAAAACCAAGAAATTTTGTCTTCTTTTTCAGTTCGAACCATCTATCTCGCTCTAAATCGGAACTCTCAGATCTCTCAAATTAGAGATTCTTATAACAAACTTTAGTGAATTCTGAAGCATTTCAACATAAAGCAAAACTAATCATATGTTCATGAATGAATTACTTTATTTAAATTTTTTGTTTACTGTGTTCGTAAATAACATGCATGACCTAAGAAGTGTTTGCGTTTGGTTTTGATGATTCACATGTCTTTTTACACAACGAAATGTGTAATTAGTAACTTATGAACTACTTTTATAAATGTTTAAAGGTTATGGATGAATTTTGTTTTATTTTTACGCAGCTGAGTTGAACATATTTACGCATCCAAATTATAATAAGTTTTCATATCTATTTTATATGCTGTTTTTTAAACATAAAAGATTATTTTCGAACCAAATTAAACTTATTTACATACCCGACTTACACTCAGTTTCCAGACCTACTTTCCATTTTGTTTTTTAAATATATAAGACATTTTTTGCAATCAAATTCTACATATTTACGCATCCAAGTAACAATCAATTTTAAACCGACTTTCTATTCTATTTTTCAAACACAAAATAATTATTATTATCCTTATCAAGATAATAAATAAATTTTAGCTCACATAAGAAATAAAGAATACTCAGGGATTAAACGATTTGAAGAATCTACTTCAACACGTAACTTCAGTCTTTTTTGCAACCAAAAAATTAAATTCGATTCGAACTTACTCACAAATACACAACCAAGTTACTCATAATTACGTATCATGTTTAACACGTGTAAAATTATATGTTCATAACACGATTGCACGTAATTATGCAACCACAATTTGAAAAACCTTTATTTCTTTTTTACTTTGTAGTAAAAAAATACGGATCTAGATGAATGTGTCATTAAATGAAGTGAAAAACTGAAAACAAAAACCAATGAACATATGAAAGAAGTGTAAGAATCAAATATTATTCTTGAAGATCACGTTTAAAAACTAAAAAGGAAAATCAGTTAATTTTAATAACCATTTTCAACGAGGTCTTTCATAAATCAGAACATTATCTTGCATAAAAAAAAGCATAAAACATTTAGTTTATTTCTTAACTTTGTTTTTTTTTGTAAAAGTTATATGTTAAGATAATCTTTTAACAAGTCGAAAGAAGTAGAATTATCTTTGTAAACTTCCATTATAGATTTCTCTAAAAGCATCCATTACATGCGATAAGAATTATCTAAACCATAATTGGATTTAACAAAGGCTTGAGCCGTTTGGGAGTGATATCAATTTTTAATCTAATATCATCACTTATCTTGTTTGATATAAAATCAGAAATCAAATTCGTTTTATTTTCTGTTGAGAAACTAGGATAACACATATGATCACCATCATATTTTTTATAACCATATATCCATTTGACTGCTCAGTTAAAGAATGAATCCTCCATGGACATCATTTTCTCTTGTTCATCGAATAATAAACACTTAATTTTTATTTGTGTTTATGAATGAATGTATAAGTAAATATATGTTTGATAGCAAATCGAGCTAAAACAAGACGCAGAGATGTAACACCATTTTTGAATACATGCATTACACCTTAATACTATCAATCAACTTCAAGTAACATGTGAGCGTCCCTCAACTAATAAGAGGTCTTTTGGGATTGTACCAAAAGAAAACCCGTGTGGACCTTATGGTTCAAAGCGGACAATATCTTGCTAGTCTGTGAGACGCGTTTCACATATACACATCTATTCTAACATGGTAGCAGAGCCAGAATAAAGGATCCGCGCTCTAGCATGATGGGATCATGCCCTCCACTGTATACTAAGAAATGTGGGACATTTGAATGTGTTGAATAGCCATCGATGTTTATTCCGTTGTAGTTAGGTGATGTTATTCCGCCCATCAACACATGCAGCGATGTGTTTCCGCTGTGATTGGGCGACGTTCATTCCGTCCGACGATGTTTATTCCACCAATCAATGTGATCAAGTTTAAGGGGGGGGATGTTGTAGATTAAACTTCATCCCATACTTGGTCCATAATCCCACACTATTAATATTAAAAATAATAGAGTGTATATAAGTGTGAACCCTCCCTTAACTAGTAAAAGGCCTTTTGGGAGTGTATCAAACACATACTCGTGCAGTGCAGATCTTATGGTCCAAAGCGGACAATATATTGTTCGTATGTGAGGCACGTTTCACAATACATCTATTTTAGTATCTTTGGGATATTGCCTCATATACTTGCTCCTATCTTTAGGATTGTATCAAAAGCAAACCCGTGAGGGTTAGCATATGAGGCACACTTATATATTCTAACATGTTATCAGAGCCAGAATAAAGGATCCATGCTCCAGCGTGATGGGACCATGTCTTCCGCTGCGTACTAAGCACCGTGGGACATTTGAATGTGTTGAATATCCATCGATGTTTATTCTTGAGATTAGGCGACGTTATTCCGCCCATCAACACATGCAGTCATGTGCTTCCGCTGTGATTAGGCGATGTTTATTCCGCCCGACGACATTTGTTTCGCCGATTAATGGGATCAAGTTTAAAGAGGAAATGAAGAATCTTGGAGTACTTGTTCCAAAATCTCACATTGCTAATATTAAAAAAGAATAGAGTGTATATAAGTGTGAACATCCTTAACTAGTAAGAGGCTTTTTGAGAGCGTACAACCAAAAACAAACCTTCTAAAATAATGTTTTGTAAAAGAAAAATTTGAAGTTATAAATTTGGGTATTAATAACCAATAAGTGATTAATTTCATACTTAAATAACTATAGAAAAATAAATTTAGCAAAAAAATAATAATAAAAGTTACAATTTTTTTGGATCCGCGTATACTTAATCTGACCTAATCTGATAGGATAAATATTTCATAAAACAATTAGCAGGAAAATGGATATGAAATTTTAAATACATTGTTTTTAAATTTAAGTTAGATTACGTATTTAAATTATTTATTATGTTTGTGGATATTTACCGGAATTTCAAAAACGGCTAGATAATATGTTGATAATTAATCATATATAATATATTATTAAATATAAATGCAATATTTTATTATGATTATCCCCCAACATTTTGTGTTGATAATAAGTGTAGATAAAAAAACTTACCATAGATAGATATGGGAACGTGGGGTTCAGACAATAAAAGATAGTAAAATATTATCGGTAAAATCTAAATAAATAAATTAAACCGACTGAACAATGGATTTAGTTAAATGCGTAACTACCAATACCATTACTATCTGATCAAAATGTTACCTCACAAAGTAAAAACCCATTACCATTAAATAACATGTCATTTCACAAATTAAGGAAAAAACATTTTTATAGATTCAGTTCAACTATAATATTAGTATATAGTAATAGACTTATTTGTATAACCATATTTATAGTATCCTAAGAATAGAAAAATAACATTATAACTAATCAACAAACTTAGTTCTTAATAGATGGTATTTTTAGAAGTTATATAATCAACAGAAAATTATTTAATTTTCTACTTAAAGTAAGACAAAAATTTCGACACTCATTAATCATTATTCATTTTTATCTCTCCAGACATCACTGAAGCTAACTTCTATCTCATGTTAGATTTGTCTCGCCATTTTAAGCACGAAAGTCATGGCCTTCTAGGTTCTGAGAGTCGTCTGTCTCCTCTTTTACTTATTTATTCAGTTCTAACTCTTTTCAAAGTCACCATTTCTCTCTAATGTCGAAGAATGTTTTGCGTTTATTGTCCCGTGACTCAGTTTTCTTAATACTAAAAATCTCATCAGGGATAACGCTTCTGGTAACATAAGAGTCAGCAATAGTGCAGCTGTGCTTTATGGCACTTTCAGTCCTGAAGAATATGTAGGAGGCATTTATTTTCTCACGACGCTGTAAACAACCTTTTGGAGTCCAACGAGTTTTATCATTTTGCTTATTTTCTCAGGACGCTGTAAACAACCTTTTGGAGTCTATGTAGTTTTATCGTTTTGTTGGCTGGTGCAATAGCCCACAACTACGGAGATATTGGCATGGGCTTTCCAACCTATAATACCTTGTGTGTCTTTTGAAGTAATAAATTCTGCTGGCTCTCGTGATGGTGCTGGTACATCACTTGGTAATGAAATTTTTTATGATTATATAGAGAGATCTTTCATAAATTATGAGACTAAATTTTCCTGAACAAAGTTTTGTTGGCTTTCATGATGGTGCTGGTACATTACATGGTAATGAAAGTGTTTGATTTCCTTTGATGGTTCTCCAAAATTTCGACTAGAGAAAATCAGAGTTATTTTAGAACAAGAATATTATTTTTGAAAATAGGTGTATATTTCTCTTAACCTGCTTGCTAATCATAATGTATTATTACAAGTGCGCACTCCGCCTTTTCCGACTTTTTGAAAATAGGTGTATATTTCTCTTAACCTGCTTGCTAATCATAATATATTATTACAAGTGCGCACTCCGCCTTTTCCGACGTGCTCAATAAAATATTGTGAATGTAATTGATCCAATTACCCTAAAATATCTAACAAAATTAACATTTGAATCACCTAAAGAAGAGGGAGAATTGTTAATGTGCTTACTTTGTTAAGAAACTCCCTGAGAGTAGATTCCTGAAAAGGAGAAGTTTCCGACAAAAGTATAAAGAGAATAACCCCGCAGGACCAAATATCAGCTGGCTGACCATGGTATCCTTTTGTGGTGAATACCTCGGGAGCAGAATATGACTGGGTTCCAATGCAAGTGTGTAGCAGTCCGTCCTCCTAAAATTAAAGAAATTGTAACTGATGAGGTCAGCTCTCTTGTGTACCTTCAATTCTTCACAGTGTAACAATAGTTTCCAGCAAAACAGAAGTTTCAAGCTGCCGCCTGACTTTAGGACTTCGAGGCACACTCTTGACGGGAGGATGCTTAAGGCACTATGATTGTGTTGAGAGATTACGTAATTAGTGGCTATTGTTTAGGAGTGTTTAATGTAACTCCGTAATTAGTGGCTATTGTTTAGGAGTCGTTTCGTTTATTTAGGAGACGTTACCTTAATTAGATTGGTGTAAGTTATTATATAAACACAGGAAGTGAATCAATCGAGGCACCTCATTGCTTTGCAATCTAGTTCACTCCAATTTTCTTTTAGGGTTTTTCTTTGAGCCATGTCTTTTCATGGTATCAGAGCCTGACATACACACACAATAAAACAATGGCCGGCGACGATGAAAAATCACCATCGTCACCAAGAAGGGAGATGAATTCACCATTTTTTCTCGGCACGGGAGACCGACCAGGCGACTTCATCACACCCGCTCGTGCTAATGCAACAAGCAGTACAATTGGAGTATCCTCTACTAAAAGCGCCACCGATCAACTCTTCACACCAGAACAATGGAAAGCTCTTGCAGGCTTAATTGGTAATGCTCCTGTTCAGGATGACAGGTTGAGTGGTAAGTTTGACACGAAGTCATGGATCATTGACACTGGGGCAACTCATCATGTTACCGGTGATTTGTCTTGGTTATTTGACACTGTGGCATTATTTGACTGTCCAGTTGGACTTCCTAATGGTGAATCTGTCGTTGCAACAAAATCTGGTTCAGTTCGATTATCAGATAAATTAACTCTTAATAATGTTCTATATGTACCGAAACTCAATTGCAATTTACTTTCGGTTTCACAATTGAATGATGACTTACATTGTCTTGTCCAATTCAATTCTTATATGTGTGCTATACAGGACCACACCAGGGAGCTGATTGGGACGGGAGTTAGGCGAGATGGACTTTACTACTTCTTTAGAGATGAAGGTGATTCAGTACAACATGTGTCTGTCAACAAAGCAGAATCGACTTTGGAGTTGTGGCACAAAAGGATGGGACACCCTTCAGCAAAAATAGTAAAGTTACTTCCTCCGGTTGGTAGTCTTAAGGGTAGTTTAAATAAAGCTTGTGAAATATGTTTCCGTGCTAAGCATCCAAGAGACAAATTTACATTAAGTGACAATAGGGCAACTAGAATTTTTGAGAAAATACATTGTGATTTGTGGGGACCTTATAAACATGTCTCTTCTTGTGGAGCTCGGTATTTTTTAACTATTGTTGATGATTTCTCAAGAGCTGTATGGATTTATTTGTTGGTTGATAAAACAGAGGTTTTTCGTATGTTCATGTCTTTTATTGCAATGGTAGATCGACAATTTTCTCAAACAGTGAAAGTCGTTCAAAGTGATAACGGTACAGAATTTAAATGCTTGCTTGACTACTTCTCTGCAACTGGTATTTTGTTCCAAACTTCCTGTGTGGGGACCCCACAACAAAATGGGAGGGTTGAACGAAAACACAAACATATTTTAAATGTCGGGAGGGCATTACGCTTTCAAGCAAATTTGCCTATTTATTTTTGGGGAGAAAGTGTTCTGGCTGCTGCTCATTTAATAAACTGCACTCCTTCTCCTCTTTTAAACAATAAAACACCTTTTGAAATTCTATTTGGTACCCCTCCTTCATATGAGGAAATACGCACCTTTGGTTGCCTTAGCTTTGCTCATAATCAAAAATCCATTGATGGCAAATTTGCAAGTAGAAGTAGAAAATGTGTTTTTTTGGGTTACCCGTTTGGAAAGAAGGGGTGGAAATTGTTTGATTTGGACAGAAAGGAATCGTTTGTTTCTCGAGATGTCAAGTTCTTTGAGGATATTTTTCCGTTTAATAACCCAGGTGCTGCAAATATTATTCCAGAAAATATTGTGCCTACGGCGCATGTTGAAGTTGATCATGATTTTGCTGATTTTGTTAATGCTGATTTGCCTAACCCACAAGTCCAAACACAACCCCACCAAGATCAAGCATCCCATTTTGATGCAGATCGGGACCCAGGTTTCAGGGAGGGTGGGCAGGTCCATACCGAGACTTCATCAGCAGCACAAACAGAGGCCCCTTCTCAGTCACAAGTTGTTTTGCCTGATAGGCCCGAGTCACCAGGACTTGATAATACACGCAATGGGCAGTCCGTTCCTATGGGAAGGGGGATGAGGAATAAAATTCCTTCAGTTCTATTACGAGACTTCGTTACTCATACTGTTATAGCTGAAAGTCCATCTTCCGCCACTCCGTCTCCACAGCATCCCTCAGGTACCCCTTATCCCATAGCACATTATATAAATTGTGACCATTATTCTGTGAATTATCAGAAGTTTCTTGCATCTATTATTTCGAGCAATGATCCCAAGTCGTTCAAAGAAGCTATGAAAGATGTAGGTTGGCAAAAGTCAATGCAGGAGGAGATTCGGGCTTTGGAGGAAAATGGTACGTGGACGCTTGAACCTCTTCCAAAGGATAAGCGTGCTTTGGGAAGTCAGTGGGTTTACAAAACCAAGTATTCCTCAAGCGGTGATATTGAAAGGCTCAAATCCAGATTAGTAGTTTTGGGGAATCATCAAAAATCAGGTATTGATTATAATGAGACTTTTGCTCCGGTTGCCAAAATGACTACGGTACGTGCTTTCTTGGCTATTGCAGCTTCGAAAAATTGGGAACTTCATCAAATGGATGTTCACAATGCCTTTTTGCATGGAGATCTTGAGGAAGAGGTTTATATGAAACTTCCCCCTGGATTTGAGAGTTCTTATCCAAACTTGGTCTGCAGGTTACGAAAATCTCTTTATGGGTTGAGACAGTCTCCGAGATGTTGGTTTGCAAAGTTGGTCACGGCTCTTAAAGGATACGGTTTCTTGCAATCCTACTCTGATTATTCCCTTTTTACTTACACTAAGGGCAATGTTCAAATAAATGTGCTAGTGTACGTCGACGATCTTATTATTTCTGGGACTGATTCCGCTGCACTTAAGGCATTTAAAGCCTATCTCAGTGACTGTTTTAAGATGAAAGATCTTGGCAATTTGAAATATTTTCTCGGAATCGAGGTGGCAAGGAGTTCAGCTGGTTTGTTCTTGTGTCAACGCAAGTACACGCTTGACATTATTTCGGAGGCTGGATTATTGGGAGCCAAGCCGTGTGGCTTCCCGATTGAGCAAAATCACAAATTGGGTCTCGCAAACGGGGTGCTTTTGTCGAACCCTGAATCCTATCGTAGATTAGTGGGTCGGTTCATTTATCTGGCAGTGACCCGTCCAGATTTGGCCTACTCGATTCATATATTATCTCAGTTTATGCAGGAGCCCAAAATTGAGCATTGGGAGGCAACTTTGAGAGTCGTTCGTTATTTGAAAGGTACTCCGGGTAAGGGTATTTTGTTACGTGCAGATAGTAATCTATCTCTGCAGGGTTGGTGTGACTCTGATTGGGCAGCATGTCCAATAACTAGACGCTCTTTGTCCGGATGGCTTGTGTTTCTTGGACAATCTCCTATTTCTTGGAAGACCAAGAAGCAATACACAGTTTCTCGCTCGTCTGCAGAAGCGGAGTACCGAGCTATGGCAACCATTACTTGTGAGCTCAAATGGTTGAAGGGGTTGCTTCTGAGCTTGGGCGTGCACCACCCTCAGGCAATCCAGCTTTTTTGTGATAGTCAGTTAGCCCTCCATATGGCCAAAAATCCGGTATTTCATGAACGCACCAAACACATTGAGGTTGATTGTCACTTTGTTCGGGATGCAGTAGTCGATGGTTTGATTGCTCCGTCATATGTTCCTACTGGTGCACAATTGGCGGATATTTTTACAAAGGCCCTTGGAACGAAACAATTTGATTATCTTCTTGGCAAGCTGGGCATTTTTGAACCTCATGCTCCACCTTGAGGGAGGGTGTTGAGAGATTACGTAATTAGTGGCTATTGTTTAGGAGTGTTTAATGTAACTCCGTAATTAGTGGCTATTGTTTAGGAGTCGTTTCGTTTATTTAGGAGACGTTACCTTAATTAGATTGGTGTAAGTTATTATATAAACACAGGAAGTGAATCAATCGAGGCACCTCATTGCTTTGCAATCTAGTTCATTCCAATTTTCTTTTAGGGTTTTTCTTTGAGCCATGTCTTTTCAGATTGTTTAAGGAGTCACGCGGAGGGGGAATTCTGGCTCAAGCTTGGGTTCCAACGAAGTCTGGAGATCAATATATGTTGAGCACTACTGAACAACCCTTTTTGTTCGATCACACGCTAGCTGGGTATCGGGAGGCGTCAAGGCAGTTTACCTTCACTACAGATGCGAACCATAGTTCCTTACTCGGGCTTCCCGGTCGTGTGTATACCTCGAGAACTCACGAGTGGACTTCCAATGTGGTCTATTACAGAGATGAAGTGCATGTATGTCTAACGATCCAACGAAATGATATCAAGAAAAAAAAAACGTTTTTTTTAAGACCTTTGATCTTATAAACCTAAAAAACCTAGCTTATCTTAAGATGACACCGAACAACCCTAGGTTGTTTCTTTGTAACTATGATTTGTACTCATCCTTAGACCACCATTGTTTCCCAGCAGCATTCAAGTAATCAAAAAGCTACATTAGCTGAGATAACTGATGTTCTGAGAGATGTATGTCATGCACATACATTACCATTGGCTCTAACTTGGTGTTCTGTAAGTTACACTGACCTAGAGTTGGATGAAGTGATAAAAGTTTGTGACAGAGATAGTAATAAAAAATCACAAGATAAATGTTACCTATGCATTGAAGAGTCGGCCTGTTACGTAAACGATATAGGGATGAAAGAGTTTGTACGTGCATGTTCTGAACACTGTCTCGAGAAAGGACAAGGTATTGCTGGTAAAGCTCTTGTATCAAACGATCCTTTCTTCTGTCGTGATGTAAAGACTTTCGACATAAATGATTACCCACATGTCCATCATGCGCGTAAGTATAGGCTGAATGCTGGGGTTGCAATTACGCTGAGGAGCACCTATACAGGCGATAATGATTATATACTGGAACTCTTTCTGCCTGTCAGTATGAAAGAAAGCTCAGAGCAAAACATTCTGTTGAATCAACTTTCGGTCACAATGCTGAAATTCTGTAAGAGTAAGAGTTTGAGAGCACTTTCTGATACAGAGTTAGTCAGCAGATTAGACTCAGAAGTCGGATTTCAGAATAATATAGTCCATTATTCACCAACAATGGCCACACCTGCACATAATCAAACATCGGTTCGAGGTTGTCAATTCATATCAGTTGGGAGAGATCTCGCATACATATCTAACGAGAAAAATGACGCAACAGAATTCGAACGTCCTTCCGAGCAGGTAACTTTGCTTATCTAGCTCAGGTGCCCTAAACTTTGCATTTAGATTAATTACTTACTCTCTTAACTTCAACATCAAGCTTGAGCTCAAGGATCTTAAAATAGAATAATGTATCCATTGACGTTTATTGTTTCTTCTCATGTTGAGATTATTCACATAATAATCATCTTTGGTGCACAATTACTATTCATATGTTCTATTTTCTGGTAGAAAGATTGAAGTGATCGCAGAATGGCTATATTCACAATTTAATTCACTATGATGCATATAGAATTGTTCAAAGTATGGAACTATAAGTTGTGCATTTTCCCCTCACCTTGAGTTTACGCGGCTGTATCAATTTAACCCTTTTCGATTTTCTTATTCTTTTTTGGATGCATGTTTTGAACTTTTAAGACTAAACCTTAACAAATTTTACTACATACCTTATGTAGGAAACAAGTAGAACCAGGAGACGTCCTCGGGCAAACAAGAGTACAAAAAAGAGTGTCGACTTGAGTGCCCTCCAAAACTACTTTCCTCTTCGGCTTACGGGTGCTGCAAGAAGCCTTGGTGGTGAGACAATCAACTTGGCATACTCCTAATGATTGATAAACAAAAAACATACCGAATTTACAAGCTACCTATTTTCTCTTTGGGTATTGCTGATAAGTTTTTAAGCTCACGTTTGAATGCTATTTTTTTTCCTTTGTTAGTTTGTCCCACGACATATAAAAGATACTGCAGACAGCACGGAATCACGAGATGGCCTTCCCGTAAGATAGGCAAGGTAAATCGCTCGTTGAAGAAACTAGAGACCGTTCTTGACTCAGTTCCAGGAGCGAAACGAAGTTTAAAGTTTGATTCAGTAGGAAGGGAATTTGTGGCAACAGGCTCCACAGTCCACGAAGATGATGCTCAAGAAAAGACTAAACCAATTGACCAAGATAGTTTGTTGGCACCTCCAGCGCCTGTTTTTAGTGGTGGTAATTGTATGTTTAACCAAGATGGTTTGTTACTACCTCCAGCGCCTGCCTTTAGTGGTGATAATTGTATGTTTAACTTGGAAGAGGGAGATATGAATACTGGTACAAATATTGACGGTGCAGAATCTTTTGAGACAGGTACCCTTAGTATGCCACCATGAGTTTTCAAAGAAAATGTCTCCAACGGGTCGATGTTGAAAGATGTAGATTACAACTGGGGTCTGAATGATAATTTTGGATTCAAGAACTCAAACTCCCCTTCTGTTTCTCAGTTCCCATACCCATTGGCTGTAGATGGCACAGATACAACTATGAAGGAAACTAATGGTGTTTTGGAACATAAACCCAATATTTCATCATGTTCCGCAGTTGAGAGGTATTATTCAAAAGACCAGTGGCAAAGTTAGGTCGAAAATCACGGTAAAAGCTATTTATAAAGATAATACAATAAGGTTCAAGTTTGAAACATCGGAAAGCTGTTTTCAGCTTTACGCTGAAATCAGAGAACATTTTCATTTGCAAAAAGGGGCATTTCAGCTCAAGTATCTTGACGACGAAGAGGAGTGGGTGATGTTAGTAAACGACTCAGATCTACGAGAGTGTATTGAGATTTTGAATGGCGCGGGGACAAGTAATTGCAGGTTCCTTGTTTGTGATATCCCTTGTGGGCAAAACAACTCTGCGGGTAGCACTGGATATGCAACAGATAAGTAAGAAGTGACCCAAAGAGAACCCCTAAAATCTAGTTGTAGGCAGTACCTCTCTGAAACCACTATGTGTTGCATACCACCGCACTTAACTTGGTGTTGGTTTTTTGGTTGGACGAACCCTGGAATGCAAAAAACGAACTGTACACATACTAGTAGCTGCTTTTATGTACGCAAAATATAAAATTGGAAATTGCTAAAAAAACGGCCAAAACTACTCCGCGAAGTCGCATGTTTCTGATTTTTAATATTTATAAAAATGTCCCTAGGCAAAAAACCCAAAAAACCTTTTGAAGTCTAAATATTTACAAGTGATGTCATTGAAGAGAACCAAACTACTCCATGAAGTTGCAAACATAATTTCAAACTTCATCTTTTCCAAACCTACTAAAAATAGAAACTTAACAACCAACAAAACCCATTTTTTAACAAATTTCAAAACCTTTACAACATGGACGGAAAAGGGTCGGAAGTGCTTCCCACGCAGAGCAGCATGGTCGTCGAGGAGGTACATTGCATTTCCCTCTTTCATTTTCGCCAAAAAATAGATTTTGTGAAAAATCCCGTATATGGTGTTCGTCGCCACCCTCCGGCGTGGACGACAGGCCGTACGCCATTCCATAGGCGTATGGCACCTTCCCTTCGCCATCGCTTGGCGTGGGGGACCCTCCGTACGCCACACGTGTGGCGTCCTGTATGTCTCCCACGCCAAGCGATGGCGAAGGGAAGGTGCCATACACCTACGGAATGACGAAATATGCTTCCCTTATCTGGAATACCGGTTTAATTTGTTTTTCTACTTCTTACGTATTGCAGGAGGTGAACGAATGCGATATTTCGCTTGTTTCGGACTACGCTCACAATTTCACCACTCACGACGAGTATAGCTTAGAGTCGATGACCGAGTGGATAAAACTTAGGGGAAAAACGTTGGGTTTTTTTATAAACGTAGCATCGAAGGAGGTAGGGAAGAGGGGGAGAACACCGAGAGTGGATTATCGGTGCGAGTGATCCGGAATTTTCAAGTCGGCCGTTAAAGAGTGCAACCGTAAGCGTAAGGCCACCGGTAGCAAAAAAATAAATTGCCCTTTTCATTTGGTGGGTAATCCGTTAAAAGGAGACGATAAGTGGGCTCTAAGTGTCCTTTCCGGGAAGCACAACCACGAACCGATCAAGTATGCCGAAGGACATTTGCAATGGTCCAAGTTAAAACGTAAGGAAAAAGAGCTCGTTGATCTTTTGACGGTGAACGGGACAAGTCCGCGACAAATATTTGATGCTTTGAAAAAGGCCGATCCGGAGAATGCTTCAAATATCCGTCACGTTTACAATCACCGTCAAAGAACGAGGATGGCCGAAAACGGCGGTCGATCCCAAATGTAATGCTTGTTAGTTAAATTACAATTGCACAAGTATAAGTATTGGACACGGACGGGGAATGACGGTTCTAACGTCATAACCGATTTGTTTTTTGCACATCCGCTTAGTATTGACTTACTACGGACCTTCCCACGCTTGCTAATCATGGATAGCACATATAAAGTCATTCGTTACGGGATGCCTTTGTTCGAAGTAGTCGGGGTAACATCTACCAACAAAACGTTTTGCATTGGTTTCACGTTTATGGTGAGTGAAAAACAAGACAACTACGAATGGTCTTTGGGATGCTTGAAAACGGTAATGGAGGAGAATGATTGTGAATTACCGTGTGTTATCGTTACGGACCGCGAACTAGCCTTGATGAATAGCATCGAAAAAAATTTCCCTAGCGCTAGTCACATGTTATGCGAGTGGCATATCAATAAAAATGTTAGTGGGAGAACGAAAAAAATGTTTGAAGACGGAAATGTGGCTAAAAGTTTTTTGGTGGCTTGGAACGACGTTGTTTCATCCGATACCGTTGAGGTTATGAACGAGAGGTTGGCTAAGATGCGGTCGATGTTCAAAGACCAAGATAAGGCGGTGGATTATGTGGTCGACTCGTGGATTACGCCTTATAAAGAGAGGTTTGTTCACGCTTATACTAACAAGATCATGCATTTTAATAACCACACCTCTAATAGGGCCGAACGCTCGCATGCTACATTGAAAAAATATGTAGGGTCTAGCCGATTAGATTTCGATGGGTTTTGGGATAAAGTGCATGGCTTGTTAGCGATGCAACATTCTACTATTAAAGAATCGATGGAGCTTAGCAAGTGCCGTTTAATTCACAAATTCCAAAATTTCAAACCGTTCAAATTTTTACGGGGGTACGTATCACCTATTGCATTGCCGATAGTATACGATAACTATGTTGATAAAAGCGGCGGTGAAAAATCTATGTGCGTTTGCACTGATCGTACGATCCATGGTTTGCCGTGTTCCCACGACCTTGAGGCAATCCGAAGAGTGGACGGCCACGTACCTACTCGGATTATAGATGAGTATTGGAAGAGACTAGATATCGCTCCGCGAGTTAAACTCACCGGTGAAGAATAAGTGAAATTTAATTTCGCAAATCTAAATGAGAAACTTGAAGAGTTTGATGTTTACGAACAAAGTCATTGGCTCAAAAAATTTCAAGATTTTTTGGATCCTTTGACTACACTCCTTTGCGAACCCCTCGAGAAGGTTAAAACCCGCGGTAGAACTCTCGGACGTGTTGGAAGTCGTGGTCGTGGACGGGGTCGTTGTCGCGTTAAGGGTAGCAAAGTCCAACGTGATTATTCTACGAAAAGAGATCCTTCGTATCACGAATACGTCGAACAAGAAATGTTTGAGTCCCACGATAGTGCCGAAACTCCACGAGTTGTAACACGCGCCGCTAGTATAGTAATCCCGGTCGGCACTCTCGGTAGCACCGCAAGAACGGTTGCCGCACATACTCCGACTAATTCCGGAGCAAAACCACCAAAAAATATAGCAAAACGGGTTCAATGCGTTGGTTTAGGCACTCCGGATACGTCGAACCACATCAAGGCTATACCGTCATTCACGGCTAAACCATTCCCGACTAGATTACCAAATGTTTTAGACTCGAGATTTTCAAAAGACATACCTCAATATATGCGTCCTTTCATAAGCCAAATTACAAATATAATGCCCGACAGTAATTGTGGTTTTAGAGCCATCGTGCATGGTATGGTTGGTAACGAAAGTGGATGGCTAATGGTTAGAGAAGCCTTGGTTCACGAGCTAAAGAGCAATCGGGAGTTTTATAAACGGGTTGCATATTACGACGATGAAAGCGAAGTTGATAAGGAGATAAACCGGTTGACTTTTAATAAAGAGAATGCACCTTACGCAAAATGGATGTCCTTGCCTAGTTGCAGAAAACTAGTCGCGACTACATTCAATTGCGTTTTCTATTGCCTCGCTCCCAGTGGATGTACGACTTACCTACCGGTGAAAAATGCACCGCCGAGCGATGGTTCTTTAAAGGAGATCGGTGTGGCATTCGTCAATAGAAACCATTTTGTTCATGTGAGTAAATAACTTTAACTTTCACACGCATTTAAGCATTTATTTTGTAAACGCGCATTTATATTGAACAAAAATTTGTAGGTTGAGTTGGTTAAAGGGTCACCCATACCGACTATAGATCCTACGTGGATGAGATCGGCGAGAGAATACGCTATTTCTTGGTCGATCCCTTTGCAAGATAGAGTCTGTGTATTTTCAAGACTTCAAAATCCCACACCGACACACTCCGTTGAACATGATGATTCGATAGTGGACTTAACCAAAGATTGAATTTATTTCAAAATCGAATTTATTTTGTGTTCGGTTATGTTTTTGCTTTTTTTGTTGTAAACTAACAATGTGTTGTACCCTTTTAACCACGTTCCTTTTAATGATTTTTTTTTTTAAAAAAATTGACTTAATAAATTCGGGATAGTAGTTTTCGCCAGCCGAATGGCGTAACTGACGTTCAGCGCGCCATCCCTTGGCGTAACTGGAGCTCCCCACGCCAAGGGATGGCGTGCAGAACGTCCCATACGCCATTCGCCTGGCGCAGGGGACACTTTTGAAGCCTCTGTGCAAAAAGAACAGAGGTGAACCTAAACATTAACCCTATTGCCGCCACACGTTGGCGAAAATGGGTATCCATACGCCGTTGTGTGGCGGCAATAGGGTAGCCTTAGTAAACAATTTTTTTATTTTTTTTCAAATTTTTAAATTGAACTGCTATTTTACTTTAATTTTAGGTATAATTTTGTGTTTAAATGATTATGTATTGTTCTAAACTCATTATGTATTGTATTCACGTTCCAATTTCTGTTCAACTAGATTTAAAAAAAAATTGAATTCGAAATTTAAGAGGTAGACCAGTTAAAGGAGCTCAAACATTAACTTCTCGTAAACCAAAACATCAACTGCAACACAAACACAAATACAAACTAAAACATGAACTTAAACATGAACGTTGACACAAACTGTATTCATAACTGAAACGTATTTGTCATGCTTGTAGTCACTGATTTCCGCTAAGCGGATGTCGATAATGTCGGAACGGACCGCATCCAGCTGATCATCTGTTATATAATCAGTGACCTGGCAATTGAACCGGTTACATGCAACACGATGTTCAAGCTCGGTGAGGCTTGAAACTGGATGCTGACGGAATGTGAGTAAGACTGACAACCTAGCCTTCACCTCATCAACACGCCTTGAAATCCTTGGCGGCTGGACACCATGCCTTCCATATAAGAAGTACATATGGCATAGCAATGGCTCGAAGTATTCTCTACGCCCATGTTCCATGTGCGTGTTTCCAACTTCGATCGATGCTTCCATCAGATATTGATCTTCTAACTCATTCCATGGACACATTTTCTGTTAGGTTATTCAACTACTTTACTCTTCTATGTGTGGACATATCGCGTATTTATAGATAACGATACAGACGAACGCATAAATTACTCTGTGAAGTTGCATAGATTATTAAATTTAGCTGGGACCCACCAACACAATAACTCCCGCCAACACAAAAACTCCCGCAAAAAAAAAACCCGCCAACGTTTAATCCCCGCCAACGCAAATACTCCCGCCAAGAACTCCAGCCAAAAACTCCCACCAAGGAGTCCACTTAAGAAAAACTCCCGCCAAAAAATAACTATACTATATAAACATATCACAGGATACAATATTCGTAATAGAAACAAAGAGTCCACTTAAGAAAAAAAACACAAACACTTGAACACATGGAGTTTACAGCTGATGAAGACTACCATATGCTCAAGGCGGTTAAGGTTGTCCGCCGACAAATGGGGGAAGATAGTAGCGATGCTTTCTTCGACCGCCTCCTATGTCAGATGTATTTCAACTATGGGCATTTAGGAGCAGGAGACGTTCAAGTGCGAATTCGTGACGAAATCAAATCAAGGTACAACTTCATCCAACCGCTCACTGCTCTGCTTTTTCAACCAGCCAGGATTAAGATAGAAGCACCTTTGGTCTGGAACATGACGGTAGTAGACTACATCAGTAGGGATATGGTGGCGTATCTGGAGGATAGGATTGCGGCAAGGAATGGGGGGGATGATTCGGATGACAATTTTGGATACGATTTCGACGACTGATCATTTCACTATTTCCGTGTTTGTGCCATCGAGTTATTATGTTTAGTAGTCTGTGTTTTTTTTAAGTAACTCCAGAATGTGTGTTGTTTTAGATAGTACTGCTATTTCAATTGTGTTTGCTATTGTGTTTAAATTATGTTCAACTCTATTTCAATTATGTTAAAAATTATGTTAAAAACAACCAAAACATCTAAGCAATTGCCAAATTACAGAAACATAAATTTCAAACAGAGTAAACCCATGTGAAATTTCACTTGTTTCGGACTACGCTAATCATTTCTTATGTGTTGCAGGATGTTACACAATGTGAAATTTCACTTGTTTCGGACTACGCTAATCATTTCATCATTTCACCACTTAAACTTTGTAATGAATGTAAACTTTGGATGTTTTTTGTTTGGATGTTTATCTTATAAACAATCACACTTAAACTTCTTAATATGTCGATTGCATTAAAACATTACACTCTAATCAAAGCATTACATAATTAGAACTACATAAGAAAATAACTTCAAACAAATGATAGATAAGCATTTGTGCTTCTTGCCATCGTTAATTAAGCAAGAAGTTGCTACCGTCTGGCACCTGAGCTCAATAGACTACATCACCAGGGATATGGTAGCATTTCTGGAGGATAAGATTATTGCAAGGGGGGGGGGGGAATTGATGATGTTGAATACAAACTTCGATACGAATAACCATTCCACTGATGTTATTTCAACTTGTTATTTTCGTATCGGTTGTTATTTGAACTTGTGATTTTTCTTTCCAGTTTTTGTTTGAAGTTTTTATTTCGTTAGTTGTTGTTATTTGAACTTGTGATGTTTCATTCCAGTATTTTTTGAAGTTTTTATTTCGTTAGTTGTTGTTATTTTAAGTTGTGATCGAATGAATGTAAACATTCGATGTTTTATGTTTGGATGTTCATCTTGAAAACAATAGCACTAAAACTTCAAAATACGTCGATTGCATAAAAATATTACAATTTAATCAAAAGCATTGCATAATTAGAAATACATAAGCAAATAACTGAAGACAAATGATAGGTGGGCTAACCCTCAGTTAACATTTCACACTTAGATTTATGGAGTCGGATAGTTCAGTCCGCTCCCGAAACCATATTCACCTTCATCAGTACTTCCTTCGGGAGTTGAATACGTTTCAACGGCGCTGGCAATTGCGTCGGCCATTTCTTGCTCCCTTTGCTGCTTCGCATGTGACACCATCTCTTGCGTAATTGTACCTTGGGATCCCATGTTGAATATATCTTGGACATGTAAACGGGTCTCGTAAGCCAGTGACTCAATCTGTATAGTCATTGGCTTCAGATAAGCTAGCCTCTCGAACACTTCTTCGCGTCCGCGTGGTTGGGGCATTAAGCATCCTGGACACGATGCCTTCCTACCGTGGTTGAAGAACATTCTGCACAATATTGCATCGATGAAACCAGGAATCTACTCTTGCATCGTACCTTTGACGAAGTCAAATGCGCTTAGGAGTCTGTGGTTCAATTTAAATGTTCCAGCCTGAATCACCCATTGTTATAATTTAAATGTTTAGTTTCATAGTCAGATTCTAGTATTTATAGACTCAAAGTCTGTGGTTCAATTCTAAAAAATTTAGCGGGAAATGGTATTTTTGTTCCCGCCAAAAACTTATTGAGGCGGGAAACCATCATTCTGTATGTTTTGAGGCGGGAAATACTTTTTTTATAATATCAAACATAAAGGAAAAAGTATCATACATGGACCGAAACATCAACGAGAGCACCAAGATATCGAAAACAGTATCATATAATCCGAAAGTATCATACAATCCAAAACCCAAAATGATACGTTTGATACAAAGTATGATACAAAGTATCAAAAAACAAGCAAACCAGCAAAGTAAGCGACAACAGAATCAAAGTATCATACAAACAGAAAAAACATCATAATGTCTATGCAAGCCTCCTGGCTGTGGACAAAATATCGTCATAAGCCCCAGTCAGACGATCGAAATCATGATCAAACTCGCTCACTCCAGGAAACAACGAGATCCTCCGCATACCAGCACGCAAATGTCGGATGATAGCTCCCTCTCGATCCTCGTGACGTAGTCATCGAGCGAGTAGATTGCGGTGTTGACGAGGTCGAACCAGCTAATACTCTGGTGAAGTAGTAGGTACTCAGGCTCACAGAAAGACTCCATCTCGTCTGTCACCAGCCCTCATTGAAAACCACGATGCAACATGTTCCTCTGCCGCCACTCCCAATCATTCGGATCGAATGCATACGCCATCGTCTTCGGTTTTCTCCTTGATTTCGACTGCATGTCTAACAAAGGATGCGCGATAGTCCGCTGGACACGGCCAAACTGCCGCTGAACTCGCTCTGGATAGTATTCCTGAGAGTGCTCCACACCGCATATGACATCCCGAAACTACGATATCTCTTGGAACGGGAAATGATCGCGTATAGCACGATAAGGATCAAACAATACCTGCAATATAAACGGATATGAACATAAACACAAAAATAAATCAATTTTGGGATCACTAAAGAATAACACTTACATCGCTCTCTTCCAGGTTGTTGACGGAGATATGAAGGTTCAGCTTCGTCTGTGAGTCAGATACTGTTGCAGCTGTATCCCATCTACCAATAGTGGGGTCGCACTCAGTGTAGGTGCGTCGAGTAACAGGCCGGAGCATGGAAAAATGATCCCGTATCCACGTGTCTACCATACCGATACATCCGGCCACAGTCCTCGTGTCGTGCAGGGAGGCCTCACCCAGATGGTAGTACAAGTAAGCGAGAACAGCACTACCCCATGAGTACCTGCCAACACCCTCCGGAGTCAAATCGCGCAACAAAAACAAATACTTGTAATTAGAGTACATGTTGCTCTTGTCGGGGAATATTACCGTGCCGAACATATGCAATATATAGGCGCGGGCAGCCGCATCCACCATCAGATCACTCAGACCAGGGCTGTCATCGTAGAACTCTGGCCCACTAAACCTACTCCGGAGCCATTTAAATCCCAAACCAACGCCCTTGCATTTCTCAACCTCCGTCACGAAGGATAGATCATCCACCATAAGCATTTCAGCGCACTCGTGCATGGCCAGAGTCTTGTAAGAAATATAGGGAAACACAGCAAGCTCACCATCAACTGGGAGTCCCAAAATAGTGTGGACGTCATCCAGAGTAATCGTCATCTCACCGAAAGCGAAATGGAAGCTATTGGTCTTCGCATGCCACCTCTCTAGGAAAACCTCCGTCATGTTGGAGTGTGTGTGCATCTCATAGAACGGCTCTATGAGACGACCGAACGGGGTGGCGTCAAATACAGCGCGTACCCTAGTCTGTGCATCCAAACTCCATGCTCGATGACTAGGATAATGGGCATACAGCCGCATCTCTCGCTCCTGAAAATATTTGTTCCCATTATCATAGGATAAAACAAAATAACTTCATAAAATGTAAAATTGGAATTTCGATATTACCTCTCCCATCCAAATGTGGTATGCAGTGTGGGAGGTGAAAGCCTCGCCGAACAGCGGTGGCAATCTGGCCGGAGGAGGAGCTCTACGCTGCCCTGTAGCCGGTGGGGGATGGCGTCGTCCGCGGGAAGCGGAAGCAGAAGCTGAACTCGATCCGGATGCATACGGTCCGGAGACTATAGGGAGCTCATCCATCTGGACAGGTAAAACTGGCTGACCAGCGTCACGTACCCTACTCCGCTTATTTTTTCTCCTAGTCCGCGAGCCATCAGACTATGCATCGTCGCCGTGATCCATCACCTGAAAAAAAAAAGTACTAAGTATCAGGTTTCGTCGAAAACACAAATTGTCATGTTGGTACCTTTTTTAGACAAATAATAGCATAAGGCGGGCTAACACAAACCAAAGAGCAAGAATAAACCGGTCCCGGGCCATTCCGGTGACCGGAGCTGCCATACGCCACCACTGTGGCGTGGGTATGTAGACGTACGCCACAGTGGTGGCGTACACCCAGAACCCCACGCCATCCATGTGACGTAGGGCACCAACCCTACGCCACAGGATGGCGTAGGGAAGCTGTTCTTCGCCCCCGTGTGGCGAAGAACAGCTTCGCCATGGCAGAAGCTTGAAGCTTCTGTCATGGCTTACGAACAGCCCAAAAATCAGTTTTTTCAACAGATCTACCCTAACTAAATCTATCTAAATCTAACTAACCTATCTAACAACAACAGAATGGACTTACAATGATTGTTCGATTCCGGTTGCTTCCTGTTACTCCGACCAGACTCTCCGGTGACGATTCCGGTTTATATGGGTCGTGTGGTGGTCGTAATAGGTGCCGGTGGGTGTGGAAGAGTGGCTGGTTTAGGGTAAATTTCGGTTTATGGTAGATTTCGGTTTGCTCTTTGTGGCTGCTCCTCTTTGTGTGGCTGTTCCTTCTCTTGGTGCTGTGCGGTGCGGCAGGCAGGTAAGTCTTCTTTCTTTTACTTTTGTTTTTGTTTTACAGTTTTACTTTTGTTTAGGTATATTTAGTTTTAGTTTAGGTTTATTTAATATAGGTTAGTATATTTAGTTTTAGTTTAGGTTTTATTTATTTAATTTAGTTGCAGTTTATGTTTATTTAATATAGGTTACTTTTAATTTTAAGTTATAATAATAGTTAAAAAATTTATAATTTTTTTAGAGAGAAGGTAGAGCAAAGTTAGAGAGTTTGAGGTTTTTTTTTGAAATTATGATAACTTCGCGGAGTAAAATTGAGTATTTATACGATTTCGTAAGGGCAAAATCGTCAAACAAAATAACTTCACGGATTAGTTTTTTAAAAAAATTATAAGCGACTTCGCGGAATAATTTTGGCCGTTTTTTTAGCAATTCCCTATAAAATTTTGTAATTCCTGATAGTCAGTGCACATAAACAAAATGACCTTTCGGGGGAAAAATACTATTTTATTACCGTCGGGTTGACTTTTTTAACAGACGAGACTTTTCTATCCGAATGAAGTAGTTCCAAATTTTGACCCATGTAAAAGTTTACTGAAAGTATTTTTTTTATTTCTGTAGGAGCAGAATTTTTCAACCGTATGGGAGCTCTCAGCCGAAGAGCTCCCGTCGATTAAAGTCTCAACTGACGGATGAATAAATGGGTTAAAAGCAAAATAATAAAAATTCAAAAATGTTTTATTTTTTGGAATGGATAATTTTTTTTGACCAATCTAAACGAGGCTTTTTAAAATGTTTTATTTTTTGGAATGGATAATTTTTTTTGACCAATCTAAACGAGGCTTTTTTTCCCGACCTCTGTATTTTTTTTGAACGAAAGCTTATAGTAATCTAGCTCTTATGCAACTAAAAATGGCAAGATTTTGACACCTGGGTTGTGTCTGGGTTAGACCTACCACTATATATGCAACATTCTAAGAAAAAGAAATCGGTTGGATCTAGATTAGACGGTTGCTATTTGTGAACACAATTCAACTTGGCTTTGTTAGCAAGTCGGAGAGTGTGGAGTACACGCTTGTTAGAATATATTATGATTAGTGCGTCCAAGGGGCGGCTCCTGGTTGTGGTTAAATTTATTTTAAATTATAAGGCTATTGTGAATATTCATGGAAATTTTGAATTTGGAAAATTAATTCAAATTTGAATTTGAATAATTTTGCCCGTTTTTATCATTTAAAATTATAGCCGTTATTGGACTTAAAACTGTTTTACAGTTTTTGAAATTTGGTTGAATAAATAAGTATGGTTCTGTAGAAGAAAACATAATAACAACAAAAATCCATTCTCGTTGTTCAAATGCATACGCTATGATTTTATCCGGTTGAAAATTTTGGAGAACCACCAAAATAATTTCAATCTGAAATTGTTAAAACAAGACTTCTGAGTTTATCCGGAAATCTTTAAACAAAATTCCCAACAAAAGATTGAAATTATATGTTCTTGTTTTGTGAAGAGATTTGTACAAAGATGTTTCTGTTTCATGATTTGTATGAAGATTGAAATGAAGATATTTGTTGTCATCTTTAATCCATAATCAAGTATTAAAGCATCAATGGAACTATAGTATCATGGTCTGTAAGTTCTTTTCCATTTTTATTCGATGACTTTTAATCATGGATGTCTGCTTTTTGAGATTATAAAAATTGTGAAAGGATATTTGTATAACATGATTCGTCCTTCCGAATTAATCACAAAAGAGATTTGTTGTGGAAGGTATCATTGTCCTGTAAGTTTTTATTTTCTGACGTTAAATTTATTGTCATTGAATCCTATCAAAAATCTTATTTTATGACAAAAATGTTATATTCTGGAAATGTACATGCAATTTGTGTTTGTGTACATGTAAAATCTATTTTTGGAGACAAAAGTGTGAAAGAAACGGTTTTACAGTTGTCTCTATGAGATACAAAAGATATTGTTTCTGTATGCACTGATATTTGCACGCAAGATGCTCAGACTGCAAATCTGTATTTACATGTGGGCAGCGCTGCAATAAACTTCTCAACTGTGGGAGGCACCAGTGTGAGAGGGTATGACATGTGGGTCCATGTGATCCTTGCCAGGTTTTGGTCAATGCTAATTGTTTTTGCAAAAAAAAACGGAGGTTGTCCTTTGTTGGGAGATGACTGTGAAGGGAGAAGTGAAAACCGAAGATGGGGTTTTCTGTTGCAGTTCAACTTGTGGAAGGCAGCGTGGATGTGGCAATCACATTTGTGATGAAATTTGTCATCCAGGCCCTTGTGGTGAGTGTGACTTAACGACGAGCAGGGTTAAGTCATGCTATTGTGGGAAAACAAGCTTGCAAGAGGCTAAAGAGAGTTGCTTGGATCCAATTCCTACTTGTCTGAATATATGTGGGAAGTCCCTTCCTTGCAGGGTGCATAGCTGTAATGAAGTATGCCATGCTGCAGAGTGCCCACCTTGTTTGATTTCTGTAACCCAAAAATGTGGATGTGGATCGACTTCTCGGACTGTGGAATGCTACAAAACAACATTGGATAAAGAGAGATTCTCATGCGATAAACCATGTGGGCGGAAGAAGAATTGTGGGAGGCACAGGTGTAGTGAAAGATGCTGTCCTCTCTCAAATTCTAACTCAAACCAAAATCTCTCTGGGGAGTGGGATCCTCACGTTTTCCAAATAGCTTGTGGTAAGAAGTTGAGGTGTGGACATCATTCTTGTGAAACTTTGTGTCACAATGGTCATTGTCCTCCTTGCCTCGAAACAATATTTACTGATTTGACATGTGCTTGTGGAAGAACTACAATACCTCCTCCATTACCCTATGGTACACCTTTGCCTTCTTGCCAGTTTCCGTGCTCTGTTCTCCAACCTTGTGGTCATTCATCTTCTCACAGCTGCCATTTTGGAGATTGCCCTCCTTGTTCGGTTACTGTGGAGAAAAAATGCATTGGTGGGCATGTCGTTCTTCGGAACATTCCTTGTGGGTCGAAGGATATCAGATGCAACAAGCTTTGCGGGAAGACTAGACGGTGTGGCTTGCATGCTTGTGCGAGGACGTGCCACCCTTCGCCCTGTGATAGCTGCAACCAAGGTGAAACAGAATTAAGGGCTACTTGTGGACATACATGTGGTGCTCCAAGAAGAGATTGCAGGCATACTTGTATGTCACTGTGTCATCCTTCGCTTGCTTGTCCTGATGTTAGATGTGAATTTTCAGTCACCATAACATGTTCTGGTGGACGGATAACCGCAGCAGTTCCTTGTAGTGCTGGTGGAAATTGTAACGGTTTATGACAGTGTTATAGTAAATACTTCTGCATGTGTATAATTGTAGTAAAGTTGCTTGTCTTAATATATATTAAAAAGGAAATTGCTGGACTGCCCTTCACTAAATAAATATGGCTCCTGGTTAGTAAAGTTTTATAGAATTTATATATTGTGTCATGCATGTAAAGTTTGTCGCATAATATTAATGATTTATTGAATTATTTATGCAATTGAGTATAACTTTATATATAATATAATTTATGAATTTGGTAAATTTTGATGTTATTCACATATAATATAATTTACGAATTTGGTAAATTTTGATGTTATTCGTAAATGAGTTATGATTAGTTTATATGTGGATGACATGTTGATTTTTGGCATTAACCAAATCAAGTTGATGAAAGAAAGACATTTTTATCATCTAGTTTTGAGATGAAAAATTTAGAAGAAGCTGATAGGCTTCTTGGTATATGTATGGCATGACTAACATTAGGACGGATATTGACTTTGTTGTTCGAAAGCTTAGTAGGTATACTGGCAATCCTAGTTCACATCGGATTTCCTTCCGAACTTGAAGGATGTTTGGATGCGAGTTATATTTTGAATATGGAAGACCACACTTCCACAAGTGGATGTGTAGTTCTACTTGGGTGACGTGCTATTTTTTTGAGCATCTAAGAGACAAACTAGTATTATTGATTCAACAATGGAATCAGAGTTTGTGCCATTAGCAACAGCTAACAAGGAAGTTTATTGGCTAAGAAATTTAGTGTATGAAATTCCGTTGTGGCCCAAAAGATATCACCTAAATCTATCGGATGTGATAGTGAAGTTGCCTTGGCTAATGTAAATAGACAAGTTTACGAAGGCAGGTCTAGACACTTAGGTGTTAGACAGAGTATGATTTGTGAGCGCATCACGCATGATGTTATTTCAGTAGAGTTTGTGAGAACTCAATAAAATGTAGCTGATTATTTAACCAAAAGGTTGAGTAAAGATCTTGTGCACAGTCGGTTATTGGGATGTGATTAAAGTCCATTTGAAATCTCTCATGTTAAGATACCCAATTCCCATCTAATATGACGTTAGGTGCTGAATTCAATGTGGAAAGCTTAACATCTAGAGATTGGAACACATTAGTAGTATTATCCCAAAGTATGTGTTCAGACATGCAAGTTGTGGAGGTTGAAGTTTATCTTCTTAATAGCTCTTTTGAAAAATTGCATATGCATGTGCAAGAGTAAAAGATCTACCTATATAAGCATGAAGTTTAGCCGCTTCAAGAAGCTAGGACTTGGCTTTGATATGCTTAAGAAGGATAAGGACACAAGGCTAGTAAAAGATAGTGTCAAGTAAGAACATTTGAGAATGTAAATTTATGTGTATATTATCTTCGAGTATTCATTATGGATAGTAAAGGTTCAATCCTTAGTGATACCTTGATATTTGAATATTTGGACTGTGTAATATACTAATATGAAATTCAATCATTACGATATTTCATTTATGCATAAATTTGTTATTTGTTGTGAGTTTGTTTTAGTTAATCATGAATTGCACTAAAATGGGGGAAGATTGTTGGATACTTTAGTGTAATTGGATTGACTAGTCGACCAATGCAGTCGTAATATATTATCGAGCAAGTCGGAGAGTGTGGAGTACACGTTTGTTAGAATATATTATGATTAGTGGGTCCAAGGGGCGGCTCCTGGTTGTGGTTAAATTTATTTTAAATGATAAGGCTATTGTGAATATTCATGGAAATTTTAAATTTGGAAAATTAATTCAAATTTGAATTTGAATAATTTTGCCCGTTTTTATCATTTAAAATTATAGCCGTTATTGGACTTAAAACTGTTTTACAGTTTTTGAAATTTGGTTGAATAAATAAGTATGGTTCTGTTGAAGAAAACATAATAACAACAAAAATCCATTCTCGTTGTTCAAATGCATACGCTCTGATTTTATCCGGTTGAAAATTTTGGAGAACCACCAAAATAATTTCAATATGAAATTGTTAAAACAAGACTTCAGAGTTTATCCGGAAATCTCTAAACAAAATTCCCAACACCCCTTTGAGTCTAAATGTGATTGGGAAACCAATAGCAGCAAAAAATTAATCGGAAGGAAACTGAATGATTATACTACTCTTAAACATATATTGGCAAAGATCATGGAAAATAAAGACATTTTCTTCATTTGACAAAGTAATCAATATAAGTAAATATAGTAATTACAGGATGAGAATCAGGATATAAAAGGAAATCAGAATAAAGAACACTATAAAAAGATAATGCTAATCAAATTTAAGACTAAGAATGTACTCTAAACTCACGTTTTGAACAGTACCTCGTCTCTTGACTATCGTGGTTGGTGGCAGATATTCCATTGACTTTCAAATGTCTCTTGACAGTCTCTGGACTATCGTGTTTGGATAGAGTTAGTCCACCAGATCCTCTGATCAATGAGAGGCTGCCACCTGTCACCATAGTCCCCAAATTTTTGTATCACCAATAGTCCCTTGAGTTTAGTTATCCGTAATATTCTACATTTTGGGTTTGACCTAAAATCAAGGGACTAGTGATGATACGAAAATCTGGGGACTATGGTGACAGGTAGCAACTTCTCATGGATCAGAGGATCTGGTGGACTAACTTTATCCAAACGCGATAGTCCAAAAACTGTCAACGGACATTTGAAAATCAAAGGACTATCTGCCACCAAACGCGATAATCAAGGGACGATGTATTGTTCAATCCCTCTAAACTCATATCAAATGCAACACCACTATTTAACGCCCTGGTGCCGAACTCAAGCTTTTGGGCAATGCTAGCTGATAAATGATAATAATAAAACAATACCAATATAATATATTATAAGAGTTTATGTCGAACAAAAACCCAAAAATATAACCATTCGGCTAATCAATTATAATTAGTTCATTCTTTTATCACGGTTTGTGAAAAATATAACAACTTACTGATTTTGGAACATAGAGCCGACTTTCCTGATTAAGAGTAGGGCCGTAAACGGTTTTGGAAAACCAGACCGTAATTGAGCCGATAAAAATCAGACCAAACTTTAACGGCTGGTTTTGCGATTTCATTTTAAAAGTCGAAATCGATAAAAAATCGAAACAAAAACGGAACCAAACCGATAAAATCGATTAGAAACCGAACCGATAAAAAATCAAAACGATAAAATTGATAAATCGGTAGAACCGATAAGGAATCAAATCAATAAAACCGTTAGAACCCACTAACTTCTTATTATTATTTATTTTTTATATATTATATTGTCAAAATTAATAGTTAATTATTAATTTTTAATAAAAATCAAAAAATAATTTTAATTATATTTGTAAATAAATAAAATTACATCGAATCAAAACCGAAACAGAACCGGATCCGAGAAGTAAAAACGGTCCGATCCGATTCAACTCCAAATTAAAAAAACCAAAAGTTTAACTCTCCAGTCCCACCAGAACCCATACCTATATAATGAGTCCTTCATCTAGTCCTTCAATCGCCTGAAAATTACATTCGTAATTAGTAGGGTCGTGCCTGTCTCTATCAAAACAAAGGAAAAATAAATTTGAAGTTTTTCGGATCGAAATTGGTAGCCAATATTTATAAGAGATTTACCCCGTTTAAGTCGATTTGAAATAGATAAAACAAACTCTTTTTTCAACAAACTTTAACACAAAATTAACATGTTCTATTAAGTGTTTGTTTATTGTTTTTTATGGTTCGATTTTCTTCTGTAATCTATTATTTCTCTAATTCTTAAAAAATTGCTATCAAAATTTAAAAATTGCTCACAAGATGACCGTTTATTTTCTTTTCTTTTTTAATATTTTTTAAACTCAAACTTGTAAACCTCAATAGGTTCTGCTATCGCAATTTTTTACCCATCTAATTATTAACTCATACTTTAAGTTTTGAGATTTTAGTTATTTTTTCAAAGGGCTCATACAGCTTTTTTTTCATCCATCTATGATTTTAATATAATTAATTATGTAATATAAAAATCAATTTTATTATTGGCTACCTTAAAATAATGGTCGAATATATATTTAGTATGTGATAGGAAAAATCGCAAACATACAACTTTGGTTGTAGTTTTAGAGTATCGAACGCATGAATGATTTTATTTTTAAATCTAAAATAAAATAATCTACTTATCTAAAAATATATATATATATAATAAATTTTATTTAATTAAACAAAAAATAAATTAAAAACTAAACTAGATTACCTTAAAAAATTAAATTCGATGATCAAAAGTTTATTATTAAAATAAAATAAAATAAAAATACTTAACTAAATTGAATGAGATTTATATTAAAATAATTCTGAAGTCAATTAAACTTGTATAAACAATTTCTATGTTTTATATCTAATTTAAATTAAACTTACATTTTAAAATCAGATTCTTTTATAAGTGTTGTGATTATCTCTCGATCTCATACATCCAATCCATTTTTTATGTCTCAATGTATCTTTAGTCCCCTACCTCCTACAATTGGTTCATAAAAACTAAAAATCTAGTTCTGATTTCGATAGGTTATGGCTTTAGCATACTATTCATTCAACCTAGGGGCATTGATATAGTTCAGATATAGACTTTACTTCTCGGTCTAAGTCATAAATCTATTATCGGGGAATTGAACCCATAAGTAATTTCAAGCGTTAAGTTTAATATCAATGCTAAAGAATATAAATAAAATAAAAATTTAAAATCGAATTAAAATAAAAAAAAAAGATTAGCTCAAGCTAATCTTGTTCATAGTTTTAACAATAAAATAAAATAAGAGAAGACCAAATATTTTATTCTCCTAAAAATAAAATCATAATCTTTATCAAATAAAATAAAAGAATTATATTATTATTTTTTAAACTAAATAATAAATATATTATATTTAATTTTTAGGAAACTAAATTATTTAGATCCTAATCTTCAATTAATTTCTTATTTTTAGCCTTTCTTTCTTTTATCTTTTCTCTAATTATCTTCAAGTCATTGGCTTTTATCTTCTTCTTTAATTATAGCTTCTATGTACAATCGTAACTCATTTTTGCTTTTTTTGCTCCATTTTCACTAATAAATAAAAAATAACCAAATAAGAGTATTTTTATTTTTATTTAATTTAAACTAACAGTTAATTAGTATAGAATTAATATAAAATCAATGATAAATATCATTTGATCGAATTACCCCACACTTATTAATTTGCTAGTCCGAGCATAAATAAAATATCACAATTAAAAGTACGATCAAATAATATTAGGGTGAAGCTATTTCCCATAACATTTTTTATTTCTTCCATAAAAAAAACCATCTTGATATTTCCTCCATAAAGGAAATACCAAGTTTAACCCTTCATTCACCAAAATAGCACTTTCCTTAGTTTTGACCAAACACCATAGATTCAAACGTTCATTAAGTACTCTGTAATTTTTCTACCCAACTCCACCAAACACCAGCCAATACATAACGCATGGCTTTAATTTATCAAACCTTCTCACTAACATCATTAATTTCTCCAGCAAAACCCTAACCCTCATTCAAACATCCTCTACAACCTATAAATAAAATAATAAGCCTTTAATTGCTAATACCACTTCAGCCTCTCAACGTAGAAATTACAATATTTTGAACCCTAACCCCAACACTGATTTCGACTTCACACCGAACTGTAACCCTAATTCTATAAAATCGGAAAGACTCTCATCTCTCATTCGAACAACCTCTCAATATCCCTATCGATTTCGAAGAAAGGTAAGATTTTTTTTCCATTTTTTAACTATCGTATTCCTTCATTTGTCCAAATGAGTTAGAGACTCGATGAACAAATCAAACGATTTCCTTTCACTCGATGAACGTTTGGAGCAGCCTAAAGTCCGTAACACCATAAAAAACCACCATTTTTTATAAAAACAGACGAAATGCACCTAATTCCGAGATGATATCTCGGAATTAGGTGCAATTTTAATAAAACACCTGATTCCGAGATGGTGTGTTGTTTTTTAAATTTAAAGCACCTAATTCTCAACTGTTTGTAGCTAAAACTGCTGAAATTGAGAATTCCTTTAAAAGGTCGTTTTGAACAGTTACATTAATGTAAAACAGTTACATTAATGTAAATAAAAACAAGATTAAATTCCTTTTCCATAATTAATCTTTAACAAAATTAAAGTTTTTTTATTTTACGGCTTATTTTTTAGGCTTATTTTTATAGTGTAAAATAATGTGGGATTTTTTTTGGTTAATGATGGGTTTCTTGTTATAAGAGTTTGTATTTGGTTAATGACATTTAATTATAAATTAAAAAGTAAAGTGAGAGTAAGTTTGTAAAAGACAAGTGTTTTGGAGAGTTTAAAATATATATTTGATGGGGAATAGCTTCACCCATGATATTAATATTTAATTATATATATTTACTTGAATATTTTTTTAAACATTTCATTAATAAACCAAAATAATATCAATTTTCTTTTTAACAGATGTCAATTGTATCTTTTCTTTTTTTTTTTTCACTTTTTCTTATAAATATAATTCCTTTTTTATGTGACAGTCAATGAATCCCAAACAAGTTGGTTTAAGCCATTAGGTGATAAGGCACCCTTATAACATATAAACTTAGAAAAATAATGATATAAACAATATATAAACAATATATAAACAATATAAACAATATATAAACAAAATATATATATATATATATAAACAATATATATATATATATGACTTGTTCAAGGTCTAATTTGGTTTTTTAATTAATATATTTGACGAGCTATAAATCAATGACATCCATCCAAACTAGTTAGGAGCATTAGGTGCACCCCAAAAGATTTACTGACTTACACTAATTAAAGTACAAAACTCGACAATTCTCAATATAAATCTCTTCCCTTTGTACTTGAATCTCGACCAAATTAGGAAGAGAGCGGGTCACTCAGTAAAGAATTATCCAACCTCTTGATTCAATAAATAATATACTATTTTTTTTATAATTTTCTTTACAATGACAACTGTTTTTTTTCTTCTAGAAAATATTTATTATATTAGTAAATTAATTTCCATGTAAGGAAAAAATACTCTAAGTAAATTTCTAATATAATTAATTTTAATAATTTTTAGAAATAGAAATATATAAAGACCTAATCAAATAAAAATCTAAACATGCAATTATTAATTCTTTAAACTAAAAGTCACTTCATGAGTTAATATATAAGGTCCTAAAGTATACAATAAACAATATTAAATGATCAACAGATTATTTTTTAAAATATTTTTATTTAACAATTTCCCACTACCCCACACTTCAAATCTAATATTGTCCCAATATTAAGAACATAAAGAAATAGATTAAGGAACAATGGTACCTGACAAATGTATTTGGGGTTGAAATCTGCGGGATTAGAGTTTGTAGTGTAGAAGCTAGTCGACTCTACCAAAGGACAAGTAAAAAAAAGAAAAAAAATGATAGAAACACCAAAACAAAATCTAAAAATAAATGGTCAATACACCCAAAAATAGAATAAAATTACATTTTTTTGTATGAAAAGTGTTTTTTCAAAAAATACTATTCATCAATTTTTATTTTTATTTTATTTTTTTTTCGAAAATAGCAATATTAGAATGAAATAAAAAATGAAAGAAAAACTTACATTGGGTTAACTCCCAATCATCACTTCGTTTTAAGTCAATAGCTCGACCTATCAGGTTTCTTAATGTGGAACATGAAGAGTAGTTGACACCCAATCATTATTAATTACTTCTTGATAATAGAAACAGTTCAGTTGGTCACATTCGTCGCACAAGCCCCCTTCTCTAGAATACCATGTCCTAAAACAATTCCATCCTCTTCCCTGAAACGACATATATCCCAATTTAGAGCACGATTAGTGTCTACCACTCGCTCTTTCTTCTTGGTTGGATTTAACCACTTATGATAACTCGTGAGTGAGTTGTAGACTTCGTCCATTAAAAGTTTAATGTGGTGATTTGGAGGGTTGATCTCATGTTTCTCGGCTATAGTCAAACCTATAGCTTTCTTGAGTTATCTCAGCACCTTCAACAACTCTTTTTGATCTGCATAACTTGAAAACAAATTAGTAATATGAGGATAATTTTTAGGTTCATTGAAATAGACACTCACAGAACGTGAGGGTGGAGGTTTTGACTTTAGCTTAGACATTTCAGTTTTTGATTATTTATCTTTTAACTTCGAAGTCTGAACATCCTATGAATCAAATAAGATATTTTTTTTATTACAATTCATAACCTGTTTAGTTTTAATCTACGTTTCATCTAGTACATCATCATTGGGTGTTTTTACCACATTAATCAAACAAGCATTATCATCCTTATGAAGCTTCAAAGCATCCAATATGCTAATATTTACGTGCTCATCCCCTACTCGTAACATTAACTTTCTCAGCCTCTACATCAATCATTGTCCTAGCGGTAGCTAAGAAAGGACGCCCTAGAATTAGGGGTACAAATATATCTTCATCTATGTCTAAAATTATAAAATCAGAACGAAAGACAAATATATCAACCTTAATCAAAACATCTTCTAATATTCCCTTAGGATATACAAGAGACCTATCAACTAATTGTAATGAAACATTAGTACCTTTTAGTTCATTGATTCCTAATTTTATACATATAGAAAGAGGCATTAAGTTGATACTAGCTCCTAAGTCACATAAACATTTATCATATGTTAAATTACCAACTTTACAAGGAATAGTAAAACTCCCTGGATCTTTTAGCTTTGGTGGTTATCTATTCTGAATCAGTATGCTACATTCTTATGTCAACGCAACTGTCTCAAAGTCTTTGAATTTTCTTTCGTGAGAAATGATGTCTTTGAGAAACTTTGTCTATTTAGGCATCTGTTCCACCAACTCCGAAAAATGCATATTAACCTCTAAGTTGCGAAAAAGTTCAAGAAATTTAGAAAATTTATCGTTAGAATTTTGTTTCTTCTTCTGGCTTGGGTAGGGAACTTATGGTGCATATCTTGACATTTGAAGAGCATTATGAGATGCAATTTGGGTGTGATCAAGGTCTGATGCAGGTCTTTTGTTGCCACATCCGTGTATGTTTCTGCTTCGAACAGGTATGTTGCGATCGACTCCAAGACGTTTGTTGCCTTAGGCTATCAGGTATATCACCATTATTGCTACAATCAACCCTAAAATAAACTCCAAAATCAGCCCCAAAACTTGAAAATTTGTTGATCAGTTTGTTGCTCCGATCAACCCCAAAATCAGCTCCAAAATTTGTTATGGAGTCAGCCCCAAAACATACAGTTTCGTCAAGATTTTTGCTGCTCCGATCAGCCCCAGAATCATCTCCAAAATTTGCTATGGAATCAACCCCAAAACCTGCAGTTTCGTCAAGCTTTTTGCTGCTCCGATCAGGGCCCAGAATCAGCTCCAAAATCACCCATAAAACCTTTTTGCTGCAATGACAACTGCTTTTTTCAGAAAATATTTAATATATTCGTAAATTAATTTCCATGTAAGTAAAAAATAGTCTCGAATGATTTTTAATATTTATTAATTTCATTTTATTTTAAATTTAAACTTTTATTTTTATTTATTAATTTTTATATTTTTATATTAGATTGTAGATTTGAAAATAGATTTATTATCCTGGGTTCGATATTCGAGTCTTAAATACTCTAAAACTACAACGGAAATCGTACACTATATAATATATTTGTTTCGGATTCAGTTGGTTCAGTTTGGTTTGGTTTGGGAAATCGGAAAAACCGAAGATTGACCGAATTTAATTCGGTTCGAAAAATAAAAACCAAAATTGAATTTTAATATTTGAAAACCAACCAAAACGACCTATTTTGAGTTGGTTCGGTCGGTCGGTTTGTTTTTTCAGTTTTTGCTAACCCTACATATAAGGTATACTTGCTTGCATACTTAGAACATAAAAAATGAAGCAGTAAATGTCTTTTATATTTTTAAAACCTTTGTGTAAAATCAATTTGATAGGAATATTAAAGTGTTTCAATCAGAACTAGAATGATAGTTTAGGTCTTTTCTACCTATAGCTAACGATGCAGGTATATTGCTCAGAACATCATGTCCTTATATTTATGCTCAAAATAGTATAGCAGAAAGGAAGCACAAACATGTTGTTGAGACATGCATGACCAATTAAAATTGTTATATAAGTTATGATTAGAGTCTTTTCTTACTATTATTTACCTTATAAATAGACTACCTACACCTATTTTGAATGATGTCACTCCTTTTAAAAAAACTATTTCACACTAAACCTAACAACTTATACCTAAAGATTTTTGGGTCTGCATGCTGCCAATGTTTGAGGTCTTACCAGCCTCACAAATTTCAGTTTCACTCTACTAAATCTGTTTTCCTAGATTATAGTGACACTCATAAGAGATATAAGTGTCTCAGTTGTACTGGTAAGATCTATAATTTTTGAAATGTGATTTTTAATAAATTTGATTTTTCGTGTTCACTCGGTTTCTGAACATTAAGGTATCCAAAAGTCCGTTTATATCTCGTTATTTACCAACTCTTCACAAATAGCTAGTTATAAGTGTTTATTCTACTATGGTAAACTCATACTCATGTTCTCGTATGGGATAGTTTTGTGTTAATTTTCAATAGATTCTTTTCATTGTGCAAGACACTCAAACACCTAATTATCACCCTAATAATCAACCTACACAAGTTTTAAACTAAAATTATACAAATACAGCCAAAATTGATCACGTAACAATCATATTTCATATATGCACACACAAACCAGTCATTCTCCATCTAACCATGTTCATAATTCAACAATTGATCTACCTTTTCTCAATCCCACACGAACAATTCATATCCAATCAACATCTTTTGACCTCTAGAATTAAGATAGGTACATCCAAATCTAAGATTATATATACAATCATCACTACTTACCAACACTGAATAATTAATGGGAACCTACAAAGTTCTCTGAAGCTATCTTAAATCTTAATTGAATTCAAGTTATGAAGATAGAATATATTACCTTAATGCATAACAAAACCTGGTGCCTAGTTTATTGGTCTTCTACAGTTAATATTTTTGGATTCAAGTGGGTCTAGAAAGTTACAAATAATTTAAATGGTTATATCTAATGCTATAAGGCAAAGTTTGTGGCTAAAGGGTTTCACTATACTCAAGGGATAAATTTATTTGAAACCTTTAGTCTAGCAAAAAAGGCTTCAACAGTCAAGTTAATTATGACCCTAGTGGTTTCTAAAGGATGGGATGTAAGGCAGTTGGACATAAATAATACCGTTCATCAGAAGCCCGTAATTATTCTTAAGCATTGAAATACATTGTAACACTAGTGGGCTTCATCTAACACGTACAAAAGTACATTTATGACTTACTTGCTCGCAAAGTCTTGTCTAACACAAATTTCTACCCCACTCCTCTTTGTGTTGGCATATCATTACTTTGATTGATGGAAAGCCACTCATGCATCCTACAAGGTATCATAGCGTATTAAATTATTTACCATATTTATTACATAAATGTGCAAACGTTACCTACCATGTCAATACATTGAGTCACTTTCAACAATGTCCTACAACTCTATATTTTCAAAGCGTAAAGAGAATTCTTCGATACTTATATAGGATTGATTCGCTGGGTATGTGTATCAAATTAAGACTTGAACCTAATCTCATTGGTTCTATTGATGCAGATTGGGCTTTATCCCTTGATGAGCGTCGTTCTGTTGGTGGATACTATTTGTTTTCCGAAGATACTTTGGAATTCTAGTCTTCAAATAAGAAAAACATGGTCGCTAGGTATAACACAAGGTCTGAGTAGTGTTCTCTTGTAAATTTTTTTGTAAGACTCATATGGTTACGCTCTATTCTTATTGAAATTGGTTTCCCTCTTCTTCGACCTCTGGTTATTTGGTGTGATAACCTTGGTGGAAGCTTATTGGATTCTAATTTGTTTTTCACGCACGTAAAAAACATATAAATCTTGGTTTATACTTTATGAGGGATGAAGTGATTTATGGTACACTTTATATCCGATATATCCTCGCATGACCAGATCACAGATCTCCTAACAAAACATCTTGCTCTGAATCGATTTCTTTTCTTTAAGGACAAACTCATTCTTATCACCTCACTCATTCGTTTGAAGGGGTTTTCAGAATTCAGCCCAAAGAAAGCTCGATTGTAAAAAAAACAGAGCAGGTATCAAGAGCAAAAAATAATATTTTGGTGATTGTTGAAAAACAAAAAACTGTGTTTTAATATTGAGAAGAATTTTGTGTGGAGTACTTTTAACAACTCCAAAACTTAGTTGGGATATGTGTGCTTGGGTAAATCAAAGAAAAAAATCGTATTTCACATGTCGGGTCACCGACTCACATATCATTTTAGCAAAAATAATAATTACAAACCCATCATAAAACTAGTGTTACAATTCATAGTTCTCAAATCGTGGATTTATATCGTATTGTGTATGAATTTTGGTTTTTTCATATCGTGTATCGTGAATCGTATCGTAAGATACGGTGATGTATTGGTAATTATATATTTATCAATATATATATATATATATATATATATATATATATATATATATATATATATATTATAAAATAGTTCATAGTTTAATTGTACTTTAAGATCAAGATTATTAAAATTGGAATTGGATTATGTTCTTACTCTCCAAGAATAGTGCTTAGAATTCTTGATTCTTAGGCTTTAATGGATGAGTTCAGCCAATTCTCACCCATCTGACTGCTTCTTCACTATGGAGGAAGGCGATATTTCACCCTCAACTAGTCTGATTAACTCATCAAGATCTTTACCGTAAAATCTGGCTTCGTCTGATACTGACTTTCCTCTGGCCAGGAAGAAAACCTAGTCTTCATTTTATACTGATTTTCCTGTGCTGAAGAAGACAAACCAGTCCTATCATTGTATCGATGCCTCAAGTAATAGAAACTTCTCTCCCACGTTGATAGGAGACAACACAAACATAAGGATTAATCATGCATTTGAAGAATCAAACAAAGGAAAACTAAAAATTGGGGATCCTTTTGCTTCTACTCCTTCTTAAGCAGACACTCTGAAACCAAGAATTCAAGAATTCCAGCATAATAATATAACCATTTCTCGTAGCAATGATTATTCAGTTACTACCTTTGAGGCAAAGGATAAAGATTATCTGCTCAGACTATCAAAATATACGTTAATAGGAAAATTTACATATGGCAAACCAACCTTGGAAACCATCATAAACTTCTTGGGGAATTTCAAGTTTTCAGGCAATTACAATATGTCGATATGAGACTACATGCACATATTTATCAAATTTAACAATCAAGAAGACTTCAAGAAATTGTGGTCCATAAATGTTTGGGTTGTTGGCATCAAAACCATGAGGCTCTTGAAATGGACACCCCATTTCAATCCTAATATTGAATGTCCATTCACCCCTGTTTCAGCTTCTCTCCCTAACCACCCTGAATTCATGTTCAATGAATATACAATAGGTGAAATTGAAAAAGTTATTGGTACTCTTCTCAAGATCTGGGCCCCTTCAATCAATAGAGCAAAACAAAATTGCTGTAGAATCTGGGCTGAAATAGATTTATCTAAACCTCTGATTCAGAAGATCTTGATCAAATTTGGTGAGGAAGAAAGTCTTTGGGTTAATATTATCTATGAAAATCATCCTAATTACTGCAACTTGTGTTCTCACATTGGCCCTTCGAAAAATAACTGCAAAAAGTACCTTACCCAAACTACTCAAACCAGTGTTACCTTGAATCAAATCCCTTATATTCCAAAAACTGATTTTGCTACCACTACCAAGCTGAAATCTATTATTATCAACAATGATGATATAACTAAATACAATTAGGAACATGACGACAATAATTATGATACTGCAGAAGAAAGTTTCTCAAAGTCTAACCTGGAAAATGTCAGTTTTCACCCTGTTAATCAAGAAGTCTCTTTAAGGTCCAACTAATCAAATTCTGTCTCTTTGTGTAAAGAATCAGAAATCATTGAAGCTTTATGAACAATTGAAAGAAGATCCTTGTTTGCAGATCAAAAACCTCATGATGATACCTTATCCCCAACCAAAGAGAATGTGGACAGTCTTCCAAGTTCACCTGTCAATGGTAACAAAGATAAATAAACTGAGTTCAAGAAGACTGAAACAAGAAAAAATAAGAAGATTAAAATCTGGAATACTAAGGGCCTTACTTCATTAAAATTAATCAAGCTAAAAAAATCTACTAAATCCCTTTCAACTAATCAATGCCATTGTCCATTTTGAGCTGGAATGCAAGAGGATTAGGCAACAAAAATACTATAATGAGGCTTAAATCCCTTATCAAGTCTACTAAACCTTGCTTTGTATCCATATAAGAGCCTATGATTCAATCTTCTAAACTTCAAATGGTTGCTCAGAAACTGATTCAGTTGATTTACGGGTAATATTAGCAACAAAATTTGGGTTATGTGGCATCAGAATTTCAAAATGAAGGTGCTTTTTTAAATGAAGATCAGATTTTGTACTTTAATATCATTTACCCTACTCTTGACTAGGAATTCAGAGCATCAGTTATTTATGCCAAATGTATAAGAGAACTTAGAATTCCTCTTTGGGATACTCTTAGTCTATTGATGATCATACAAAAGAATGGATCATCTTTGGTGACTTAAACGCTACTATTAACCTTCAAGAGCAACTATCATGTTCAACTACTAACCTGAGAAGCATGGAAGACTTCAACAATGTGATCATGGACTGCAATCTCCAGGATGCTCGGTTTACTGGCTCTAGATTTACATGGTCAAACGAAAAGAAATGGAAACGGTTAGACAGAGTAATGTTCAATACTTCCTGGATGAATTACTTTGACACCACTGTTTTTAATCATCTAGCAAGGAATTACTCTGATCATTCACCTAGTTCTATCTCTATATCCTTCAACCTTGAGAAATTCAGACCTTTATTTAAGTTGTTAAATATGTGGGTATTGCACCCTGTGTTTATGGAGACTGTTAAAGAGAGTTGGGCAGAGGAAATAGATGGAAACCCTTTGCATAGGTTCTGATTCAAACAAAAAAGACTAAAGGTTGACTTAAGAGACTGGAACAAGAAGGTCTTTGGGAATATGTTTGATGCTATTAAGAATTCTAAAGAAGAAATTAACTTCATAGAGTCTAATTGTCAAATCTCTCACTCTCCTGATGACAAAACCTTGGTGGAAGAGGCAATGAAAACTCATATATCATTACTTGATAGAGAAGAGTCTTATTTGAGACAAAAATCTCACTATTCTTGGTTAAAGGACAGTGATAGGTGATAAGGAGATAAATCACCGAGCTCAAGATTAGAAATATTAATTGTTAAGTAAAATAAATATATTTGCCCTATTGTTGTATTTATTATTAGTTAAAGGAGAATATTCCTAAGGTATGGAAAGTGGGGGACCAAGTTGTAAAAGTGGAAGGACCACAAAATAAATAAGTGGGGGGCACCTCACCCACTATATATGGTGACAACAAGTAAGGAAGAGCGGGTAGTGTTACCTCAAGTTCAATGGCAACCGTCGGGAAGCCAAACACACGGGTACAAGGTTAGCAGCCAGTTCATCAATCCAAATAATGAGAGATTGTACGGGATTCCCACTGAAGGCCTCGGTGGTGGTGGTTTCGGATTTGGCCTTAATTGGAGAGCATCTCCATTGTCAGATAAAATATTGTCTGGACATCTCCTGAAAAGATTTGACATATCTAAACTGGAAAAGTACGACGTCAAAAAGGATTCGGATAATCATTTAGAGGTGTTCAAGAACTTTATGTTAAGTTTCGACAACGATGACAAGCTTTTGTGCCGAGATTTTTCAATGACTTTCAAATATCGGGCCTCCAAATAGTACAACAGGTTACTGCAAGGCTGCATTAAAAACTTCGGGATGTTCTGGGTAATGTTTCGGCAGCAGTTTGTTGGAAGCAAGAGCTTCCGACCAAATGGAGACACGATTGTCAACTGCAGGCAAAAGTTGGGAGAAAGCCTCAGGGATTACACCAGACGCTTTATTGATGCCAAAATAGATCTCGATCAGTGCGAAGAAAATGTGGCATTAAGAGGGTACCAGTTAAAACTGCTTCTGAGACCGATGAAGCAAGCAGTGACTAAAAAACAGGCGTTTACCTTTTCCGTCCTCTTAGCTCAGGTGGAAAAACATATATTAATTGAGGAGACAGAGGCGTTCGAATCCAGCAGAGCGTGCAGGCCTCAGTTGTTACTAAGCATAATATTGAGTCTAGTTATGTCCTGCAACCTCAACCAATTAACACACTTCCCCCAGGTGCTCAGTCTATCCCGGTCAAAACCCAACCATCCCAGGTACAGAAGGTCAAGCAGAATAATCAAGTTCTAGCAAGTGGATCTGACCTGCTTACTTTTTCCAACTGACTAAATGTGTGTCAACCATCTACGAGAAGACCAAAAAGAGTGGAATCTACCAAATACCATTTCCCATCCCGACCCCTCGGGGGAGAAGGAATAATCGATATTTTAGATACCACGAGGATGTAGGGCATGCCACAAAGGATTGTATCTCTTTGAATAAGGAAATACAGATTCTAGTGGGAAACCAGAAGTTGCTTGAGTATGTGAAGAAACGAGCGCAACAAGGATCTGCGTCCAAAGAAATAGTGGCAGTACAGAAACCGGAAACAACGATGGCCATAACAGAGGTGACAGATCTTTTCGATGTATCTGTGGAATACCTAGATCCCAACGTCATTCGAAATATCATTATGGTCATCGAAGAAGAATTTATGGAGGATCGAAAGAAGGTAAGCAGTCTCTGTCAGTTTTTTGGGTCTCTGACAATATTTGGAGGTGATTCCATGACAGGGATTACCAATTCTTACCGAAAACGGCACATCGTGAATCTGGCAACTCAGTTGGAGTCTCGAACATCTCATATCTGCATGGGAGTCCATCACCAATCCTATACTTCGACGACGAAAATATGAGGGATATAGCAGGCCCTCGTGAAGATACTATCGTAATTTGGGCGGCAATCGCGGGAGAGGAAGTTCGCCGCATACTTTTGGACACCGGAAGTTCCGTGAATATAATTTTTTCGTCTACTTTGGCTCAGTTGAAGAAACCACCGGTAATTTCAAGGTCAGATCGGACTATTGTTGGGTTCACAGGGTCAACAACAGTGGTAATCGGCGAATTCGAAGCCATTGTGCAGCTCGGCCGCGGGCCGTTCAAAAAGGAGGTCACGGTTCTGTTCGTGGTAGTTGATGCGCCCACTTTACATAATGCAATTTTTGGCATATCGTGGCTGTCATGAATGCAAATCCATAATTCATCAGTGTTTGAAATATGTGGTCGACAACAATGTAGAAGTCGTGAGAAATATTCAGAAGGCAGCCCGAGAATGTTATCGTGTCGCGCTGGTACCAAAAGGCGACCAAGAAATGGTACAGGAAAAAGACTAGCAATTAGTGGGGCTTCCTTTGGGGTCACTACCGGTAGATGATCCCTGAGAAGCCCCCAGCCCGCTGATTACCGATGAAGATTGTGAAAATTACAAGTTTACAGAAGGAAAAATCTTGAAGCTCGGAACCAACTTATCATCAGACTTTCGGGAGAAGTTGATTTCGTTGCTGGAGGAAAGGTTACATTTATTCGCTTGGTGTTCGGAAGATGTAACAGGGGTTCCAGATGATCTAATAATTCACAGTTTAGCAGTTAACTGAAACGTCCGACCTATTTTACAGAAGCGTCGAGCTTTCTCATCAGAAAAAGCAAAGATTATACTACCAGAAGTTGAAAGAATGTTAAAGGTCGGGCACATCAAAAAGTAATAATATCCACTGTGGATATCCAACCCTGTTCTGGTCAAAAAGAAAAATGGCAAGTGGAAGATGTGTGTGGACTTCACTGACCTCAAATGACCATGCCCCAATGATCCGTTTCCGATGCCGAGAATCGATCAGTTGGTTGATTCAACGTCAGGAAACAAGTTACTTTCTTTCATGGATGTGTATGCAGGATACAACCAGATCAAATTAAACCCGACCGACCAGGAAAACATGACTTTCATAATAGGGCGAGGGCTATACTGCTACAAGGTCACACCCTTCGGCCTGAAAAACGCAGGCGCAACATATTAGAGATTAGTAAACAAGGCATTCGACATGCTCGTCAAAAGTGAGATCGACGATAACCATCTTGCTGATTTGAGAGAAACCTTCGATAGCCTAAGGGATATAAACCTCAAGCTAAACCCTGAGAAATGCTCTTTTGGTGTTCGGTCAGGAAATGTTTTAGGTTTCTTGGTTAGTGAAAAAGGGATTGAAGAAGACCCGACCCAGATGCAAGATTTGACTAAAATGGACCACTGAGGAGTGTTAAAGAAGTATAGATACTGACCGGGAGGTTGGCAGCATTTATCTCTCGTTTCTCTGACAAGTGTACCCTATTTTTTCAGGTTCTGAGAAATGCTAAAGCTTTCACATGGACATCAGCTTGCGATGAGGCTTTCGTGGGGATAAAAAATTACTTGTCATCCCCGGACCTTTTAACAAAGCCCCTGAAGGGAGAAATTTTGTTTTTGTATATAGCGGTTTCTGATTATGCAGTGAGTGTAGCTTTGGTCAGCGAGTCAGGGTTTGTTTTTAAAGTAGTTTACTTTGTAAGAAAAAGTTTGTTAGATGCAGAAACAAGATATCTCAAGCTTGAAAAGATGGCGTTGGCCCTAGTTACCGCGACGCGAAAGATGCAACCATACTTCCAGGCTCATTCGATAGTTGCCACAACATCATTTCCTCCAAGTACGTACTGCAACGGCCGGACATATCTGGACAAGTGCCCAAATGGTGGGTCGAATTGGGTGATTTCGATATTGATTTTGAGCCACGAACAGCCATAGAGGGCCAAGCTTTAGCTGATTTTTTGGTATAGTTTCATTCGAGTTGACCAGAAGAAGTGGAATTTCTCGAGGAAAGTAGACGAGAGGAATGGGTAGTCTGAACCGATAGAGTATCAAATGCCAGCGGATGCGGGGCGGGCGTGCATATAAGGTTTCACTACATCCAATAATGAGGTTGAATAGGAGGCCGCGCTAGCTGGTTTCATATTGGCGCAAATGTGTGGCGCTAGACATATACGTCTCATTAGTGATTCTCAGTTACTAATAAACCAAACTTCGGGTGCATCGGAAGCCGAAAAAGAGCACCTGGTTTAGTATCTGGCTGCGCTGCGCGTATTGGATGCCTCTTTTACCAAAGTAACTTATGAGCACGTTCCCAAGACCGAAAACATGATCGTGGACTCCATTGCATCAGCGTCTTGTTCGAACAACTACCCGTGGATAATAACTCAGGAAAATCCTTCAATTATTAAGAGGATAGAGCTTGACAACCGACCTGAAATCGCTTGCCAGATATCTTTGATAGTCTTATCGGAATGGAGAAGAGATATTATAAAATTTCTAGCAGAAGGTTCCTTACTAGAAAATAGAGTGTCGGCGAGAAAAATACAAAACAAAGCGCGGGGATATGTGATTTTGGGAGATGTACTTTACAAGAAATCTTTTAGCAGACCGTTACTGAGATGTTTAGGAACTAACAAATCGCAAATAATTTTGTTCGAGCTTCACGACGGAGAAAGGGCTGCTCATTGCGGCTTCAAAGCATTGATAAGGACGGTTTTCCTTCCAGGATTTTATTGACCGACCGTAATTGCCGATGCAAAAAGCATAATGAAAATGTGTGATACTTGTCAGAGGTTTGCAAACGTAATTCATACGCTTGCTGTTTCCCTGGAATCAATCTCAGAGGGCCTCTCTTTTGACTGATAGGGAATCGGTCTGGTAGGACCATTACTGGTGGCATTTGGCGGAAGACACATGATAGTAGTTACAGTGGATTATTTCTCACAATGGGTCGACGCTGAGCCATGTTTAGGAACGAAGACTAAAGATATCATCAAATTCATCTGGTCAAACATCTGTTGTAGATATGGGGTTCCCTAGAGACTCACCATGGACAATGGACCGCAGTTTGAATGCAATGAAATGAAGTCTTTTTGCTCGTTCCATAGTATCAGACAATGCTTTTCGACTTCTTTCCACCCGCAGGCAAACAGACAGGTCGAGGTCACAAATCAGACTATTATAGACGAACTCAAGAAAAACTTAGAAGGAAAAGCTGGCAAATGGCCGGACTATTTGCACGAAGTTCTTTGGGCATACCGCACAACTCGCCGAATAGCAACTCAAGAATCACCTCACGCTCTGGTTTACGGAATGCATGCAGTAACCCCTGCCAAGACAATCTTCCCCTCTTTCAGGGTTGGGAACTATGACGCAGACAGGAATGTAAACGACCGATCTTTGGCTTTTGTTTTGGTATAGGAAAAGCGAAGTCGAGCACGGTTAAATTCACTACACTACCAGACCCTGATGAGGAGTCGATATGCGTCGAGAGTTCACCGACAAGAGTTCAAGGTCGGGGATATGGTTTTGAGAAGAGTTTTTCTACACACTAAGGGCAAAAGCCTCAGTAAGCTCGCACCAAATTGGGAAGGTCCATATCAAATCGTTGAAGAAGTCAAGAACAGCACCTACAGACTTCAAGACAAACATGGGCTACTCTTGAGACTCCCTTGGAATATTGAGAATTTAAAGATTTATTTGGATTAAATTTTCAGTTACTGTTATCATTAATTAGAACTGTGTAAAAAGTTTTGATCGGGGGTGCACTCTTTCCTATCTTGGTGGCGCGATGAGGTTTTAATGAGGCATCCATGGCAACTGATCTGTTTAATCTACTCATTTTGCCTTTAAAATTTCGGAAGCGTTATTAAAGGAAAGTCTATCAACTCACGAGTTGATAGAAGTAATCCTTGAGTTCGATAGTTTAAAATTTTCAATTATCAAATCGATCTACATATTATACCAAAGCTTAACTGGTTTTTCAGTTCTTAACTAATCTACAAATTATCCCGATCTAAAAAAGGGAAATTTTCAATTGTCAATTTGATCCACATATTATACCAAACCTTAACCGGTTTTTCAGTTCTTAATTGATCTATAAATTATCCCGATCTAAAAAGGGAAATTTTCAATTTTCAAATCGATCCACATGTTATACCAAACCTTAACCGATTTTGCAGTTCTTAACTGATCTACAAATTATCCCGATCTAAAAAGGGAAATTTTCAATTGTCAAATTGATCCACATGTTATACCGAACCTTAACCAGTTTTTCAGTTCTTAACTGATCTACAACTTATTCCGATCTAAAAAAAGGAAAATTTCAATTGATAAATTGATCTACATATTATACTGAAACTTAACCGGTTTTCAGATTTTAACTGGTCCACAAGTTATCACGAACTTAAGTTCATTTACGTTTATCCCGACCTTAAAATTTAGTTTAAAGTTGGTCTACATTTTTATCAGAACCTTCTTTAACGGAGAGGAAACAGTCATAACACAACAAACAACATTATGACCTCTACAAAATATGTTGTCGTGGGCGAGAACTACAAAAACTTACTATAAAAAATAAATTCAAGCATCTTCATCATCGGGATCGGTATCTGACAGATCAGTGTCATTTTTTCCTCATCTTCACAAACAACATCGGGCGGGCGATCCTCTTTTGGAACATCCAACCACATCGAGCCCAGTGGCAAGTCGGGAAACTGGCTATGTAGGTTTAAAACGTAAGCAGCTTTAGCATCGGCCGCTTCCCTCTCCATTAGGTTTCTACAATTGGCGGCAAAACTGGAATTTTCGGTTTTGCCAAGATCCCGAAGCTTGTGAGTTTTGTTGGTCTTATTTACCAATAAGTGGCGGAGAAACTGATTCTGGATCTTCAGTGCTACCAAATAACCCTATTTACCGTCATGGTCTTTCCTGACTCGCAAAAGAGAGGAGCTTAGGGAAATGTTTTTTGCTTTAAGAGATCTCAATGCGGTCTCGGATGTCGGCGCCTTCTCTTCTGCGCTCTTAGCCCTATCCTCCAGAAGCTTTTTGCCCTCATCTTTCTCTTTGAGCTCTGCCTCCAACTCAGTTATTCGTTCTTTGGCATCTGAAAAGTCTTGGCTCAGTTGGCCCGCCCGTCCCTCTTTCATAGCTAACGGTACAATCAAGATGTACAGTGATAGAGATAAGACATCGTTGCATTGCAAGGCAAAAGTATTCGGGCTTCCAGGTACCGAACACACGGGAAGCTTCTTCCCGCTAGATGAGGCTCTGTCAGCTCTTTTGACATCAGAGGGGCCAAAACTTTTCTCTTTTGGGGTGAGATCACTAACTTCATCCTCATCGGAGATCACCACAACAGTGGTGTTCTCTTTCGATAGCGTTGCGGGCGCATCAAGATCTTCGGCCTTGGCATCCTCTCCATACTGCTCGAAGAGAGTTGGAATAGTAGTATTCTTACCAAGCGGCAGAACCGTCCAAACCGCCCCTGACTTAGCACATACCTTTCTCTTTGTTGCTTTTGGCCTTTTGGCTTAATTACCATCAGCCACAAACTTCTTCTGTTTCTTTTTCACCTCCTCCTAACAATTAACCTTCCTAGCATCCGCGACAACTACCGGCTCCTTTCCTTCAACCTCAACCTCACCTTTATTTTCCTGCTTGGCAATCTCATTAGATTTCGAGCGCTTACTCGGCGCCTTGTTACGTTTTGGCAGAAACAAATGCGCGTCAAGCGCGTCGGTCTTCGCTACCAAGGCCACCAAACTGGGTGGTTGACGCAACTGTTCTATGGTCAAGGGTTCGTTAGAGCAGCGCTAGAGGTTTCTCATTATCAAGTTGGTGTTCTTGAAGCATCTATGGAATGCCCGACCCCAGTTTGTCCGAGCATAGTCTTTTAACACCTGGAAGGTTAACTTGACATCTTCAAAGTAATCCTTTTTCAGCTCCTGGATATGCTCCTTGCAAACTGAAATAACGGTTCGGATATATATAAAAACATTGATGATATATTACTGTCATGAATCCACGTGCGCAACAGCCGCCTCGGGTTCTCAGGATTATAGGGTCGTCCCTTTTTCCAATAACCGCTGACGAAAACGAACCGATGCTTCCATGACTTGTCACCTTCCAAGAAATCGTTTACGATCTTCCAAGTATTCCCTAAAGAAGAGTAAAATAAAGGTAACTTTGGCGATTTAGAAAGTCTGGACATGACGACATACTCTTCCTTCGGCATAACACGGTCAGACAATCGGGAGGCCATGATGCAGGACATAAGCGTGTACCAAGCGTTGGGAGTCAGCTGGGACGGACAAAGACCAATAACCTAAAAATACCTCACAATCTCAGGGTCCAGAGGGAGTCTGAGACCCCAATTGAAGAGCTCAGTAAAAATAACTATCTCCCGGGACCTAACATGTAATGGCGTTTCCCCATAAACAGAAAAACACAATTATACACTCTCTGGTATGCCCCACTGGATCAGTAGCTTGGGTTGCTCCTTAAGATTATAATACAGGTACTTGCCTTCGTACAAAGTGATAATGTTGTCCCTGCATAGAAACCGATGATAGGTGGTCGTCATCATTGCCTCTATCTTAGGAGGAAGAGGCTCTTCGGAAGGAACAGCAGCAACAGCCCCCTCACCCTCGGCGGTAATCTATTCTTCTGCTTGGCGTCTCTCTGTGGGACCAGCTTCTGGGTCACCCAAGGTGGCTACCTCTGGGGTTTTGTCAACCGCAGTCTTTTTCCCTTCGGCATCGATCGGGTCAGCTTCCTCCAAAATCTTGGAACGAGAAACTATTTTGGCTTTGACCGAGGCGGGGTTCATAAAGCTTAAGCTACTACCGATGCGCTTGTGTTTGGGGTCGCTCTCTTGCAACTTTTTAAAAGCTTCTATTTCTGACCTCTGATGATCGGCGTCTCTTTGAGCAACACCCCGAGGAGTAGCAACGGTGTTAACGCATGCCCAAACACCGACAATAGTATCGGTAAACTGCACCATTTCAGGTGTGGATGATGCACTAGAATCGCCCATTGTAAGGAACTTGGGTCGGTATCTTTTTTTTAAATGTTGGTCGGGATAAGAGGGAAGTGATAAATCACCAGTGGGAGTTACTGGATCAGTGTTCGGGTGACCAGAAAAACCGACAGGGGGCTCGGGGTAGGATCACTCGAAGAAATAAGAATTGTTTCGGGGCTCGGGACGGCTGGCGGGTCTTGAGAAAAGAATGTTTCCACGGGCACAGGTGATAACCAAACATGATCATGGGGAGGAGGAACGAGTGTAAATGGACTATTAGTGGAATCCAAAATTAATCCTACGACACGGTACTCTTCATCCCTATCTGTAATGTTAGTCCAATCGATAAACCTGAACACAAGCTTCGGCTTCTCTTTAGGCTTTTTATTTTTATTCGAGACGTTTTTCTCATAAACACGATAGCTTCTCTCTCTAGAACTGGTAAGAAAGACTCTCTCTCTCTAGAATTTTTATGAGGAAGCAAATAATGGTTGTAGAGAAGGAATTTATATAGGTAGCTTTGTACCTTAACCACATTATGTATGAAGAAGTTCAAAGGAAAAGAACCGCGAGAAGTTGAAGAGTCTCATTGGGAGGTGTGCGATCACACACACTTCAAATAAGGGAGTGTCACGTGGAAGTCATCATCAGCTACTAGAGAGATAGGTAATCATCGAGTTAGCCTGATAAACGTGCGATGGCGTCTGAATTCGTGTGTTCCTCAAGCGAGTCCCACGTGTACACCAACACCAAGGAGCGTGACATACCGCTTCGCAGATGGGCCGAATAAGCTTTTCAACCCTAGTTAGGCCCATCAACTAGATCCCATGATATGATGGCCCAAGATTGAACCAGCAGAAACAAAAATGATTTTCTCTCCTAAGTACCACGAGAAATGAGAACAAGTCGAGCATAGCGTTTCATGAGAAAGTGGACTATTAGCCACGGGAACGAGGAGCAAGAGATGCCCAGCAGCTAATTGAAAATCTCGATGCAATCGCATTTTCATATCTCGACTTATGAAGGAACCGTCCCCGATGCAGTGAAGCGCCATAAGCTATTCTCGCCAAATTACAACAAGTTTTCACTCCCAAGCTCTTGAAGACTGATAAGGAGATAGATCACCGAGCTCAAGATTAGAAATATTAATTGTTAAGTAAATAAATGTAGTTGTCTTATTGTTGTATTTATTATTAGTTAGAGGAGAATATTCCTAAGGTATGGAAAGTGGGGGACCAAGTTGTAAAAGTGGAAGGACCACACAGGAAATAAGTGGGGGCCACCCCACCCACTATATAAAGGAGCCCCCATTTTTCTAGGTTGGTGGACATTATTAAATATATTCTCTTTCTACTTTCTCTCTCTACACTTTCATCGCTAGTCACATCATACACTAGATCCAAGATTCCTTCTTTAGTCACATTTTAACTCATCAATAGTAACATTGCAACTTACCATAGTTTTTTTAAAAAAGGCTAAAAAGAACAAGATAAACAGAATTAGAGATGGTGATCAATGGCTTGTCTCACATGAGGACATCAGCAACTCTCCTGTGAATTATTTCCATTCCCTTTTGTCTATTAACATATGTGATGACAGTACCTATGACTTAAGGGATTTGATTTCTAAACTAGTCAATGATGAGGACAATTCTAATTTCCTGGACATTCTTGGAAAGAATGAAATTCTTAGTATTATTAACATTCTTAGCTATGTTTGTGCAGCAGGTCCCGGTGGCTTCAATGGTGAATTTTATAAAAATGATGGCCCATCATCAACTATAACTTATGTGAAGAAATCCATGGGTTTTTTAATGGTTGTCATCTACCAAATGGTATCCAATCCACTGCAATATATCTGTCCTAAGACTACTCATCCTAATACATGGCGGGAGTTCAGGGCTATAAGCCTTACTACAATGTTAATCGAAATATTAGGAAAAATCACCAACAACAGAATTGCAGCTATTCTGCCTAACCTAATCTTTGAAGAACAAAGTGCATTCGTCAGAGGAAGGAGAATTCATGAAACTATCCTAATAGCTCAGGAGCTCAGTCAAGATCTCAATTCTAAAACCAGAGGAAGCAATGTGATTCTAAATACAGGCATGGCCAAAGCTTTTGATAAGCTTAACCACATGTTTCTCTTAAAAAATCTTGATTCTTTTGGATTCAATACTGATGTTATCTCTTTGATACACGAATATATATGCAACATTCACTCTTAAATTATAATTAACAGATAAATAAAGGACTTCTTCAGCAACACTCAGGGGCTGAGACAAAGAGACCCACTGTCTCCTAGTCTTTTTTATCCTGGCAGAGGAATATCTAACCAGAGGGATCAAGAAGATCTCTGATGAGAACCCTAGCTCAAGATACAAATCTAGAGGTAACCTCAACATTTCTTGTCTAGCGTTTGCTGACGATTTCATGATTTTTAGCAATGGATTTGTCTCCTCTATACATCAGATCCAGAATTTCCTAAACCACTACTAGAGAGTTTTTGGCCTGTTTATAAACAACACCAAATCAAAGATAATAGTTCCATACAGCATGCCCACTCAGATAATTCATTCAATGGAAAAGATCTAGAAATTCAAACACATCAAATTACCTTTCAAATACCTTGGCTCCACCATAACTTCCTCAATCAGAATCTATACAGTATGCCTATCCTACCTTCTTTCTTCAGCATACTACTCTCCCAACTCTGTAATAATAAAGATCGAAAGTCTTTACAACAAATTATTATGGGGAACAAAGAAAATAAGCATATTATTACCTGGTCCAAATGGGACAGACTATGTAAGAGTCATAAAGAGGGAGGTCTCAACTTAAAGAAGCTGGAAGATGTGAAGCTTATCTTCTCCTTGAAGCTCTGGTTTATATTCAGAGCACAAAGATCTTTATGGGCTAAACTTACTGCCTCCATATACTGCAGTAAGACTCACACAATCTTAACCCTTTCCCCTTTAAATAAATCAAAAATTTGGGCTAGAATTATAAATGTCAGGGATATAATAGAGAAGTACATCTTCTGGAATGTCCTGGTAACATGGACTTTTGGCTTGACCGTTAGTGCTCAGCTAAACCATTCATCATCTTCAATGACTCTGATGGTGGAAGTTGGTTGTGGGATACCAACATGGACAAAGTCAATAGCTATTGGGTGGATGGTAATTGGAACATGTATAAATTAAAGCTCACTATTACACTCACTAAAAATTAACAAAATCAGAACAATCTCGCTTAGCAACACTCTTGATACGGTTCACTGGTCTCTTTCTTCTGATGGTTCTTTTAGCTCTAAAGGAACTTAGGAAGCCATTAAACAAAGGTGTAATAAATCCAACTTATTTGCTAAAACCTGGAACGCTGTCACGCCAAGGAAATGCCCGTTTCTTATTTGGAAATCTCTCTTTAACTGGATACCCACGGGCTCTATCCTTCAAAGAAAGTACTTCCAACTGGCTTGAAAGTGCCAATTCTATAACAGCAAAGAAACAACTCATCACATATTGGTCCAGTACCCTCAATCTTGGTCTGTTTGGGTATTCTTCAGTTTTTTTTTCAAGATTCATATCTTTCCCAGTATGAATCTCCCTCACCTTATAAGAACATGGTACTGGTCTACCTCCAAAAAGTGTGAACTCCGTACGATTTTACTGTCTATCATCACTTGAGAAATCTGGGTGGCTCGCAATAAAAAGAAACACCTCAATCAGAGTGATAGCTCCTCCTCAATTATCAACCAGGTAATTTTCATCCTCTCTGGTTTGGACATTGCGAAGCTGCTCAAAAACTCTCACTCGGGGAAGGATTTCAAAGCTTCTTTTAGCTTGGGTTGTGTAAACCATCTTAAAAACACTAGAATTCCCTTATTTCTTAAATGGAAGAATCCCAAAGCAAACCGTTTTAAAATAAACACTGATGGAGCTTGCGACCACTCTGTAGAAGCCAGTGGTGGTGGACTTGTTAGAAATCATGAAGGAATCATTCTCCTTGGTTTTGGCAGAGTTTACGGGAAAAACCTTCATATCATTGCAGAGTGTAGAGCTCTTTTTGACGACCTTCGAAACTGTCGTATGCTGAATATAATCAACCTGGATATCGAAGTCGATTTTGAAATTCTTGTGAATCGTCTTGTCTATGGAAAAACAACGTGGTACTAGGATCCTCTAATAAACTGTTGTAGGAAGCTCATCCATCTTGCTATGACCATCTCTCACCTATACCGTGAACAGAACAACGTGGCCAACTGGATCTCTAAGCAAGTTTTGAAGGAAATTAAAGAGATGAACTTCAATCTGGATGACTCTCTGAATCCATTAAGAGCTATAACTCTGCTCGAAAATCTGGAAATCAGATATCTAAGGGCTAACACCTCGCATTAACACTGGTCAGAGATAATCCATCTTCAACTCAAGCTTCATCCAATTTCTCTAATCCAGTTTGAATCATCTTGTCCCCAATTCTAACCTAGCTCGCCTGCTACAATTCAATGGTTGTTTTTTATTTTCAAATTTGATTGTATTGTTTTAAATCCATGCTATTTTAAAGACTTTTCATTTAAGTCCTTGTATTTTCAAATTTTTATTAATAAAAGCAATCCAATTTGAGTGAGAAAAAAAAATAATTCAATACTTTAAGATGACATTAGTTATATAATATATTTCACTATGTCTAATATGTTTAAGTACCGATGGTATCACCATAATTTAAATTCTATTTTTTTATGTATCCTAAATGGTAAAAAGCCTCAATATTTGGTCGAAATAGAGGTTACTTTAAATTTTGAAAGCTTATAATTTAATATTAAATTTAAAATAAAATTTTGTTTAAGTTTGTATAAATTTCTGTTTTTATAATTCATGCTCTTTTTTTTTTCAACTTCAAGCATATATATATATATATATATATTATTATAGCCTTATCATTAGACTTCATAACTGTCGAACAGTTCTATTTAAAACAACTAACTTTAATTTTAAATTTTAAACCAAAAGCTATTTAAAGTTACATATCTTTATTGTTGTATTCTCAAATATTTTAAATTCAAAAAAAATGCTTTCAGTAATACATATTGTCTAATATATAAATCCCCCCCTTAAATATGATATGTATCGCGATACTATCATTTAATACGTAATACAATAAAAGTAAATTTGTAACTAATGGTACCCCTCTCTAGCTATATAGTTTTCCCTCTACCAATGAAATCATTCATCAAAAAGTAACAAAAAATAATTACAAAGCTAAAAAGTTTAAAATTCTCTCTCTTCTTATTTCTTCCTTGGTATTATTTATTTGTAGGGATTTACTAAACTCAAATACTAGCACAATAACTTTTTATAATTTTCAGTCTTCTTATTGAAAATATTCTATGTATATTCAAGTTTTGTATTAGTTCGGCTATCATTTCGGATATAAGGGTAAAAGGAATGTAGCAATCATTTGGATTCCAAGAAGGTTATCGGCACTGCATAAGCTGAGTGAAGATGCTATAAAAATCAGCCCATGAAAATACAAGATTTCTTCAAACAATAGTTGTAATTATAGGTAAATTCGTTTCAATTAGTACCTAACCCGTTTTTCAATGGAATTATATCAAATATAAAGCGCTTTTCTCAAATGGTTTTAGAATATTTGCGGAAATATTATAGTGGAGACGCGCTCTCGTCTGTAAACACTAACCATGGAACAAAGGGTATACTAGGGAGCGTAAACACTAACCATGGAGCAAATGGTATACTAGGGAGCGGCGATCGATAAACATGAGCACGGTCATAAAATTGTTATACATAACAGTAAACAAACACAGTTTGGAGTAACTCCATTGCTGTCTGTTTTAAGCACACACAAGAAGATAACTTGACCATATAAGGTGTCGAAACATATAAACAAGATAGTTTGGGTCACAGGCGACCAAAACTTTTTCATAGCTTCCTAAGAAGAAGAAACAACCTCTGATCGAGCTCCAAACTAGAGACATGAGATGGATCTCCCCTCAACAGCATCAGAAGCCCACCATATGATACAAATATCTCACTGTTTAAAACGCAAACCCCATAACAAAATACCTTAGATACAGGATAGTACTATTAACTTTGTCGATATACATCATAGAGTGTGGAATTAGAAGCTTACGCTTTGGGTGTTTTTCCTGTGTTACGTTCAGTGATCTTATATAGCTTCCCATGCATGATGTACTCGTACTTGTCCGCAAGCGTCTTTCTTGCACCCTGAAAATAAAGATTTTAACTCATTGCCAACTATTTGTTTAAATTTTCAATGACTAATCGGATTTAGCTTTAAACTATCTGATTTTTTATCTAAAGCAAACACACATAACCTTCTTTTTATCTGAGCAGAATCAAACTGAAATACAATTAATTTGTCGCTAGCCGAGTTTGAATTCAGCTCATCATTCAACCTCAAGTAAAAGTGTGTTACCACACTTTTCAAATACAAACAAATATTCATTCATGTATCAGGTAAAGTTTAGCTTGAAAAGGAACAGCAGAGAAATGAAATCATATATTTAGTAAAGAAAATGTTACCATTCGCCGGCTATGGTATAAACACAAATGATACATTATGTACAAACCTAAAGACCAGACCAGCCAACAAAATGGTACCATTCACCAGCTATGGTATAAACACAAATGTAACATTATGCAAAAAACCTAGAAACCAGACCAGCATAGAGTGATGATGTTCGTATCTAACGTACTAATCCCAATATAGGATTATACAGAACATTTGTCACTTTCCCTTTTTCAATTATTAATTTACAACAGGTTTTATAGAAGAGGATAAAGTATACACTAACCCAAACTAGTTCTTCAGGATTGGTTCACGAATAGTTTTATGGTGTTGTTATGGCATCGTATTGTTTTATTAATTTCCACTGTTAATGTAGTACCCATAAACCAGATTTAAGTTTCCAGTGGTTTTTATATCACAATTCAAGAAAAACCTTATAAAAAAATTATATGATGAGGCGTGTAGAATAATATACCGGAGTAAAATATCCAGTGTCCGGTGTTCCGTCCAAATTTAATGTGTGAGCTAAAGCCAATGCAAATTTATCACCAGCAGCCATTGGATATATCTCAGTGTTAACATCTAAGTGCATGAACATATCACATCTCTGGCTCCTTGCTTCAATACGAGTGACTGCATCACCACAATTAACAAAGTATAATAAGCCCTAATACTTATGTACATGCCCATACAATCATATAATTATATAAACAGCGTTATATGAAATACACAGAATTAGATTCGTGACTGTAACAGTATTTAATAAATCAAACTTATGAACTACAACGAATAATACTTATTTTCTAAGGTTAACAGGTTTCCTTGAAAGTAACATACAATTCAATGAACATGAAACGCATAAGTTTGTGCTCAAGAGAAATGCGGCTTATATCAACCAGTATGATAACCACATGCCTCAACTCACTATTAGAGAAACGTCAACCTTCTTGACCAAATGCCAAGGAATCCTTACACTTTAATGGTATGTTTTCTCTATCTACGAATTTAATATTCCAATTTTCATTTCTATAATTAACATAGCCTCAAGAAGAGTTTGTTAAATATATTTCACACCAACAGCCAGATCCCTATGTCAATACACTGGTGAAGGGGATTATACTAACGTTTCTAAAACTTGTTACATTTTAAGCGATAAAAACTCATTGCTACTTCTGAGAAGCATGTAAAGTCACTCCCCAAACCTCTTTGCAGCTTTAGAGGAAGCTCTAGACAGAGCAAGAAGTTCTACAAATAACAGCATGGCTAAATCATACGAAGTTTTTACTCATGATATTAAAAAATTGAGTAATTTTCAAAAATAATACCTTTATCGAATTTTTTCCCATCGGGGTTCAATTTGTCAATCACAAAAATATCTTCGAAAAGAATAACATTTGACATCGCCTTGTCCGAAAACTAAACCTCTGGAAAAGTAAAAAGTGACAGACCATAAGAATATACACATGCATACAATTAAAGCAACAGAATTAAGGTTTAAACTTGCTCACAAGAAAGTTAAGATTTTCATTCTCTCTGCTAAAACGAAACCTAAGATGATAAGCAAATTTATTAAAAAAATGAATAACCAACCAACACTAGACAGACTCCGAAACACGTATATGATAAATTCGAAACAAGATCATGCAGTTGTTTAATGAATACGAATTCCATCACATACGGTGAAACTAGTTTACAGATCAATATAAATTGACAAAATATACCACGTAGTAAGCTAAGAGGGATTGCGAGGGTGATGGCAGCAGCAGCTTCTCGTTTGAGGAAACGTGAAGGATTGAGGCTTAGGGTTTAAGAAAGGGTTCAGCTACAGGCCTAGCTTGAACGGCTCAAATTCATTCTAAAATCAATTATAAAAAATTACCAATATAGGTAAATATGTATTCATTCAAGAGAGGCTAATAATTATATGCACATGAAGAGGTAGTCAATATGAAAGATTTCCAGCAAAGCATAAGATGGAGAAACTAACAACATCACTCATCCGTATTCAAGTGCTGAAAACTAGAACCAAAACAGCGAAGGTCCAATCTCCAAATGAACGTATCCATAATAAAGAATGAGCATTACAGGTATTAGTGTAGTCAACCTAGATACAGTTTTCTAAGTTATCAAAAAACATTTGTGTTCTAATATGGACAACCCAATGACAAAGCTTTTAGACATCCAAAAGCTCGTTACTACAATAAGGGTGAAGCAACTAAAAGACCCAGCCAAGTTGCTAAATGTCACTCCTACTTACAAGGGAAACCCACAAGAATCTAAATCCAAAAACTACGAATTTTCATATACTGCAATGACAAACTAGAGTATCTACTCGTGTACATCCATTAAGCTAAGTTCAATCAAACATAAACTCGTTTCGATTTCACTATCATTCTCTCTGCTAGCACGAAAACCTAAAACGACAAGCAAAATGTATTTTAGAAAATGAATAATCAACAAACAGTAGACAGACACCAAGACAAGTATATAATAAATTCCTAACAAGATCATGAAGTTGTTTAATGAATACGAATTCCATCAATCACGAGCAAAATAGTTTACTAAGGATATAAATTGACAAAATTTACCAAGTCGAAGCTAAGAGGGCTTGCGAGGGTTCAGCAGCAGCGTCTTGTTTGAGGGAACAAGAGAGGACCGATGGAAGATTAGAAGGAGACGATTGAGCCTAGGGTTTAATCAAAAGGGCTCATTTACTGAATGAGCTTCAACGGCTCAGATTCAATTATAACGAATATGGCAATTTTTTCCCAACCCACCCCATCCGAATTTTGTTTTTTATACGAAAGGATTGACAAATCCTAGAATATCTTTTATTGCAATTATGACGAATTATATTCGTTATAATTCTAAAAGATATTTTAGTATTATGCAATTTAAAAGGCCTCATATTCTAGGAATTTTGTTCTTAGAATTGTTTTTTATACGAAAGGATTGACAATTATAACGAATATGGCAATTCCAAAATTCGGCCTCATAGAATTTCTTAGAATTGTCTTAGAATTGCATAATACTAAAAGATATTTTAACTATTGTGAAAAATCAGAAGCAATTTTCTTTTTTTTTTTAACCAATTCCTTTTTTTAATTATTTATTTTTAAAAGTGTATTTTTTAAACTAAAGGAAAGAAAATTTGAAAGGACCATCGATTTTTTTAAGACGAACAAAAATAAATTCATTAAAGATATTTTTATTTAAAAATCGGAATTTTTTTATCGCCTGTACATGCGAGACCATGCATAACCATAACCATGTAAGACTTAGTTTTTAATTTTTTATCAACGTGCATATAAGAGTAACAAAAAACTCGCATTTTCGTCCTCTAAAAATACATTAAACTCGCATTTTCATCCTTTGAAAATACATTAAACACACATCTTCTTTAGCTATTGTATGAATAACTAGCATGGTTGTATTCTGTTAGGGCATACGAAGAACTCGCACGTTTGGATTATAATTAATAACTCTCATGTTTAATATTCAATAAACTTGCATGGTTAAAAATGTACAATATTATCATGGTTGGAAACATAATGTACAGAAATCCCGTGGTTTATAAATGTACATGATTGTCATGATTGGAACCATGAGGATCTAGCACAACTAATAGACTTAAAATCGAATGGTTTAATATACGAGAACTCACATGGTTGGATCATATTGAAGAACTTTTATGTTTAATATTCAATAAACTCGCACGGTTAAAAATGTACAGAACTCTCATGGTTGGAAACATAAAGATCTAACACGGTTAATAGACTTAAAATCAAATAGCTTAATATACAATAACTCGCACGGTTGGATTATAATGAAGAATTCTCATGTCTAATATTAAAAAAACTTGCATGGTTAAAAATGTACAGAACTCTCGTAGTTGGAAACATAAGAATATAACACAACTAATAGACTTACAATCTAATGGTTTAATATACAAGAACTCGCACGGTTATATTATAATGAAAAACTTGCACGATTGGATTATAATGAAGAACTCTCATGTTTAATATTCAATAAACTCGCATGATTAAAAATATGCAGAAATCTCATGGTTGGAAACATAATGTACAGAACTCTTATGGTTAAAACTGTACAGAACTATCATGGTTGCAACCATAAGGGTCTAACTAAGAATTCTCATGCTTAGATTACCATGAAGAACTCTAATGTCTAATATTCAATAAACTCGTATGGTTAAAAATGTACAAAACTCTCATGGTTAAAATCGAATGGTCTAATATACAAGAACTTGTATGATTAGATTATAATGAAGAACTCTCATGTTTAATTTTCAACAAACTCGCATGGTTTAAAATGTACATAACTCTCATGGTTAAAAATGTACAAATTTCTTATAGTTGGAACCATGATGATCTAATAAAGAACTCTCATGGTTGGGTTATAATAAAGAACTCTCATGTCTAATATTCAATAAACTCGCATGGTTAAAAAATAAACTCTCATGGTTGAACTCGTATGTTACTGCTAAAATTATTTTAAAAAACAAAAAAAATATCATCAATGGATCTAGTTTTGTTCGTCTTAAAAAACCAAAGTCGATTTTTTTTCCCGAGCTCCGGTTTGAAAGATATGGACCTTTTAAAAATAAAATAAACAGAAAAAGTAAGAAATATAAACTTTGGTTTTAGAATTAGAAGTAGTTACTGGTGTGGTTTATTTTAAGCTGAGGGTAATTTTGTCCAGAGTTTTGGAGAATTTTAAGGGTATTAAATATTTGGGTGTTTTGTAGTAAGAGATTTAAGTTGTCTAGTTGTATTAAATGTTCATTACCCTCATTAATGAAAGTAGTTGGGTATTTATACCTTTAATTATGGACCCATGGGCTTTCGGATCAAGTTATGAAACCGGGTCAAGTTTAAGGACTCATTTACTTAATAAGCCGAGTAGCACCTAGCTTAGTCAAAAGGTGTTTAGTTATTTAATACTTTTGTCCTGTCCAGATATTTCAGTGGGTACTTATTGTCCAAATTGCCCTTGTCCGGATTTCTCAGTGAGCAGTGGTGAATTTTTCCAGGCTCATCAGTAGCCCTTTTTTTAGGCTTTGTCAAAAAATCTTTGGCAGGACTAAAAAATTTGCTTTAGTTAGTAACGATATTTTCCGGTCCACTCGTGTGTTTAGTTCGAGGTTTGTCCGGACTGATTCCTTCTCAGAATTCTAAAAGTTTTTCTTTGGATCGTGGGACACGTGTCGCACCTTGATTCGACCTATCAGCCATTTTTTCTCTAGAATGGCGCTCTCACTCAGCGTAAAAAATAACCTTTGCATTTAATGTTTCCTACGTTAGCGCCGTTTTTAATCATTGCTCGAATCTTTTCGTTTTCTCCTAAGTATCAGTAGCTTCTTTACTTACTAATATATAAATCACTTTCTTTTACTGTTTCACCATCTTCACCACTCTACAAATCTTTTACAAAGCTTTCACCTTTTCTTTTAAAACCTTTCTTGGATAGTTTTATGTTCACAGCTAGAAACGCTTTTGTAAAAGGCGGCTGGTTGAATCTTTCTGAACTAGAGAAGACGAAGAAATTTGAACGAGAGAGATGCATTGATGTTGGTCTTCCAGTCTCTCCAAGCGACAAGTCTGATAAACCATCTCTAGAAGCTGATCAGGGATCGCTTCCACCAAAAATCCAAAGCCTAAGCGTCTATTCAAGCCAAACCTTTTGCCAATCCCATAAGGCTCCTCTATTCATGAATCCTAACCTTCTACTGCCCAAGAAAAAACAGTACCAAGTGTTTGGAAAACCTTCCCGTTCATAGCCATGAGATCTGATATCGAAAAGTCTCCAGAGAAAACCAACCCACGTCGGACAGCACGCTTGGTGAAAGCCCACGCGTCCGGTTCACAATCAAAGTCCTCCAAACCGGGGATCTCTAAGTCTGCAAGAAAAGACAAACCCTCTGGACTAGAGATTTCTATAAGAGCTCTTCCAAATAAGCCCTCCGGAGCAGAGGCATCTAAAATGGTTTCTCACACCAAATCCTCTAGAGCTGAGTCCCGACCGGACACCAGACCTCTAGAAGAAACCGGTGCTCAACCATCTGGACAAACCATTGAGCCAGAAGCTGACTTTCTTCCATCCTCAACAACTGGTAAAACTTTTCCACAATGATGGAAGAAGTGATGGAATATAGTATCGATGAAGCCCCCTTCGAAACTGAAGCCTCAGGGAAAACTGGGGATACTGCCTCTGACCGAAAAGGGAAGGGAAAAGTGAAGGTTGGAATGGCTCACCCGGAGCTTCCAGAGTGCTTGGAGGGCAAAATGGGACCTTGCTTTCAGAAAGTCAACGTGAAGTATTTCCTGGCAATGCAGAACATCAACTACGTTTATACTTACACCACGGAGCTGGGCCGGATCCGGACTAAGTGGGGGATCCCCAAATCAGTGAAGGTGAGGATACCAGTCACACCGGAGACTCTGATAGACTGCAAGCTCAATGAAATTGTCATCTACACCGAATTGTTCAACTGGGGGCTCAGATTCCCCTTAGACCTAGAGATCGTCAGGTATTTTCACCTGATCAAGTTTTGTCCAAGCGAGTTAAGTCCAAACGCTTGGTATACCCTCCTTGCCTGCATAATGGCATCGAGGTTTTCCGGCATCCCTCTCCCTATGGAGTAATTCGCCGCTGTGGCCAGCCTGTGCAAAAATCATCACATCCCGTTCTATCACTATAACATGGGAGAGAACTTCAAAATGGTGGATGATTTGTTGGAACCAGAGAAGAACTAGAAAACTCATTTCATATTCATCAGTGGGATATGGGAGAATGGGAGAAAGATCAAGGCTAAGGTTAACCTTAGCATGCTTACCAGCAGGTGGAAGAGCACAAGTAAGTCTCTAATTTTGTTTTTTATTTTCTCTTTCTTATTTTTGCAAACATTCCACTCCTGAACCACCCATTTTTCCTTGTCAGTATTACCGAAGGAGTTCATCGGTTATCTGGAGGAGGGGCAGACCACATGTGCCAAGCTGAATGCGTGGGCTGCAGAATGCTGGGGGAATGCTTTCCACAACTGTTTCAGTTCTGGAAACTTGGTGAGATCCCCCCAGCTGTCATTTTCAAGCGAACAGAGGAAAAAGATGACAAACTGGCGTTGCCCTCCTGAGCCAAAACCCCTAGTAAAATGAAGGGAAAGGGCAGGAAAAAGAAGGTTGTAGCAAAGGCAATTCAGGTCGCTGCAGAAGAGACCGCTCCGGGGAACACATGAGGGATCGATGCTACCTTGCTCAAGGTAATCGAAGACGAAACTGTTAAGGAGGCAGATGAGTCGCGAAATCCACCAAGGCCCTCTAAAAAAGACCGAAAGCAGGGAGCAAGCATCAATGAGAGGACTGCTAAGAAGAAAAAGGTCACCTTGGGGGAAGAAGTAATCTTTCGCCCTTTGGAGCCTTTTCCTCCAGCAGACCCAATTGATCCCACCTTGGCAGAGAAGATTCCCTCCGTATTGCAATCCGGAGAAGGTACCGGAGGGGATATTGATGGAGTAGACATCAGTGCCTTCCAAGACATTGGACTTTATTTTAATAATTCCGAGAAAGACGACTTTGCTGGCCCCTACCGTCCTTCAAGCTCTTCTAATATGGTGACTTCCAACAGAGAGTCCTATACCGTCTTCGGGGAGAACGATGTGGTGGTTCACTCTCTTCTGGGTCATATTCAACCAGTACTTCACTTGGAAAGGCAAGTAAAAAATCAGTCTGCCCTCATCAACACCCTCAACACAGACAAGGAGACTTTGTCAACTAATTTCCTCAATGCCAACCAGAGCATTGAGGCACTGAAGAAGGAGCTCGAGGAGTTGAAGAAGGATAATGAAATCTGTCAACCAAGCTGGCCACTTCAGAGAAGGCTAACACAGAGCTCCAAACTAAGTGCTCCGGTTTTGAGAAAGACCTCTCCACCTTGAAGAAAGATGTGAATATTAAAAATATCCAGACCTTGTTCGGTGATAAGACTTCCCTTGAAGAGGTTGTCTCCAAGGTAACCAAGGAGAAAAAAGACTTGGTGAAAGAGCAGGATCAGAGAATTCATGCCCGCATCGATGCATACACCAATGGGGGTGATAGATTAGAAAAAAGTATGCCGAAGTGAAGTCTGACATGGTTCTGTTTTTCCACCAAACGTTTCCGAAGGGGACACTTGGTACCTTGTGGCAATATGTTGAGTATGAAGACATCCCATTCCATACGATGGTAGATGGTGATAATAAGAACTACTCTAGTGGAATTGATGACACTACTGATGAGGAAGAAGGAACCGGAGAGAGTTCAAGTGCTGAGCTCAAAGGCCCCTAGAAAAAAGATGATGCATGAACATCCGAAGGGAATAAGCCCTCAGGTTTTAACTATCTTTTCTTACTTGTTTTCTTAATTTTGTGAACTAATAAATTCATTAGATGGCCAAGGCATTTTTATAATCATGTCCAGTTTGAGTCCGGTTAATCCTTTCTTAAAACTTAAAGTCTTTGGATGGCCAAGGCATATTCTGTATTATAATATCATCACCCGGTTTCTACCTGGACGGGTTTATCTTACTCAACTTTTGCTCTGTTTCATACTTACTTTCAATTTCAATGGCTAATGTTTAAAGAGCCCATATTTATTTTACAAATATTTAAAGTGAGAGTGTTTAAAATCTCTGATGACACGTGTTTAAGGTTCATTATTCGACCAGATTAATCCGATCTGTCAAAGATCTTTAGTATTAAATTAGATACTTGAAAGGAATTGTAATCAAATTACACCGAATATTTTAAGAAGGCATCATATTTCATTGAAAAAACCAGACACCTCATTAAAACCTCCCCGCACTACTAGGGTAGGAAAGAGTATGCCCCCTAATATTTACATGGACTTTAAACAAGTAAATATTTACAAAACTTTCATTCCAGATATAACTGGAGGTGTTCAATATTCCATGGGTGCTCTATAATTCTCCCATCTTTGTCTTGAAGCTTATATGTCCCATATTTAAGTTTTTCGGAGACCTCAAAAGGGCCTTCCCAGTTCGGAGCTAGCTTGCCGAACTGCTTCTCCTTAGTATGCAAAAAAACCTTTCTCAATACTATATCCCCTGACTGAAAAATCCCTTATCTTGATTTTGGAAGCAAATCTGCTTCTCATAAAGCCTTGGTAATGGGTGGTTCTAAGATGAGCCTTAACTCTTCTCTCTTCTATTAAGTCTAACTGACTTCTGATTGCCATTTCATTAGCCTGTCCGGAATAATTATGGACTCTGTATGATGGAAGAGTTGCCTCTATATGAGAAATTTCATTTATCCCATATACCAAGGTAAAAGGAGATTCTTGTGTAGCAGCTCCAGGAGTAGTCCGGTATGCCCATAACACTTCTTGCAAATAGTTTTGCCACTTTCCTGCAACCCCTTCTAAATTCTTCTTTAAACCGGACAGGATGGTCCTGTTTTCCACTTCAACTTGACCATTTTCTTGTGGGTGGAAAGGAGAATAAAAGCAATACTGAATGCCCCGGGAGGCACAGAAATTCTCCATATCCTTGTTATCAAATTGTGGCCCATTATCTGTGGTTATATTTTGTAGAACCCCAAATCTGCAACAAATGTTAGACAAGATAAATTTTATAACAGCTTTCAAAGTAGTTCCTGCCAGTGGGGCTGCTTCTATCTATTTTTTGAAATAATCAATGACTAATAGTCCTGCACCCTCCGGATGCCATTGGTAGAGGCCCAACTAAATCCAGTCCCCAACGAGCAAAAGGCACTGGCTCAGAAATCAATTCCATAGGAACAACTGGGATATGAATTTCATTACCATATCTTTGGCATAGGTCATATTTCTTCACCAACTCCTTGGTATCTTCCATTATGGATGGTCAATAATATCCGGCTAACAGAACCCTTCAGGTTAAAGCTCTATAGCCACAGTGTGTTGATCCTTATCCACCATGTAGTTCGGATAACAAAATTTCGGACTCTTCAACCCCCAAACAACGTAGGATAGGTCTACTAAACGACTTCTTATAAATGACCTCTCTTATGATTAAGAAACCACTCATTTTCCTTTCCATAGCCTTATCCGAAGGTAAAATCCCATCAGAGATGTATTGAAGAAGGGGAAATCTACCGTCTTTGGATTGAACCACTTGTACACTTAAACTCTCTTCCTCTTCCTTGCTCTGATTTGGTTGTATAGATGAGTATTCTTGTACTTGAATCCATGGGTAGGACTCAGAGTATGCTATGGTTGCTAAAGAGTATGCCATGGTGTTCTCCGATCTAGGAATATGCTCATAGCTAACATTTCTAAAGTTAGCTGCCACTTCTTTAAGGATAAACAAGTATTTAATCAACTGCTTATTCTTAGCTTCAGACTGACTTTGAGCATGATGGATAAGAAGCTGTGAATCACTCATCAACCCGACTCTTTTAGCCCCACACAGAAAAGCTAACTTTAGACCAGCTATAACGGCCTCATATTCGGACTCATTGTTAGAAGCCCTACAAGAAAAGCATATAGCCTGGTATAATTTATCGCCATACGGAAAGGTTAAACATATCCCAGCCCCACATCCCATTGTACTTGATCCACCATCTGTCCGGACAACCCACACTTTTTTAGTTTTCTCATCTGTAACTTGCTTAATACTTCTGTCCGAATGGAACTCTACCAAGAAATCGGCAACAGATTGAGCTTTGATTGCAGTTCGTGGGGCAAAATCAGTATCATAATCACCCAATTCTACTGACCATTTGGTCATCCTGCTTGATATGTCTGCATTCTGAAGAACATTCTTTAAAGGAAAAGACGTCCGGACGATGATAGAATGAGACTGAAAATACGACCTCATTTTTCTGGCAGCAATCACCAAGGCTAGCACCAGTTTTTCAAGCTTTAAGTACCTTATTTTCAGCATTCATCAGACTCTTGCTGATGTAGTGCACCGGACGAGGATAATTGTCCATTTCTCTTACCAGCACTGCATTTATAGCACATTCTCACACAGTTAAGAGTATATACAGTGTCTCTCCGTCAATAGGTTTGAAAATGGTTTTGGGGGAAGATAAATGTTTCTTTATTTCATCAAAATCCTGGTTGCACAGTGGAGACCAGTTAAAGTCTTTAGCACCCTTTAAGGTCTGAAAAAACGAGGCACACCTGTCCGAAGACCTTGAAATAAAACGATTTATTGCAGCTAATCTTCCTGTACGGATCAGGTTTTATCCCTTTCTCACTTATCGCATACCCTAAAAAATTTCCAGACTGCACCCCAAACACACATTTTTCTGGATTCAATTTTAAATTGACCTTTGCCAAGTTGGCAAAAGTTTCTTGAAGATCAGTTAGGTGCAACTCTTCTTCTAAGATTTTCACCATCATATCATCAATGTATTCTTCCATATTTCTAGCAATCTGATCAGCAAATGCTTTGTTCACCAACCTTTGATAAGTAGCCCAAGCATTTTTCAACCCAAAAGGCATCACCTTGTAACAATGAAGACCCTTATCTGTAACAAAGGTAGTGTATTCCTGGTCCTTCGGATCCATCTGTATCTGGTTCTAACCGGAGAAGGTATCCATGAAGGACAATAACTTGTTTCCAGATGTGGAGTCTACCAACTGATCTATCCAGGGGACTGGATATAGATCTTTTGGGCAAGCTCTGTTGAGGTCAGTAAAGTCGATACACATACGCCATTTCCCATTCTTTTTCATTACTAACAATGGGTTGGCTGTCCATAAAGGATATTGAGACTCCTTTATGTGTCCTATCTTGGTAAGTCGGTCAACCTCTTGAACTATTATATCAGTTTTCTCCTTAGAAAAAGCTCTTCTTTTTTACAACAGGTGCAACATCTCTTCGGATGGACAGCTGGTGTGATATAACACTTGTAGGTACTACGGTCACATCAGCATTGCACCAAGTAAAAAACATGTTGATGATTTTCCAAAAAGGACAACAATCTTTTCTTCAATTCTGGTGCCATTTTGGAGCCAATTTTAACACTCATTCCTTCAGCCATAGAGTGGGTTTCAACTTGTACGATTGGTATCAAAACACCAGGGGTCTCTCTAGGGTCATTAATTTCACCCTCACCCTCAGAGGGCCCCAAAAACTGCTAGTCTTCATTAATCCGAACTGCCCCTAGAGTTTTAGGGGCAAGTGCAGTTTCATAACATTCTCTTGCTATTTTTTTGCTACTCTGGACAATTCCCACTTGTCCTTGAACTGCGTAGTTTAAACATTGATAGACTATTGAAGCCATAATATGCATCCTAGAGAGCCAGGACCTACCAAAGATCACATTGTAACATGTGGGTCAATCCATTACAACGAATAGTACCTTGACCATCTTCTTGAAAAGGCCTTTGCCTAACAATACTTCCTCCTCAAATTCTCCGATCACATCCGCAGAGCTCCCTGTGAAGCCCACAATGGATCTGTTCGAACGCTGAATCACTACTGGATTTTTCATCTGTTTATAGGAACTTAAAAAAAGAATATTGGCTGAGCTGCCAGTGTCAATCAAAATTCGCCTGATTTCGTTGCCCCAAATCGAAGATCCTATCACCACAGCATCCTCATGAGGCCCAACTATGTCTCTTAGATCATCTTCATAAAAAACAATGATGGAAAAAGGAATTTGGGATTATTAGGAAGACATGCCTCCCTCCAACTGAGTAGCTAGAGTGTGAACATGCCTCTTTCTTGAAGAAGGGGTTGGTGCTGTCATAGTGTCCCCCCCGAATATAGTAAGTGACTAAAAAAAGCTTATGAGTCCAGACACTGTCTTAGTATGTTCTGTTACAACCCCCACTTTATTCCGGGTTGGATCAGGATCCAAATACTCTGATTCGACATCAAATCTTTCAATGATTACCATAGCCCCGTCCGGAGCATTCGTCCCCGCATTGTTCGTTGGGCCTGTCCGATGAGCATTGTCAGGCCTGTTTCCACTTCTTCTCTTAACATAAGCTCCCAGCTTTCCCCTTTCAATCATATTATGCACCTCTTGTTTCAAAGAGATGCAATCTTCGGTGTTGTGGCCAATATCATAATGATATTGGCAAAAACAAGTATTACGACTTTCCCTAGGAGATTAAAGTAATGTCGGCTTCCTGAAATGCACCTCATCTTTTGTTTTATCATAAATGGTTGCCATATTTTCTTTTAACTCAGCAAACCACTCTGGTTGGACCCAAGGTCCTTTTTTATTTCTGGATTGTTGGCTCTGAGCTGGAGCTAGGTGGGATTGAGTCTGTTTGGCCCTATTGGGCCCCTGTCCGATTTCTTTGGCCTTGTATCCGGACTGGTTCTGGTTTGGAGAAGCTGGGGCAGACCTCACTTGCCGGTGTACCATAGTCTTCTTTGTTTCATCTACATTGATTTATTTTCCCACCTGATTCAGCAAAGCGCCCTCGGTCATGGCTTTCTTCCTGGTTACCGAATCAGCTAGATTCCCAGAATTTAACCCTTGTCTCAAAGAAACTATTGCTACATGCTCAAAGCAATCGGCTAACTCATTCTTTGTGTTTATGAACCGGCTTATATAGTTTTTCAATGATTCATTTGGCTCTTGGGCACAATGGATAATAGTATCTCCATTGCCCTTCACCTCCTTACTCACCACAAACTGCCTTCGAAAGGCCACCCAAAACGTATCAAAGTTTCTGATACAACCTTGAGGCAAGTTGTTGTACCATTTCAAAGCACTTCCCGTAAAGGATTGAGAGAAGGCTCTACAAAGAAGTTTGTCATCATCATCATCAAAATTCATCATAAAAATTTTAAACTGTTCCAGATGGTTGTCCGGATCTTTACTCCCATCATACTTCTCCATTTTAGTATTGTCAAACCTCTTAGGAAGGGTTTCGGATAATATCTTGGAAGACAATGGCGATTGTCTCCAATTTTGACCACGACTAAATACTGTGTCATCATCAGGTGTTGCAAAAATACATGGCTCATCGTGGAAAGCAAAATGATCCATTAGCAGTTGATCCATATACCTACGACTATGGCTGTGGCTGTGAGATGACCCTTTTCCCAGATGCCTCTTTAGTCTTCCATACCTATCCCTCTTTCTTGAATATTTTTAACCACCTTTTGCTTCTTCTAGGATTTTTCCTCATTACTGCTGGATGACAAGGACTCCTCAAGCTCATCCTTGGTGTGGATTATTTGCAACTGATGGTAATTTTGTCTAGAGTTTTGTGATATTTCAAGGGTATTTAATGTTTGGATAGATTGTAGTGAGAGATTTGAGCTTCCTGGTTATATTAAATGTTCATTACCCTAATTTATGAAAGTGGTTGAGTATTTATACCCTTAATTGTGGGCCACATGGGCTTTCGGGTCAACTTATGAATTTGGGTCGAGTTCAATGACACATTAATCTTTAAGCAAGTAAGTAATTAGCTTAGTCATGAAGTGATTTAGGTTTTAATACATTTAGTCATGTTTGGATGGTTCAGTGGGTGGTTTTTGTCCGAATTGCCCATGTCCGGTTCCCTCAGTGAGTGGTGAGAAAATCTGGACTCATCAGTAGCCCTTTTTTTAGGTTATGTTCAAAGGCCTTTGACAAGACCTAAAAAATAGTTCAAGTGTACACATAACTATGTCCGGACATTTCGAAATGTGTAACGACTTTATCCAGACTGATTGAAAACCCTTAGAAGCTGAACGGTTTTTCCAAAGATAGTGGGACACGTGCCCTTCTCCGATTCGCCTCACCGACGGTTTTCCTCCTAGAATGGCGCTTCCACTTGCTTCGAAAAGTAACCTCTTAATTAATGTTGGTTACATCAGCGTTGCCTTTAATTATTACACTTATCTTTTCATATTCTCCTAGGTATCAAAGCATCATTTTCTCTTTTAGTATAAATTAATCCACCTTTCACTGTTTTATCATCTTCATTATCTCTACTCTGTTAATCTTCAAAGCTTTTACCTCTCAAAAAACCCTTTTTTTGTTGCAAGTTTATGTTCACAGCAAGAAACGCCCCAGTAAAAGGTGGGTGGCTCAACTTGTCGGAGTTAGAAAAATCTCAAAAAGTCGAACGAGAAAAGCGCATTGTTGCAGGCCTCCCTGTTTCTCCTGTTGACAAGCCTGATACACCAAGCTCGGAGCCTGATCGGGGTTCATCTTCTACCAAAAGTTCTAAACCCGGAAGGTTATTCCAGCCCATCATTTCTCCAGTCGCTTCAGGCTCATCGGTTCAAGAATCAAAGCCCGTTGTTGAACCAGAACAGGCGGTTACAAGCCTTAGGAAACCTTCATCATTCATTGCTATGGGATCAGACGCTGATATTTCCCCAGAGAAGCTAGTAGATCGACGAAGGGGTCGTTTGGTGAAAGGGTAGGCTGCTACTGCACATCCTAAACCTCCAAAATCCACGCCTTCTAAATCCGGGGCTAAGAGTAAGACTACAGGGTCAGAAGCACCCATTAAAATTCCCAAGGACAAGCTGTCCGGTCCGGAGGCAACCAGTTCAAGCCTTCGGAAAGAGACCTCCGGATCTGAGCCCCAACCGGATTCCAGACCACAGGAGGAAAGTAACGCTCAACCATCCGGAGGACCTAGCGAGCCAACCACCAGCTCTTCTCTTCCAAAAACAACTGATAATCCATCTAGGGTAATGGAGGATGTAATGGAGGATAGTATTGAAGAAGCCCCCTTTGAGAGCGACGTCTCCGGGCAAATAAGTGAGGCTGCTGGTGCTGCCAAGAAAAACAAAGGCAAGGAAAAGCTATGCTTAAAACACCCGGATCTGCCGGAGTGCCTTGTGGGAAAAGTGGGACCTTGCTTTCACAAAGTAAGTGTAAGGTACTTGATGGCTATGCAGAAGATTATTTATGCTTTTATCCATACAGCCGAACTGGGGGCTTAGGCTTCCCTTAGATCCGGAGATCGTTAGGTACTTCCATCTCATAAAGCTTTGCCCAAGCCAATTGAGCTCCAATGCCTGGTATACGCTTATGGCTTGTATTATGGCCTCCAGGCTCTCCGGAATCTCTCTTCTGATGGAGCAGTTTACTGCAGTGGCCAACCTTTGTAGGAACCATCACATTCCCTTTTATCATTTTAACATGGGCGATAATTATAAGGTGGTGGATGACTTACTTGCGTCGGAGAAGAGCTGGAAGACTCAATTTCTGTTCATCAGTGGTGCTTGGGAGAATGGGAAGAAAATTAAAACTGGTGTCAACCCAAGCATGCTTACCAGCAGATGGTGAAGCGATGGTAAAAATCTCATCACATACTTCTACCTTTACTTATAACAAACTTGTTTTTCTAATTCCTCTTCTTTTGTTTATTGGTAGTGCTGCCTAAGGATTTCAATGATTACTTGGAGGCTGGGCAGACCACTTGTACCAAGCTAAATGCTTGGGCTGCTGAGAAATGGGGAAACCGCTTCCACAACTGTTTTACCGGAGGTAATTTAACGAGATCCCATCTCTGGAATACAACCAACCGGAGGGACTTATTTTGGGAGGAATTAACCACTCCATCCCTCCGGGGGTGATTCTTCGGAAGACAGAGGGAAAATATGGAAAATTGGTCTTGCCGGGCAGAGCTAAAGCCCCAAGCAAGATGAAAGGTAAGAAAGGCAAAGGCAAGCAAAGTGTGGTTGAGGCCAACCCTACCGAGGTGGAGGAAGCTGTCCTAACAAATCCAGAGGGGCAAGATGAAGGACATATTGATGTTGCTTTATTGCAAGTGGTGGAGCATGAAAGCACCAATGAAGTAGTTGGGTCTCCAAAACCCTCAAAGGCTCCCAAAAAGGACAGAAAACGGGGAGCAGGAGGCGGAGATAGGGATGCCAAGAAAAAGAAAATCTCCAAGGGAGATGAAGTTTCTCTCCGGGCTCCGGAGTCTCTTCCTCCAGTTGACCCAGCTGACCCTACTCAAGCAGAAGAAATCCCAAGTGATTTTCACACCAGAGAGGGTGCCGGAGGGGACATTAATATTGATGGTGTCAACATCACCGGGCTTCAAGGGATTGGTCTTTACTTTGAATACTTTTCCAAAGATGATTTTGTTGGACCCTACCTCCCCCCGAGCTGTTCGAACATCGTCACTTTCAATGGTAAGTCGTTTTCTGTGATTGGTAGGAAGTCATGCCTCCTTCTAGTTAGGTAGCAAAAGTATGAACGTGCCTCTTTCTCGAATAAGTAGTTGGTGCAGTCATTTTGTCTCCTCCGAATATTGTAAGTGACTCAAAAAAGTTAATAAGTCCGGAAACCGTCTTGCAATGCTCCGTGATAACACCCACTTTATTCCAGGTTGGATCAGGATTTAAATATTCTGACTCTACATCAAACCTTTCGATTATAACCATAGCCTCATCCGGAGCCGACGTACCTGCATTGTTTGGACCAGCCCGATGAGTATTATCAGGCTATTTCCACCTCTTCTTTTAACATACGCCCCCAACTTTCCCCTTTCAATCAAATTCCGCACTTCTTGTTTTAACGCAATATAATCCTCAGTGGTATGGCCAGTATCATTGTGATACTGGCAGAAACAATTATTACGGCTCTCCCTAGGAGATTGTAATGCAGCCGACCTTCTGTAGTGTACTTCGTCTTTTGTTTTGTCATAAATAGTAGCTACGCTTTCTTTCAACTCAGCAAACCACTCCGGTTGAACCTAAGACCCCTGCTTATTCCTAGATTGCTAGCTCTGGAGTGGTGCAGCTAGATGAGACTGAGCTTTAGCTCTGTTATGACCGTATCCGGCTTCCTTGGCCTTGTTTCCGGACTGGTTCTGGTTTTAATTTGGTGCAGCTAGAGTAGACGTCACCTGCATGTGCACCCTAGTTTTCTTTGTTTCATCTACATTAATCTGTTTACCGACCTGATTCAGTAGGCCTCCCCACGTCATGACCTTCTTCCTGGTTATTGAATCAACCAAGTTTCCAGGGTTTAAGCCCTGCCTCAGTGAAGCTATTGCTACTTGTTCAAAGCAATCAGCCATTGGTATTTACAAAACGACTTATGTATTCTTTTAAAGATTCGTTTGGTTCTTGGGCACAATGGATAATTATGTCTCCATTCCCCTTTACTTCCTTACTTCCAACAAACTGCCTCCGAAAGGCCACCAAAAAAGTATCAAAATTTCTGATACAGCCCTGTGGCAAAGTATTGTAACACTTCAGAGCACTCCCCGTAAAAGATTGGGAGAATTCTCTACAAAGTAATTTGTCGACATCATCAAAATTCATCATAATTTTTTTGAATTGTTCCAAGTGGTTATCCGGGTCTTTATTGCCATCATATTTTTCCATTTTCGTACTGTCAAACCTTTTAGGAAGGTTTCCGGACAGTATCTTAGAGGACAATGAAGATTGTCTCCAATTTCGCCCACGACTGAATATAGTATCTTCGTTAGGAGTTGCAAAGATACTTGGCTCATCATGGAAGGCAAAAGAATCCATTAACAATCGATCTACGTGTCTCCGGCCATGACTGTGAGACGATCATTTGCTCAGATGCCTCTTCAACCTTCCATGCCTATCCCTTTTTCTTGAGTACTTTTTGACCAACTTTTGTTTCTTTTTAGAACGGCCTTCATCACTGCTGGATGACAAGGATTTTTCAACTCCATCTTCATTTGAGGAGCTACTGGAAGGCTCTGAGTCTGAATCAGCTCTTCACCGGTTTAAACCGGTTTTTTTTGGGTTGTCGGTATGATGGCATGAGTTTTTTTTTGCACTCACATGGGTTTTTGACGGCTCATGCTCTCTTGGGTTGTCAGTATGATGAGCTACTAATGCCTTAGACTTTTCTTTTGTGCCCATCTCTGCCCTCTTGACAACCCTCAGAGCTTCTATTTCGACTTTTAACCTATCTCGCTCCTCAATCGTATATTCATCATTCTCCCCCACTACTTCTGCCAAAGCTGGTGGTACTTCTTGCATGTCCGGATTCATCCGAACTGATTTTTCTTGATGGTTTTGAATCTTAGATTCAGGTACCTTCGTGCTCCCACTGTGGTCGCCAATTTGGTGTGGATTATTTTCAACTGAGGGTAATTTTGTCTAGAGTTTTGTGATGTTTCAAGGGTATTTAATGTTTGGATAGATTGTAGTAAGAGATTTGAGTTGACTGGTTGTATTAAATGTTCATTACCCTCATTAATGAAAGTGGTTGGGTATTTATACCCTTAATTGTGGGTCACATGGGCTTTCGGGTCAACTTATGAATTCGGATCGAGTTCAATGACCCATTAATCTTTAAGCAAGTAAGTAATTAGCTTAGTCATGAAGTGATTTAGGTTTTAATACATTTAGTCCTGTTCGGATGGTTCAGTGGGTGGCTTTTATCTGAATTGCCCCTGCCCGGTTCCCTCAGTGAGTAGTGAGAAAATCCGGACTCATCAATCCTCATTCGAAGAGCTACTAGAGGACTCAGATTCTGAGCTCTCCACTGGCTTGGACCGGTGAGACTTCTTGGAACTGACATGGGTCTTTTTTGTGCTTAAGTGAGTCTTTGCCGATGGGTCGTTCTCCCTTGGGTTGTCAGTATGATGAATAGCTGACGCTTTTGACTTTTCCTTTAAACCCATCTCTACCTTTTTCGTAGCCCTCAACGCTTCTATTTCAGCTTTCAACCTGTCTCGCTCTTCGGCCGCTAGATTCAGGCACCTTCCGCTGTCACTGTGGTCGCCAATTTGGTGTGGTTTATTTTAAGCTAAGGGTAATTTTGTCCAGAGTTTTGGAAAATTTTAAGGGTATTAAATGTTTGGGTGTTTTGCAGTGTGAGATTTAAGCTAGCTGGTTGTATTAAATGTTCATTACCCTCATTAATGAAAGTAGTTGGGTATTTATACCCTTAATTATAGACCCATGGGCTTTCGGGTCAAGTTATGAAATCAGGTCAAGTTTAAGGACTCATTTACTTAATAAGCTGATTAACACCTAGCTTAGTCAAAAAGTGTTTAGTTATTTAATACTTTTGTCATGTCCGGATAGTTCAGTGGGCACGTATTGTCCGAATTGCCCTTGTCCGGATTTCTCAGTGAGCAGTGGTGAATTTGTGCGGACTGATCAGTTACATGGTTGGTGATGAATAATGGATATTTGAGGTATTATTAAAGATGTACATAAATAACTCTCACGGTTGAACTCGCATGTTACTTGTGATTTTTTAAAAAAAACAAAAAAATATCATCAATAGATCTTTTTTTTCGTCTTAAAAAAACAAAGACGATCGACTTTCAGATTTTTTTCTCGAGCTCCGGTTTGAAAGATATGGACCTTTTAAAAAATAAAAAGAAAAAGAAAGAAAAAAAACATTGGTTCAAGAATTAAAAGTAGTTGCATGGTTGGTGATGAAACATGAATATTTAAGGTATTATTAAAGAATTGGACATTGATTGAGAGTTACATAGATGGGATGAGTATTAAGTAAGGTTAAATGATAGTTTGGGTATTAGATGACAGTACAGTTTGAGTATGTACCTTTGGTGTCATTTCCCTTTAATATATGGGTCAAGTTAAATTCTTCCAAATCTCATCTAATCTCATGCACAAATTATTTATATTCATGTTTTACTTTTTGTACCAAATTTATCCTCAAATTCCATTTATTTAAGAAACTTCTATCAATGAAAAACACACACTTAAATATATCTTAATCTCATCCAACATCAAATATAACCTAAATAGCTAACCACATCCAAATATTACAAGTTGTTCTTCTAAAATTAAAATTTGTTCTTCATAATTATAACTTGTTTCTAAAAAAAAGTAACTTGTTCTTTAAATTGTTTTTAACTTGTTCTTGTTCTTCAGTATTATAGCTTGTTTTTTTTAAATGATTTTTTTAAAGAAACACAACCAAATACATGAACCAATCGAAGGATGCGATTTTGATCGAGGAGTTACGGTTGTCGGAGAATGGGTTATACTCGCCGAAGAAGGTAAACATTTTTTTTTATAAAAACAAAATCGACAGTGATGCACTTATGACCCACTGATTCAATGAGGTAGAATAGGTGGTGTGTAAGTACACTACCACTGGTTCTATCACTTTGAATCGGTGGTGCATGACCTAAAAAGAACGGTCCTAACAAGTGAACCATTGGTTCGAACGCCTGGTTCCCTGGTTAGAATGCAGTTAGTTTGATATTTTTTAATTTGTTATTGTAGGCCGCGTATGTTACGAATGGATACACTGAATGTTTCAGAACTGACTGCACTCATGTCATAACAAATATTATACACAAGATGGGTTGGTTGAGTGGGTTAAGAAGACCGATACACAAAATCATTGAGTTATCAACATAAAACTTCGTAATAACATAAATAGTAGAAAGAATTCTCGAATATGCTTTAAATGCAAGAGATCAAGAAAATATATTCGGGCGGTACCTGAAAAAGATCCGAAGAGAAAGTCGATGTGAACAAAAAAATGTGATTGTTTCTTCGAGCTTAAAGGTATCATGGTAACTCCAGATCAATGGTTGCTAAAATTTATATTCGGTATTCATAACCATCCAAATTCTAAACACTTAAATGGTCATTTATACGCAAAATATTTTAATAAATAAGAGTTGAAATTTGTATAAAGTTTGACCTTCACGGGGACTTGCCCTAGAGAAATTTTGAACATAGTTAAAAAGTTGAAAGAAGATAATGTTTCGTCCATGCGTACTATATACAACGCTAAGAAGAAAAATTGGATGTTGGAGAAAATTGGTTGGTCACAATTGCAATGCTTGTTAGGAGAGCTCAAAAGACATAATTATTTTGAATAACATAAATCAAGCAAAAATGAAGGTTATATTATTACTGATATGTTTTTGCGCATCTAGTTAATGTGGATTTGTTGCAGACATTTCCAATAGTATTAATAATTGATAGTACTTACAAGATAATAATGTATGAGATGTCATTGTTTGAGATCGTAGATGTAACATCTACTGGTTTAACTTACGAGGTTACTTTGGCGTTTATGTACGGGGAGAAATTAAACAGTTTCAGATTGGTATTAGATTATTTGAAATCGTTGATTATATCTCCCGACATTGAAGAACCATTTTTGGTTTTGATGACTAGAGACTTGGTGTTAATGAATGTTATAGAACTAGTATTCATGAAAATAATACATATTTTATGTCTATGGCACATTAACCAAAACGTTCAAGTGAATACAAAGAAGTACTTTAATGAGAAAAAATATCAAGATTTGCTTGTGTCTGCGTGGAAAAAGATAACGTGCTCGACGTAAAAAATAGAAGCCCATCATGGTAGATGCAACGTGACTACAAAAACTATCCTCAAGAAATCAAATACACCGAAAAGTATTGGCTTAACTCATACACTGATAAATTTTTGGTTTGGAAAACTAACAAGTTCATGCATTTAGGACACGCCACAACTAACCGGGTGGTCTCATCGTAAAAAAACCATTGGGCAGTCTTATCAGACCTCGTTAACTTTGGTGTGGATTATTTTTTACTGGGGTAATTTCGTCAGGTGTTTTACGGTGTTTTAAAGGTATTTAATGTTTGGGTGTTTTGTAGTGAGAGATTTGAGCTGCCTGGTTGTATTAAATGTTCATTACCCTCATTAATGAAAGTGGTTGGGTATTTATACCCTTAATTATGGGCCACATGGGCTTTCAGGTCAAACTTATGAAAACGGTTCGAGTTCAAAAACCCATTACTTTGTTAAGCAGATTAGCAATTAGCTTAGTCAAAAAGTGATTAGCTTTTAATACTTTTGTCCAGTTTGGATGGTTCAGTGGGTGGTTTTTATCCGAATTGCCCCTGTCCGGTTTTTACAGTGAGTGGTGAAAATTTCCGGACTCATCAGTAGCCCCTTTTTTAGGTTTTGTTCGAAGGCCTTCGGCAAGACCTAAAAAATATCTTTTGGGCACTTGTGAAATTTTCCGGCCGGATATAGAATTCAGTAAAGGACTTATCCGGACTGAAAAACTCTTCCAGAGGTCAAAGGTTTTGCCATGGATCGTGGGACACGTGTCTCCTTCTGATTCGCCTTACCAGCCGTTTTTCTCCTAGAACGGCGCTCCCACTAATCCCAAAAAGTAACCTCTTTAATTAATGTTTGTGACGTGAGATTCGTCTTTAATCATTACTTCCATCTTTTCGTATTCTCCTAGGTTTATGGGTATCTTTTTGTTTCTTTAGTATAAATTACCTCATTTTTTAATGTTTTACCATCTTCATCACTCTTTCACTCCTTTTTTCAAAGTTTTCATCTGTCTTTTCAAAACCTTTTTTGGTGTAAGTTTATGTTTACAGCAAGAAACGCACTTGTAAAAGTTGGGTGGCTTAATCTTTCGGAGTTAGAGAAAGCACAAAGAGACGAACGAGAAAGGCGCATTGCTGCAGGCTTTCCAGTTTCTCCAATCGACAAATCTGAAACACCAAGCTCAGAGCCTGATCGAGGTTCGTCTTTTGTCAGAAGCTCAAAACCTAGAAGGTTATTTCAACCTAGTCTTTCACTAATCGTCTCAGGCTTATCGGTTCAGGAGTCACAGCCTATAGTCGAACGGGAAAAGGCTGTTACAAGCACAAAGAGACCCTCTCCATTCATAGCCATGGGATCAGACGCTGATAACTCCCCAGAAAATCTAACGCTTCGACGAAGAGGCCGCTTAGTAAAAGGTCAGGCTATTGCTCCACAGTCTAAGTCTCTGAAGTCAGGGCCCTCTAAGTCTGGGGCCAAAGACAAATTTACAGGGTCAGAGGCACCCATCAAAGCTCGTAAGGACAAGTCGTCTGGTCTGAAGGCTACCGGAACAAGCCTTCGAAATGAAACCTCCGGATCTGAGCCATAGCCGGACATCAGACCACAAAGGGAAAGCGATGCTCAGCCATGCGGACAGCTCACTGAGCCAACTACCAGCACTTCTCCACCAAATACAACTGACAAACCTTCTATGGTGATGGAAGATGTTATGGAGGACAGTGTTGAAGAAGCTCCTTTTGAGACTGACGTCTCTGAGCAGACAGGGAAGGTTGCCATTGTTAAGAAAAGCAAGGGTAAAGAGAAGCTGTGTTTAAAACATCCGGACCTTCCGGAGTCCCTTGAAGGTAAAGCGGGACCTTGCTTCCACAAGGTGAGTGTGAAGTATCTGCTAGCCATGTAGAATATTAACTATGCCTTCATTCATACTGCTGAATTGGGCCAGATCCGGACGAAGTGGGGCATCCAAGAATCAGTTAAAGTAAGAATATCGGTCGATTTTGGGAGACGCCAATGGACTACAAGCTAAGTGAGATAGTCTTTTACACAGAGTTGTTCAACTGGGGGCTTAGATTTCCCTTGGATCCAGAGATCGTCAGATATTTTAATCTGATAAAGCTCTGCCCAAGCCAACTGAGTCCCAACGCTTGGTACACTCTTATGGCCTACATCATGGCCTCCAGGCTCTCCGGAATTTCACTTTGGATGGAGCAGTTTGCTGTTGTGGCCAGCCTTTGCAAGAACCACATCATCCCCTTCTACCATTTTAACATGGGCGATAATTACAAAGGGGTGGATGACCTGCTTGAATCGGAGAAGAATTAGAAGACCCAATTCTTGTTCATCAGTGGTGTTTGGGAGAATGGGAAAAAGATTAAGGCTGGTGACAACCCAAGCATGCTTACCAGCAGATGGAAAAGCACAGGTTAATATTTCATCATGTTTGTTTTTCTTTATTAAAAAGTTTGTTTACTTAAATGATCTTCTTTTTCTTTGGGTAGTGCTGCCGAAGGAGTACACTGATTACTTGGAGGAGGGGCAGACTACTTGTGCCAACCTGAATGCTTGGGCTGCTGACAAATGGGGAAATCGCTTTCACAATTGTTTTACAGCTGGAAATCTGGTGAGATCCCATCTCTGGAATTAACCACACCGCCTCCTCCGAGTGTCATTCTCAGAGAACAGATGCAAAGGATGGGAAGCTGGCCTTGCCGGGCAGAGCTAAAGCCCTAAGTAAAATGAAGGGCAATAATGGCAAGAAAAAGCCAGATGTAGCTGAGGTCAACCAAGGTGGTCTTGAGGAGACTGTCCCAGCAAACCAGGAGGCGCAGGACCAAAGAGAGATTGATGCTGCTCTGCTCTAAGTGGTGGAAAATGAGAGTACCAAAGAGGCAGTTCGACTTCCAAAACCCTCAAAGGCTCCCAAGAAAGACAGAAAACGGGGAGCAGAAGGTGGAGATAGGGGAGCCAAGAAAAAGAAAACCTCCAAGGGAGATGAAGCTGCTCTCCGGCCTCTGGAGTCTCTTCCTCCGGTTGACCCAACAGACCCAACACAGGCAGAGCAAATCCCAAGTTACTTTCACACCGGAGAGGGTGCCGGAGGGGATATCAACATTGATGGGGTAGACATCAGTGGCCTTTAAGGGATTAGCCTTTACTTTGAAGACCTTGAGAAGGACGACTTTGCTGGCCCTTACCTCCCCCCAAGCTCTTCGAACATTTTCACTTTCAATGGTAAATCTTTTTTCTGTTTCATGAGAGAATGACATGGTGACCCACTCCTTGTTGAGAAATATTCAACCGGTGCTCAACTTGGAGAAGCAAGTGCGAAACCAATCAGCCATCATCAACACACTCAACTCCGATAAAGAGAGTTTGTCTAACGACCTCCTTACTGCCAACCAGAATGTTGAGGCACTAAAGAGAGAGATCGAGGAGTTGAAGAAGGGGAAATAGGATTTGGCCACCAAGCTGACCACTTCAGACGGGGTTAACAAAGAACTCCAATCCAAGTGTTCTGACTTGGAGAAGAAACGTTCTACTTCAAAAGATGAGGTGAAGGCCAAAGACAACGCCATTCAGACTCTAACTAGTGACAAAATTTTGCTAGAAGATGCTGTGTCTAGGGCTAACCAAGAAAAAGATGACTTGATAAAGGAGCAGGAGAAGACAATCCAAGCCAGGATCGATGCATACACCATCAAGGTGATAGATTCCCAAGAGGAAAAGTATGTTGAAGTCAAATCAGACATGGTCTTGCTTTTTCATGAAACATTTCCGAAGAGGACACTAGGAGATCTATGGCGATTTGGGGAATACGAAGACCTTCCTCACCATACTATGGTCGATGGCGATAAGCACTGCTATTCCAGTGGTTGAGATGATACTACCGATGAAGATGAAGGGACCGGGGAGAGCCCCACCGAGGAACCTAAAGACTCCAAGAAGAAACCAGATGAGGCTGGACCATCTAAGGAAGCTCAGCCTTGAAGTTTTAACTATCTTTTTATATTCCTTTAATTTTTGTGTTAGACTAAAGTCCTTGGATGGCCAAGGAATTTTTGTAACCGTGTCCGGCTCTTGTTCGGATAAACCCTTTCTTTTAAAACTTCAAAGTCCTTGGATGGCCAATGCACTTTACATATTTTAGTATCACTCCCCGGTGTTAGCCGGGCAATTTTATCTTACACAATTCTTGCATTGTCTTATAGTTACCTAATTTTGATGGCTAATGTTTAAATAGCATTTAGTTATTTTACAAGCATTTTAAGGTGAGAGTGTTTAAATTCTCGTCATCATTCTACCACTTCAATCCGATCTGCCAGTAATACTTTAAAAAATTTCAAAGAAGCCATCAATCAAAACACTCCGATTTTTTCAAGAAGGCATCAAATTTTATTAAAAAGCCCGGACACCTCATTAAAACCTCCCCGCGCCACCAGGGTAGGAAAGAGTATGCCCCCAAATATTTACATGGATTTGAAACAAGTAAATATTTACATAATTTCATTCTAGATACAACTGGAGGTGTTCAATGTTCCAGGGGTGATTCAAGGTCCTTCCATCTTTATCTTGAAGTCTGTATGTGCCAGGCTTAAGCTTTTCACTGACCACATAGGGTCCTTCCCAATTTGGAGCTAGTTTGCCGAACTGCTTCTCCTTAGTATGTAGGAAGACTTTTCTCAACACTTTATTCCCTGGTTAAAAATCCCTCATTCTGACTTTGGAAGCAAACCTGCTTCTCATCAAACCCTGATAGTGTGTGGCTCTGAGATGAGCATTAACCCTTTTTTCTTCTATTAGGTCAAGTTGACTTCTAACTGCCCCTTCATTAGCCTGTTCGGAAAAATTATGGACTCTGAATGAAGGAAGAGTTGCTTCTATGGGAGCTATTGCATCCATACCATATACCAGGGAAAATGGGGATTCTTGTATACCAGCCCCAGGAGTAGTCCGGTAGGCCTATAGTACTTCTTGTAGATAACTTGGCCACTTTCCAGCAGCCCCTTCTAAATTATTTTTAAGACCGAACAGGATGGTTCTATTTTTCACTTCAACCTGACCATTCACTTGTGGATGGAAAGGAGAAGAAAAGCAATGTTGAATGCCTCTAGAGGCACAGAAGCTCTCCATATCCTTATTATCGAATTGTGGTCCATTGTCTGTGGTTATCTTTTGTGGAACCCCAAACCTGCAGAAAATATTAGATAAGATAAATTTTATGACAGCTTTTGAAGTAGTTCCTGCCAATAGGGTTGCTTCTATCCACTTCGAGAAATAATCGATGGCAACTATGATAGTTCTGCATCCTCCGGACACCATAGGTAGAGGTCCCACCAGATCCAGGCCCCATCGAGCAAAAGGTATTGGCTCAGAAATTGAATCTAAAAGGACAGTTGGGATATGAATTTCATTACTGTATCTTTGGCATGGATCACACTTTTTTACCAATTCCTTGGCATCTTCCATTATAGAGGGCCAATAGTATCCGGCCAACAAGACTCTTTTGGTTAAAGCTCTATAACCACAGTGTGCTGACCCCTCACCATCATGTAGTTCGGACAACACTACTTGGGACTCTTCAATTCCCAAACATCACAACAGAGGTTTGCTAAAAGACTTCTTGTAAAGAACGTCTCTTAGGATTACAAATCTACGAGCCTTATACTATACTTTCCTTGCCACTACTTTCTACGGAGGCAAGACACCATCTGAGATATATTGAAAAAGAGGACACCTCCAATCTTGAGGCTGACTTACTTGTATGTTTAAGCTTTCCTCCCCATGGCCCTCGCTTATATCTGGATTGCTGACTCTGAGCTGGTGTTGGGTGGGATTGAGCCTTGGCCCTGTTGGGACCCTGTCCGGCTTCTTTAGTCTTATACTCGAACTGATTCTGATTCTGGTTTGGTGCAGCTGGGGCTGATCTCACCTGCCTATGCACCCTGGTCTTCTTTGTTTCATCTACATTGATTTGTTTCCCAACCTGATTCATTAAACCGCCCCACGTCATGGCCTTCTTTCTGGTTACCAAATCAGCCAAATTTCCAGGGTTCAAACCCTGCCTCAGAGAAGCTATTGTTACTTGTTCAAAGTAATCAGCTAATCCATTCTTGGTGTTTACAAAGCGACTTATATATTCTTTAAAGATTCATTTGGCTTTTGGGAACAATTGATAATAGTGTCTCCATTGCCCTTCACTTCCTTACTTCCAACAAACTGCCTCCGGAAGGCCACCCAAAAAGTATCAAAATTCCTGATGCAGCCCTGTGGCAGACTATTGTACCACTTCAGAGCACTCCCCGTAAAAGACTAGGAGAACGCTCGACAAAGAAACTTATCATCATCATCAAAATTCATCATAAATTTATTAAATTGCTCCAGATGATTATCTAGATCCTTACTCCCATCGTATTTTTCCATTTTTATGCTGTCAAACCTCTTAGGAAGGTTTTCGGACAGTATCTTGGAAGACAATGGAGATTGTCTCTAATTCCGACCACGACTGAACACAGTATCTTCATTGGGAGTCGCAAAGGTACCTGGTTCATCATGAAAGGCGAAAAGATCCATCAACAATCGGTCTACATGTCTCCGGCCATTGTTGTGACCATGAGATGACCCTTTTCCTAGATGTTTTTTCAACCTTCCATGTATGTCCCTCTTTCTTGAATAATTTTTAACCAACTTCTGCTTCTTTTTAGAACGGCCTTCATCGCTGCTGGATGACAGGGACTCCTCCACTCCATCTTCGTTCGAGGAGCTACTAGAGGATTCTGAATCTGAACTTGAGCTCTCCGACGGTTTGGACCGATGAGACTTTTTTGAGCTAGCATGAGTCTTTTTAGTACTTACATGGGTTTTTGATGATGGGTCATGCTCCCTAGGATTGTCAGTATGGTGAACAGCTGACACTTTTGATTTTTCTTTTAAGCCCATCTCCACCCTTTTAGTATCCCTCAAGGCTTCCATCTCAGCTTTCAATCTATCTCGCTCTTCAATTGTGTATTCATCATTTTCTCCCACCACTTCTGCCAAAGTTGGTGGCAGTGCCTGCTCGTCCGGATTCATCTGAATTGACTTCCCTTGATGGTGTCGAATGCTAAAATCAGGCACCTTCTTCTCCCACTGTGGTCGCCAATTTGGTGTGGATTATTTTTTACTGAGGGTAATTTTGTTAGGTGTTTTATGATTTTTTAATGGTATTTAATGTTTGGGTGTTTTGTAGTGAGGGATTTGAGCTATCTGGTTGTATTAAATGTTCATTACTCTCATTAATGAAAGTGGTAGGGTATTTATACCCTTAATTATGGGCCACATGGGCTTTCGAGTCAAACTTATGAAAACGGGTCGAGTTCAAAAACCCATTAGTTTGTTAAGCACATTAGAAATTAGCTTAGTCAAAAGATGATTAGCTTTTAATACTTTTGTCCAGTTCGGATGGTTTAGTGGGTGGTTTTTGTCCGAATTTCCCCTGTCCGATTTTTACAGTTGATGAGTCCGAATTCTGCCTGCTTCCCGTACAAGGACAGTCCAGTCTCTCCGGATACCAGACAGATCACATGGACCGGACAGATCACATGTACCGGACAGATCACATGGACCGGACATATCACATGGACCGGACATGTCACTTTGGACACTATGACCATAAGACTGTTCGAACTATGACAAAAGTACTAAAAAACCTAAACACTTCTTGACTAAGCTACTTGCTCTCCTACTTAGAGCTCATGGGTCTTTGAACATGACCCGAGTCCATTAAACATGACCCGAAAGCCCATAAGGGCCCAAACATCTGGGTATAAATACCCAACCACCAACATTAACTATGGGTAATGAGAATTAACTGCTACCAAGCTGCTTAATTATCTCTCTACTCTCTACTCTAAACACTTAAACACCCACACACCACCATAAAACACCAACTGAAATTACTAGCCTACCCTCAGGCGATTATTATCCACACCAAATTGGCGACCACAGTGGGAGCAGAAGGTACCTGAATCAAGCATTCAAAACCAGCTAAGAAAATCTGTCCGAATGAATCCGGACAATCCAGAACTACCACCAACTTTGCTCGAAGTGGTGGGAGAGAACGATGAATACACCATCGAAGAGCGTGACCGGCTAAAGGGTGAAATAGAAGCTCTGAGGCAGAAAAAGCCAAGGTGGGCATGAAAGAAAAGTCTAAAGCATCGGTTGCTCATCACACCGATAACCCCAGGGAGCATGAATCTTCGAAAACTCATGTGAGCACAAAAAAGACTCATGCCAGTTCTAAAAAGTCTCACCGGTCCAAGCCTGTGGAGAGTTCTGACTCAAGCTCTGAATCTTCTGATAGCTCTTCAGACGATGAATGAGTTGAAAAATCTTTATCCTCAAGCAGCGATGAGGGCCGAACTAGAAAGAAACAAAGGCAGATAAAAAAGTATTCAAGAAAAAAGGATAGACATGGAAGAATGAAGAAGAATATTGGAAAAGGGTCATCACACAGCCGGAGGCATGTTGACAAGATGCTGATGGATCCCTTTGCCTTCCATGATGAACCAGGTATCTTTGCAACTCCCAATGAGGATACTGTGTTCAGTCGTGGAAGGAATTGGAGGAAATCTCCATTGTCTTCTAAAATTCTGTCCGGAAACCTCCCCAAGAGGTTTGACAGCACCAAAATAGAGAAGTACGATGGCAGTACTGATCCGGACAACCATCTGGAGCAATTTAAAAACTTCATGATGAACTTTGACGATGATGATAAACTACTTTGTAGGGCATTCTCCCAATCATTCACGGGGAGTGCTCTGAAATGGTACAACAGCCTGCCTCAGGGCTGTATTAAAGATTTCGATACGTTTTGGGTAGCCTTTCGAAGGCAGTTCGTAGGGAGTAAAGAGCTGAAGGGAAATGGAGACACAATAATCCATTGTACCCAGGAACCAAATGAGTCCTTGAAAGAATATATAAGTCGTTTTGTGAACACTAAAAATGGGTTGGCTGATTGCTTCGAACAAGTGGCAATAACATCCCTAAGGCAAGGTTTGAATCCAGGAAATCTAGCTGATTCAGTGACCAGAAAGAAGGCCATGACATGGGGAGGGTTGTTGAATCAGGTTGGCAAACAGATAAATGTTGATAAAACAAAGAAAACCAGGGTGCACAGGCAGGTGAGGTCTACCTTAGTGGCACCAACTTCCAATCAAAATCAGTCAGGGAACAAAGCAAGAGAGACCGGATAGGGGCATGGTAGGGCAAAAGCTCAGTCTCAGCCAGCAGCTCCTGCTCAGAGTCAGCAATCCAGAAACAAAAGAGGGCCATGGGTCCAACCAGAGTGGTTCGCAGAGTTAAAAGAAAGTGTGGCCACCATTTTTGATAAAACAAAGGATGAGGTGCATTACCGGAGACCGGCAACACTGCAGTCTCCCAGAGAGCATCGCAACAACTCTTTTTGCCAATATCACAATGATATTGGCCATACCACTGATGACTGTATCGCATTGAAACAAGAAGTTCAGAACTTGATTGAGAGGGGAAAGCTGGGAGCTTACGTTAAAAAAAGAGGAGGCAACAGGCCTGACAACACTCACCGGGTTGGTCCAAGTAATGCTGCTCCGGAGGGGGCCATGGTTATAGTTGAAAGGTTTGACGTGGAATCTGAATACTTGGATCCTGATCCAACTCGAAACAGAGTGGGTGCTATAGAGGAATGTTCTAGATCGGTCTCCGGGCTCATTAAGTTTTTTGAGTCGCTTACAATTTTCGGAGGGGACACTATGACAACTCCTACTGCTTCTTCAAGGAAGAGGCATGTTCATACTTTAGCCTCCCAGCTAGAAGGAGGTGTTAGTCATTTTCTCACGCAAGTATACGCGGTCAAATAGTAGCAAGTAATAAGTAAAAAAAATCGTTCCCACGAAGACTAGGTGTATAAGACAAGAATTCACTTATGTAACAACGTATGATTATTAAACTAATGCTTGAACGAGTAATAAAGTATGAATGTAACTAAACAAATCAACTAACGAGATTATCTAATGAGTTTTACTTATGCGAGAGAAAACATGGAACCCTAACTTCATTGTTTATTTTACTCAGAGTATTAATATACTTAATCAATATGTAAGATTAATATACTTCATCAATATGTAAGATAACTAGGATTACTAATCAGATAACACAAAATCAGAATACGCTACCTTTCAGTACACACAAACCAAACCACTTAAACAACCACAAAAGAGATAGCAGTTAAGCAGACACCGCATGCATGACAATCCTATATGTCTATATGAATTGAGGTATAATTGGTTTTAAGCACAAGTTACCTATTTCGATTCCATAGGGTAATATGATATGGTTAATGACATATTACGAATCATGAACAATCACAATATGAATCATTCAAGAACCTATGCTAGCAAGGCAAGTTCTAACCCTTAAATATACTTTCGCATTCATTAAAGATAAACAATCTAGATGTTCGCGACGCATCTAACAAATAAACACAACCATACTAGGTAACCGATAAACATATCTCAAAAAAAATCAATTAAACAATAAACCCTAAATATTATTCAAACAAATCCGCTAAGGTTCCATGACAACGATTAGTTCATAATCGAAAAAATCATCGTCGTGGTCTTAAAAATTAACATAGCTTGATGAATAAAAATAAAAATAAAAATAAACGAAGAAGAGTTTAGAAAATATTAAACCATAAAAAACTCAAAGTCAAATAGTCGTCGCTTGCCGTCAATTGCTTTTGCCGCAAACCCAATTCGTGCCTCGTTTTGTAATCTACCGTCTATTAATTCCCTCTGTTCGTCCGATTCAAACGTTTGCTTCTTTCTGTTTGATTTCGCCGTTCTATACTCTATCAGTAACCAATGGTGTTTGTTTTTTTGTCGCCAATTGTCTTCTTTTTTCCGGCTCTGCTTTTCCAAAGAAACCAGCAGTGGTCTTATTATATTCAATTGCAAGTTAGTGATGGAAAACCTAAAAGCCCATTGTCTTTCTTTTCTACTGGGCTTTATAATTAGTAACCCACACTAGTATAATTATATAATATAATTATATGAAATAACGTAACTGCTCTATCCGTTTAATTTCTTTCAATGGACCCACAATATACTATACTTATATAGAATATGTTTAATTTGTGTCTTTCGATATCTATTCTGCAAGATTTAATTTCCTTTTCTCTTTAAACCGAATGCTGACGAGGCGACTATGACGAAACAGTATAGAAATTTTGCGCTCCAATTACATCCTGATAAAAACAAGTTTCCTGGCACCGAAGCTGCTTTCAAGTTAATCGGAGAAGCTCAAAGGGTGCTTTTAGATCCGAGTTTGCGGTCTTTGCACAACATGAAGCGTAGATCCCCTGTAACGCGGCCCGTGGCCCCCTCTTATCGTCTTCAACAGAGCTATTGCTATCCGTTTGCTGGCGTTCAGACCAATTTCCAACAAAGCTTCCCACCTATGAAACCACAGCCGCAACCGCAGCCGCCTGGGCAACTGGTAGGGTCTGGCCAACCAACTTTCTGGACCATGTGTCCCTCTTGTATGGTGAAGTACCAGTATTACCGACGCAATATTGGTAACAGCATCTAAGAATCCATTTGGTGCTTTTGAAGTGCCACAACAAGTTTCTCCTCCGATGGCAGCAAATACAAGACCCGTTTTTTCCTCCGAAGAAAAATGTACCGGAAACATGTGCTTCTAATTTAAGGCAAGAAATTCCGGTGTGAACTACCGAAGACCCGTTGCACTTCCGACGTTAATGCGAAAAAACAAAATGCAAATGGAAAGAGGAAGCATAGGGTGGAGGATGAATCAAGTGAAAGTTCTGACAGTAGTAGTAGCTTTAAATCGGAAGTGGAGATCCTCGAAAGTTCTGACGGAGTCAAAGTTTCCTAATAGAAGATTCAAACAAAAATGGGACCACTAATACTTAATTTGCGTAAAATAAGATTGAAAATTGGGATGTGCTATAATAAGATTTTTTAGAATGAAATTTGCAATGACCTAAACAATTTTAATATATATATATATATAAAAAAACCCTAATTTCAGCACAAATATTTAGAATTAATTCTCTGACCCAACATATAAATATATCTCCTATTATAGTTATATTAGAGATTTTTAATGGTTTGAATTCGAAGATTTTAAGAATAAATAAAGCGTAATAAGTGACAAGAAATGCATTTAACAAACCCCCAAACTTAAACCGTTGCTTGTCCTCGAGTAATGCGAAACAAGTTTAACAATTGATGCATGAATGCAACTGAATTTAAATGAATGCAAGAACGCAATGATCCCGAACGAGTAACCGTAACTAATTCAACATAAATGCCTCAACGAATGTAATGACCTCGGAATACGAAATATCTAGGTACTCAAATGGTAGCAATACAAGTGAAGAAGCGTGTGTGTGCACTCAAACTCAATCGGCATGTTCTTAGTACAAAATAATGGAGCTTACTTGTTCTCATCATAATAATCACAAGATTAGAAACAAAATACAACCTAGATTCTTCATAGTCAAGTTGCACATCCATATTTCCCTGGGGTTGTCAAAGATTTATTATGCTTTACTCTATATACAGACACACAAAGGCTTATTTGACCGTGCAATGGATGAGGTCCCTGAAAGACTTATACAATGGTGCCCATGTAACGAGCTTTAGGTTAGAGGATCCCAGACCGGAAAAGTCTTAGGTCACTAGGCACAAAGTCCCCTAGAACTTAATAACTCGAGCACCAAAGAGCTCATCCTAGCCAATTATTACCTTTTTCTTTTCTTTTTCTTTTTTTTTCTTTTTTTTAACCGAATTAGGAATGAGTGCGTTTCGCTCCATCTCATTCCACCCCTAGACTACTCGCAATACGCAGCCCCCAGCGAGAGGACGTACGTCGACGAGCGGCTACTAGCCTTTGACGCCTAACTGAATAATACGCATATTTATCTTTCAACTCCCCCAAACTTATCTTTTTGCAATCCATGAGCTAATAAAGGATTAAGGTGTAATTCTGAACCTAATCAAGGATTATGTATAACAATACTCAAGTGTGTCCGTAACTAGCATAAAAACAATCGATGAGTCTACATGTATTAATTGTGCTTTCTACATCAAGCAAGCTAACCGACAAGTAACCTAAATAGATTTTATTCCTACTGTCATTCCAAACAATTTTCATCATTGGCTACTTAAGTAGAAACAGCAACTGAAGGGATCAAAGACGCGAAATGCATGAAAAAAATGTTATGCTAATAGACTAAGTCGATCCTAAACACAGTCTATATAATCATGGCATGAAAATGCAAATAAGCATGACTAACATGAATAACTACTATGATGAATGCAACTACAAGAAATTAAAAGATAAAAGAAACACTCCCCTATTCGTCCAGCAGTGTTGATCGTTGTTTCTCAGTGGGTTGCCTCCCATGAAGCGCTTGTTTAACGTCGATAGCTCGACGATACCACTTGGAATCATATAGTGTCGAGGCGGATGCTGAATGCCTCACGGTTCCCCACATCTCCATAGTAATGCTTGAGTCGCTGACCATTGACTTTGAGTGCTTTGTTTGGCGATTCCTCAAAGATTTCAACTGCTCCATGTGGATATACTGTCTTGACTTTAAAAGGTCCAGACCATCTTGACTTGAGCTTCCCTGGGAAAAGCTTTAGACGAGAATTGAAAAGAAGAACCATTTAACCCGGCTCAAAAGCTTTATGTAGAAGCTTCCTATCATGCCATTTCTTGACTTTTTCCTTATACATCTTCGAGTTCTCATAGGCTTGAGACCGAAACTCGTCAAGTTCATTCAATTGAAGCACACACTTCTCGCCAGCTGCTTGAATGTCGAAATTCAACTTCTTTAAAGCCCAGAATGCCTTATGCTCAAGTTCTGCTGGAAGATGACAAGCATTACCATATACTAACTGAAATGGTGACATCCCAAGTGGAGTTTTGTAAGCCGTTCGGTATGCCCATACTGCTTCATCTAACTTCAGAGACCAATCTTTCCTTGAAGGATTCACCACTTTTTCTAAGATTCGCTTGATTTCTCGATTCGAGACTTCAGCTTGACCATTAGTTTGAGGGTGGTAAGCGGTAGCGACACGATGAGAAACACCATATTTAGCCAACAATGCTGTGAACTGACGATTGAAAAAGTGAGTCCCTTCATCACTGATTATAGCACGAGGAGTTCCGAAGCGAGTGAATATTTGCTTACGAAGGAAATTAAGCACTACCTTAGCATCGTTAGTTGGGAGAGCTTTCACCTCTACCCACTTAGATACATAATCCATAGCTAAGAGTATGTATAGATTGTTGCAGGAGGAAACAAATGGTCCCATGAAATCTATTCCCCATACATCGAATATCTCAACCTCAAGAAGCATATTAAGGGGCATCTCATTTCGCCTAGAAATATTACCAACCCTTTGGCATCGATCGCATCTACGAACGTACAGATGAGCATCCTTAAACAAGGTAGGCCAGTAAAAACGTGCTTGAAGAACTCAAGCAGCTGTCTTATCCCCAGCATAATGTCCTCCATAAACCGTAGAGTGACAATCATGTAAAACTTTCTCAATCTCACTGTATGGAATGCAACGTCGGATCATCTTATCAGCACACTATTTAAACAAGAATGGTTCATCTCAAAGATACCATTTCACGTCATGATGGAATTTCTTTCGTTGAGCCCAAGTAAAATCTGAAGGAATCACATTGCTAACCAGATAGTTAACAAAATCAGCAAACCATGGGATTTCTCCTTGGATCAGGAACAACTGCTCATCTGGGAAACATTCGTTGATAAGGATTCCATCTCCTTTGTATTTCTCATGTTGCTCAAGACGTGATAGATGGTCAGCTACCTGGTTTTCAGTCCCCTTTCTGTCTTTAATTTCCAACTCGAATTCCTGAAGCAAGAGTACCCATCGAATTAAGCGAGGCTTTGCATCCTTTTTAGATAGCAGGTACTTGATAGCCAAATGATCCGTGAAAACCGTGACTTTAGCACCAAGCAAGTAGGATCTAAACTTCTCAAAACCATAGACAACAGCCAAAAGCTTTTTTTCAGTAACTGTGTAGTTTCGTTGTGCATCATTGAGGGTTTTACTAGCATAGTGAACCACGTGAAACACCTTCAGCTTCCTTTGACCAAGAACGACTCCCACAGCGAAATCACTAGCATCACACATCATCTTAAATGGCTCTTCCCAGTTAGGCGCAGTGATGATTGGGGTTGATGTCAACTTTTTCTTCAAGAGCTCAAAAGCAACAGAACACTCTTCAGTAAATCGAAAGGGAGCTTCCTTTTCCAGTAGACTACAAAGTGGTTTGGTGATCTTTGAGAAGTCCTGAATAAAACGTCTATAAAATCCAGCATGACCAAGAAAACTACGAATTCCTTTTACTGAGATAGGAGGAGGAAGCTTTTTGATAGTTTCAAGCTTGGCCTTGTCTACTTCTAAACCTCTCTTAGATACCTTGTGTCCAAGGATGATACCTTATTGAACCATGAAGTGACATTTTTCCCAATTAAGAATGAGGTTTGTTTTCACACATCTCTCAAGTACTTTACCCAGATTAGATAGACAGCCATCGTATGATTTCCCAAAGACCGTGAAATCGTCCATGAACACCTCCATGATATCACCAACCATTTCAGAGAAAATAGCCATCATGCACCTTTGAAAAGTAGCGGGTGCATTACAAAGTCCAAACGAGACACGTCGAAAAGCAAAGGTACCAAAAGGGCATGTGAAGGTCGTCTTCTCCTGATCTTCTGGAGCTATACAAATCTGATTGTATCCTTAATATCCATCGAGCATACAGTAATATTCATGGCCTACCAACCTATCCAACATCTGATCAATAAATGGCAAGGGAAAGTGATCTTTTCTAGTGGCCTTATTCAATTTACGATAGTCCATGCAAATTCTCCATCCAGTGACTGTCCGAGTGGGGATGAGTTCATTCTTTTCATTTGTTACTACTGTCATTCCTCCCTTCTTTGGTACACATTGCACCGGGCTTACCCACTGACTGTCTGAGATAGGATAGATAATGCCTGCATCTAGCCACTTCAGAATGTTTTTCTTCACCACCTCTTTCATGATAGGATTTAGCCTCCTCTGATGCTCAATAGATGGTTTGCTCTTTTCTTCGAGCAGAATCTTGTGCATGCAGTAAGAGGGACTAATTCCCTTGATATCTGCTATGGTCCAACCAATGGCTGATTTGAACTTCCTCAGGACTCTCAATAGCTTTTCTTCCTCACTAACTGAAAGGTTAGATGCAATAATAATAGGTAATGTAGATGACTCTCCTAAGTAAGCATACCTGAGATGATCTGGTAGTGGTTTGAGTTCAAGTTTAGGAGCTTCTTCTAGAGAAGGTTTAAGATTTTCCTGAGAATCCTTAAGATCACCCAGTCTGAGCGACTCATGTGGAATATTGAGCCTCTTTTGATACAGGGCTGCCTGTAGTAGTTGAACACATTCGGATATCTCTTCGTCTTCTAAGTCAGATTCACCATGTAGAACTCTGCCTAGAACATCTGAACTCGCATACCGATCCACCTCATTGTTGTGCAAAGAATCGATCATATCCAACCTGAAACATTCTTCATCCTCTGTTGGAGATTCCATAGCCTTGAAAACGTTGAAAGTGATATTCTAATCTTGCACTCTCATAGTGAGCTCCCCTTTTTGGACATCGATCAGAGTTTTTCCCGTAGCCAAGAATGGTCTTCCCATGATGATGGGGATGTTTTTGTCCTTTTCGAAATCCAAGATAACGAAGTCAGCAGGAAAGATGAGCTTGTCTACCTTTACTAAGACATCTTCTACGATCCCACGAGGATATGTAATAGAACGATCGACCAGTTGCAAAGAGATATTAGTCGGTTTTGGCCCAGGTAGCCCAAGTTTCTCAAACAATAATAGGGGTATCAGATTGATGCTCGCTCCCAAATCACATAAACATTTGCTGAAAGTTAAATTGCCGATTGAACGAGGAATGGTGAAGCTTCCTGGATCTTTAAGTTTGGGAGGAAATTTTTGTTGTAAGATCGCACTGCATTCCTCAATGAGCGCCACTGTCTCAAAATCACCAAGCTTTAGCTTTTTCGAAAGAATTCCCTTCATGAACTTGGCATAACTAGGCATTTGCTCTAATGCTTCAGCAAAAGGTATGTTGATGTGTAGCTTCTTGAATACCTCCAAAAATCTCCCAAACTGAGCATCTAATTTCTGTTTCTGCAACCTTTGCGGAAAAGGTGGAGGAGGGTAGATCGTAGGCTGAACGACTGACTGAGATGGCTTGTTAGGTGGCTGATCTTGACCAGAATTAACCTCAGATGAGGGCTGATTTTGAGCAGAATCCACCTCTTGTTCAACTGTGGGGTTCTCAGCAACCTTTCCTGATCGCAAGGTGATAGCTTGGCATTTCTCTTTGCCGTCCCGTTTACCTGGATTATGTTCCGTGTCGCTAGGAAGAACTCCCTGAGGTCTAACAATCATGTTACTGGCCATCTGCCCAATCTGATTTTCCAAGGTCTTGTGAGACACCATCAGACTTTTAATCATTAACTTCATCTCTTCGAATTCATAGTCTCTCACAGAATGTTGAGAAGGGTCAGGATGTTGATTCTGAGCTTGTCTTGGGGCATACTGTTGAGATTGATGTTGCTGCCCTTGTTGCTGAAATCCAGGAGGAGCGTATGGCTTAGCACCATAATGCTGATTACCTTGTTGATTATTGCTCCAACTGAAGTTTGGATGATTTCTGTTGCTTGGGTGATAGGTGTTTGAGATTGGTTGTTGATTCTGCCTCTGAAAGTTGCTCACAAATTGCACTGACTCAGTAGAGATTGGGCATTTTTGAGTGTCATGCCCTCCAGCACAAATCTCGCACACACTAGCTACATGTTGTACCCCTAGTTTAGTCAAAGAATCTACCTTTATGTTTAGAGCTTCAAGCTGAGCTTCTAAAGCAGTGGCAGTGTCTACGTTAATAATACGAACTACTTTATGTTGTGACTGTCTCTGAGAAGGGTTCTGGAATTCATTAGCAGCCATCATCTCAAGGAGCTCATGAGCCTCCTCATAGTTTTTCGTTAATAAGGCTCCCCCAGATGCAGCATCGACCATGGGCCTTGTTTGCGCACCCAACCCATTGTAGAAGCAATTTATTACTAACCAATCAGGCATCTCGTGATGAGGACATTTTCTGAGCATCTCTTTATAACGCTCCCAAGCTTCACTTAAAGATTCACCATATGACTGAGAAAACTGAGTAATAGCATTTCTCAAGGCGGTTGTTCTTGCCATAGGAAATTTTTTGAGAGAAATTTATGTGCTAGTATATCCCAAGTAGTGATCGAGCCTGCTGGTAAAGAGTGTAACCAGCTCTTAGCTTTGTCTCTAAGAGAAAATGGGAAGAGTCTCAATCTTATGGCATCATCTGAAACACCGTTGAAATTGAAAGTATCACAGATTTCAAGGAAGGTCATAATGTGCATATTAGGATCCTCAGATGAAGCTCCCCCAAACTGACAAGAATTCTGCATCATCTGAATAGTGCTGGGTTTAATCTCGAAATTATTCGCAGCGATATTGGGTCTGACAATGCTAGACTGAATATCCATGATGTTTGGTTGAGAGTATTCCATGAGTGCTTTTGGAGCTGGATCTCCCATTGTAGAATTAGGATCAGAAACTGCGAATATTAACTCTGTTCCTTGCTGTGTTTCAAGCTCCTTTTGTACTAGTGCTCTAGTTTGAGACTGTGTTTGCATACATACTCAAGTACCTGAAGCACAAGAAAACACACAAAAAGAAAGTAACCGAATCAAGTCAGTAGTTTTATAATGACTCCTGCTGATAAGCAATAAAACTGTTAAATAACACCGAGTCCCCGGCAACGGCGCCAAAAACTTGTTAGTCCTTTTCTCACGCAAGTATACGCGGTCAAATAATAGCAAGTAATAAGTAAAAAAAATCGTTCCCACGAAGACTAGGTGTATAAGACAAGAATTCACTTATGCAACAACGTATGATTATTAAACTAATGCTTGAACGAGTAATAAAGTATGAATGTAACTAAACAAATCAACTAACGAGATTATCTAATGAGTTTTACTTATGCGAGAGAAAACATGGAACCCTAACTTCATTGTTTATTTTACTCACAGTATTAATATACTTAATCAATATGTAAGATAACTAGGATTACTAATCAGATAACACAAAATCAGAATACGCTACCTTTCAGTACACACAAACCAAACCACTTAAACAACCACAAAAGAGATAGCAGTTAAGCAGACACCGCATGCATGACAATCCTATATGTCTATATGAATTGAGGTATAATTGGTTTTAAGCACAAGTTACCTATTTCGATTACATAGGGTAATATGATATGGTTAATGACATATTACGAATCATGAACAATCACAATATGAATCATTCAAGAACCTATGCTAGCAAGGCAAGTTCTAACCCTTAAATATACTTTCGCATTCATTAAAGATAAACAATCTAGATGTTCGCGACACATCTAACAAATAAACACAACCATACTAGGTAACCGATAAACATATCTAAAAAAAATCAATTAAGCAATAAACCCTAAATATTATTCAAACAAATCCGCTAAGGTTCCATGACAACGATTAGTTCATAATCGAAAAAATCATCGTCGTGGTCTTACAAATTAACATAGCTTGATGAATAAAAATAAAAATAAAAATAAACGAAGAAGAGTTTAGAAAATATTAAACCATAAAAAACTCAAAGTCAAATAGCCGTCGCTTGCCGTCAATTGCTTTTGCCGCAAACCCAATTCGTGCCTCGTTTTGTAATCTACCGTCTATTAAATCTCTCTGTTCGTCCGATTCAAATGTTTGCTTCTTTCTGTTTGATTTCGCCGTTCTATACTCTATCAGTAGCCAATGGTGTTTGTTTCTTTGTCGCCAATTGTCTTCTTTTTTCCGGCTCTGCTTTTCCAAAGAAACCAGCAGTGGTCTTTTTATATTCAATTGCAAGTTACTGATGGAAAACCTAAAAGCCCATTGTCTTTCTTTTCTACTGGGCTTTATAATTAGTAACCCACACTAGTATAATTATATAATATAATTATATGAAATAACGTAACTGCTCTATCCGTTTAATTTCTTTCACTTGACCCACAATATACTATACTTATATAGAATATGTTTAATTTGTGTCTTTCGATATCTATTCTGCAAGATTTAATTTCCTTTTCTCTTTAAACCAAATGCTGACGAAACCGGTAGGGTCTGGCCAGCCAACTTTATGGACCATGTGTCCCTCTTGCATGGTGAAGTACCAGTATTACCGACGCAATATTGGTAACATCATCTAAGAATCCATTTGGTGCTTTTGAAGTGCCACAACAAGTTTCTCCTCCGATGGCAGCAAATACAAGACCCGTTTTTTCCTCCGAAGAAAAATGTACCGGAAACATGTGCTTCTAATTTAAGGCAAGAAATTCCGGTGTGAACTACCGAAGACCCGTTGCACTTCCGACGTTAATGCGAAAAAACAAAATGCAAATGGAAAGAGGAAGCATAGGGTGGAGGATGAATCAAGTGAAAGTTCTGATAGTAGTAGTAGCTTTAAATCGGAAGTGGAGATCCTCGAAAGTTTTGACGGAGTCAAAGTTTCCTAATAGAAGATTCGAACAAAAATGGGACCAATATTACTTGATTTGCGTAAAATAAGATTGAAAATTGGGATGTGCTATAATAAGATTTTTTAGAATGAAATTTGCAATGACCTAAACAATTTTAATATATATAAAAAAAAACCTAATTTCAGCATAAATATTTAGAATTAAATCTCTGACCCAACATATAAATATATCTCCTATTATAGTTATATTAGAGATTTTTAATGGTTTGAATTCGACGATTTTAAGAATAAATAAAGCGTAATAAGTGACAAGAAATGCACTTAACAGGAGGCATGACATCTTATCAGTCACCGAACTCATTCCCCTTCATTGTTTTTGATGAAGATGATTTGAGAGACATTGCTGGCCCTCATGAGGATGCTGTTGTCATAGGAGCATCTATAGGGGGCAATGACATAAGACGAATTCTGGTGGATACTGGAAGCTCAGCCAATATCCTTTTCCTAACCACTTACAAAAAAAATGAAAAATCCAGCTGTAATTCAGAATTCGGACAGGTCAATCGTGGGCTTCACAGGCAGCTCAACAGATGTGATCGGAGAGTTCGAAGAAGAGGTGTTATTGGGCAAGGGCCCTTTCAAGAAAATGGTCAGAATACTCTTTATTGTGGTGGATTTCCCCACTTGCTATAATGCCATTCTAGGGAGGTCTTGGCTCTCTAGGATGCATGCAGTGGCTTCAACAGTCCACCAGTGCTTGAAGTATGCTGTTCAGGGATAGGTTGGAGTCGTCTGGAGCAGCCAAAAGGTTGCAAGAGAATGTTATGCTACTGCCCTGGCTCCTCGAACGCTGGGGGCAGTCCGTATTAATGAACAATAGCAGTTTGAGGGCCTTTCTGGGGGTGAGGGTGAAATTGATAACCCCAGAGAGACCCCTGGAGTATTGATACCGATCGAAGAGGTAGAAACACATTGTTTGGAAGATGGTAAAAGTGTCAAGACAGGGTCTAATATGTCACCAATGTTGAAAAAGGAAATGTTGAAGTTTTTGAAAGACCATCAGCACGCTTTTGCTTGGTGCAATGCTGATGTTACTGGGGTTCCATCAGAATTAATATCACATCACCTATCCGTCCGGAGAGATGTAGCTCCAGTGGTTCAAAAAAGAAGAGCTTTTTCCAAAGAAAAGGCTGATGTCATTGTACAAGAGGTTGACAGACTCACAAAGATGGGGCACATCAAGGAATCTCAATACCCTTTGTGGACTGTCAATCGTGTCTTGGTGAAAAAGAAGAGTGGCAAGTGGCGCATGTGCATTGATTTCACAGATCTCAATAGAGCTTGCCCAAAAGACTTGTATCCGGTCCCTCGGATAGATCAGTTAGTAGACTCTACCTCTGGGAACAAGCTGCTTTCCTTTATGGATGCCTTCTCCGGGTACAATCAGATTCAAGTAGATCCGAAGGATCAAGAGCATACCACGTTTGTCACTGACAGGGGTCTACATTGCTATAAGGTGATGCCATTTGGTTTGAAAAATGCTGGGGCTACTTATCAGAGGTTAGTCAACAAGGCATTTGCTGATCAAATTGGAAGAAATATGGAAGTATACATTGATGACATGATGGTGAAGAGTGTGGATGAGCAGTTGCACTTGTCCGATCTTCAAGAAACTTTTACCAACTTGGTGAAAGTAAATTTGAAATTAAACCCTGAAAAGTGTGTGTTCGGAGTGCAGTCCGGGAAGTTTCTAGGTTATATTATAAGTGAACATGGAATACAGCCCGATCCAGACCAGCTCAATGCTCTATTCCAAATGGAGCCTCCTCGAAACATTAAAGAAGTACAGCGATTAACGAGGAGATTAGCTGCCTTAAACAGATTTATCTCGAGGTCTTCGGACAGGTGTGCTCCTTTCTTTCAAACTTTGAAGGGTGCAAAGGGGTTCAATTGGACCCCACAGTGTGATGAGGCTTTCAATGAAATCAAGAAACACATGTCCTCCCCCAAAACTTTGTTCAAGCCAGTTGATGGGGAGACTCTCTTTGTATATTTGGCAGTTTCGAGTTGTGTCATCAGTGTTGTGCTGGTAAGAGAGGTCGATGGTCATCCCCATCCAGTGTACTACATCAGCAAAAGCTTGTTAGATGCTGAGAGGCGTTACTTGAAACTTGAAAAATTGGCATTAGCCCTGGTGATAGCTCCAAGGAAGATGAGGCCTTATTTCCAGGCTCATCCTATCATCATCCGGACCTCTTTTTCCTTAAAGAATGTCCTTCAAAAAGCAGATATTTCGAGCAGAATGACTAAGTGGTCAGTAGAGTTGGGGGACTTCGACATAGACTTTGCTCCCCGAACAGCAGTCAAAGCCCAAGTTGTGGCTGATTTTCTGGTTGAATTCCACTCCGACAGGGATTCAGAGAAAACTACTGACATAAAAGATAAAAAGGTATGGATCGTCCGAACAGATGGTGGATCTAGCACTATGGGATGTGGTGCAGGAGTATGTTTAACTTCCCCATATGGAGACAAGATGTACCAGGCTATTTATTTTGCTTTCAGGGCATCTAATAACGAGTCCGAATACGAAGAAGCTATAGCTGGGTTAACTTTAGCCTACATTTTTGGGGCTAAGAGGGTCAAACTATTAAGTGACTCCCAACTACTTATCCACCATGCCCAAGGCCAATCTGAGGCTAAGAAAGAGCAACTTGTGAAGTATTTACTCCTCCTCAAAAATGAATCACTTAAGTTTAAAGATTTTATCTATGAGCACATTCTCCGGACAGAAAATGAGCTAACAGACTCATTGGCAACCATAGCATATACGGAGTCATATCCATGGATCCATGTACTCGAAAGTCCCTCTATTCAACTTAGTAAGGGTAAAGAAGAGGAAATTTTTGAAATACAAGTGAAATAGCCTCAAGACTGGAGGTTTCCTCTCCTACAATATCTCTCCGATGGCGTCGTGCCCCCAGATAAATCACTAGCTAGAACATTGAAACACAAGGCTCGTGGTTTCATCATATTGAGAGAAGTGTTGTACAAAAAGTCCTACAGTAAACTTCTCCTGCGTTGTTTGGGGGATGAAGAGTCACAAGTAGTCCTCTCCGAATTGCATGATGGTGAGAGATCAGCCCATTATAGATTTAGAGCTGTAACAAGAAGAGTTTTACTCTTCGGTTACTATTGGCCATCAATCATGAAAGATGCTAAGGAATTGGTGAGGAGGTGTGACCCATGCCAGAGGTACATAAATGAAATACATGTACCAGCCATTCCTTTAGAGTCAATTTTTGAGCCCATTCCTTTTGCTCGATTGGGATTGGATTTAGTAGGGCCTCTCCCTATGGCGTCCGGAGGGCGCAAAACTATAATTGTGGCCATTGACTACTTCTCGAAGTGGATAGAAGCAGCCCCTCTAGCAGGGACAACATCAAAAGCTGTTATAAAATTCATTCTATCCAACATATGTTGCCAATTTGGTGTCCTACAGAAAATAACAATAGACAATGGGCCACAGTTCGACAATAGAGAAATGGAGAGCTTCTGTGCCTCAAGGGGTATACAGCATTGTTTTTCTTCACCTTTCCACCCATAAGAAAATGGGCAAGTTGAAGTGGCTAATAGAACTATAATGTCCGGTTTAAAGAAGAATTTGGAAGGGGCTGCTGGGAAGTGGCCTAGTTATCTACAAGAAGTCTTGTGGGCCTACAGGACAACGCCTGGGGCTGCAACACAAGAGTCACCCTTTGCCTTGGTCTATGGGATGGATGCAGTAACCCCCATAGAGAAGACCCTCCCCTCCTTTCGTGTTCACAACTTCTCCGAACACGCCAACGAGGTGGCAATCAGAGGTCAACTTGATTTGATAGAAGAAAGACGAGTTAAAGCTCACCTTAGAGTTGCACACTATCAAGGCTTGATGAGAAGCAGGTTTGCTTCCAAAGTTAAAAGAAGAGATTTCCAACCAGGGGACAAAGTATTAAGGAAGGTTTCTTACACACTAAAGAAAAGCTCTTCGGAAAGCTGGCCCCAACTTGGGAGGGTCCGTATATGGTTGTTGAAAGAATTAAGCCTGGAACTTATTGGTTGGAAGACAAAGATGGCAGAGTTCTAACTCATCCTTGGAATATTGAGCATCTCCGGATGTACTTGGAATATCACTTGTATAAATATTTACTTGTTTAAACATCCATGTAAATATTTGGGGGCATACTCTTTCCTCCCTGGTGGCACGGAGAGGTTTTAATGAGGTGTCCGGGCGGTTGAATAAAATTCGATGCCTTCTTAAAAATTTTCTAAGTATTTTTAAAGTTTTATCCCTTGTCATACTATCCGGACTGAAATATCTAAGGGCTATTTAAACTCTAGCCGGAGAATTTAAACACTCTCACAATGCAACAACTAAAGGCTACTTAAACTCTGGCTATCAAAATTAAAACGAACAATGAAAGAAGATGATGGTTGTACAGAACAGAGATATTCATTAAAATAAACAACTTAAAATTGTCTTGGCCTTCCAAGGACTTTTAAATAGTCAAGATACAACACAAAAAACCTGTCCGGTCGAGCACCGGACACTATTACAAAAAGAGTGCCTTGGCCTTCCAAGGACTTTAGTTTGAATGAAAAATAAACAAAGTAGATTGTAGGTTAAGGTTGAGCCTTTGAAGATGGCTCACCTTCATCTACCTTCTTGCCCTTAAAGTCACTTTTCCCTTCGTCTACCTTCTTGCCTTTGGGATCATCTTCCTCCTCGTCTGGGCTCTCTCTGGTCCTCTCTTCATCATCGGATGAGGACGCACTGGAGACTCCATACTGATCCTCTTCGCCCATTGTATGATGTGGAAGGTCATCATCGTCTACATAAAGCCACAAGTCCCCTAGGTTCCTCTTCAGAAATTTTTCATGAAAGAGTAGAACCATGTCAGACCTCACCTTCTCAAGCAATAGCTCTTTGCTTTTAATCATCTGGTTGGCATAGGCATTGATCTTGGCTTGGATCGTAGCCTCTTGATCTCTTAATAAAGCGGTTTTCTCCTCGGCATCCTTGGATGCTGCATTCTCAAGAGCAATATTGTCAGTAGTTAGGTTGGTGATAATCTTGTCCTTTGCCTTGGTCTCTTCTTTTGAGGCAGTAAGGTCTTTCTCCACACCGGACAGCTTCTCCCGGAGGTCTCTAATGGTTTCCTCTAGAGTGGCAACTTTTGTGGTGCTTTCCTCCCGATTCTTCTTCAACTCCTCATTTGCTTCCTTTAGCATGTCAGCATTGGCAGTAGCAGTGCGAAGGTCTCCGGACAGCTTTTCCTTCTCAGACTTAAGGTTTTTGATGATGTCTGCTTGACCCCGAACTTGTCTCTCCATTGTAAGTACTGGCTGCACGTTGCTTAGCAAGGAGTGGGCTATGGTGTCCTTTTCACTAGAGACAATGAAAGTCTTACCATTGAAGTTGACCGTATCGGAGCTGCTCGGAGGAATGTAAGGCCCTGCAAATTCATCTTTGGGGAGGCTGAGGAAGTATTCACCAAGCTCACCTAGACCGGTGATGTCTACTTCATCGATGTTGAGATCTCCCCCCTCCACCTCATCGGTATGAAAGTCCCTTGGGATCTCTTCGGCCTGCGTTGGGTCAGAAGGGTCAGCTTGGAAAGAAGGCTCCGGATCCCGGAGAGCAAGCTCATCTCCCTTTGAAGTCTTTTTCTTCTTGGCCTCCCGGTCTGCGCCTTAACCTCCTTGTTTGCGAATCCTCTTGGAAGCCCTTGGAGGTTTTGGGAAGTCTGCTTCCTGCCTTTCGGTCTCTTGCTCCACCACTTGCAAGAGAGCAGCATCGATTTGGCTCTGGGCCGGCCCATCCGGGTCTGTTGGAGCATCCTTCTCAGCATCACTCGCCACCTTTTTGCCTCTCTTCTTGCCCTTCATTTTGCTTGGGGCTTTGGCCCGGCCTGGCAGGAAGAGTGTCCCATCTGGTTCATGGGTCCTCTTAAGCATAGTGTCTGGAGAAGGCTGGGTGGTGAGCTCCTCCCAAGTCAAGTCTCTCCGACCTGTGGTGTTCCACAGGTGAGACCTTGCCAAGTTTCCACTGGTGAAGGCAGCGTGGAATCGGTTCCCCCATTCCTCAGCAGCTCAGGCATTGATCCTGCCACAGGTAACCTGCCCGGCCTTCAAGTAATCACCGAACTCCTTAGGCAGTTCTGTTAAGACAAAAGAAAAACCAGTTAATTTAAACCAATTTTAAGAAGGAAGAAATAGACAAAGATTTAAAGCGAGAGACTTACGGTCACTCCTCCACCTGCTTCTGAGGAGGCTTGGGTTCTCTCCGGACTTGATCTTCTTTCTGTTTTCCCAAGCGCCACTGACGAACAAAAACTGGCTCCTCCATTTACTCTCAGACTCCAATAGATCATTAACAGTTTTGAAACTGTCCCCTATATTGAAGTGGTAGAAGGGGAATTGGTGATGTTTGCAAAGATTGGCCACTGCAGCAAACTCTTCCATAGGAAGAGGGATCCCGGACAGCCTTGATGCCATGATGCATGACATCAGAGTATACCAAGCGTTGGGGCTCAGCTGAATCGGACAGAGTTTGATCAGATGAAAATATCTGACAATCTCTGGGTCCAATGGGAATCTGAGTCCCCAATTAAATAGCTCCGTGAAGATGACTATTTCATTCAGCTTGCAATCCATAGGAGTCTCAGGATCTATGGGAATCCTTATCTTCACATTTTCTAGGATCCCCCATTTTGTGCGCATTCGACCCAGGTCAGCCGTATGGATGAATGCATACTTGGTCTTCTGTAAGGCCAAGAGGTATTTAAGTTTGACCCTGTGAAAACAAGGCCCCACCTTCCCTTCATGACACTCCGGCAGCTCCGGATGCCTCAAGCACAGTTTTTCTTTGCCTTTATCTTTTTTGGCAGCAGCAGTATTACTAGTCTGGCCGGAGGGCTCAGACTCGAAAAGGACTTCTTCAGCAGAGTCCTCCATTCTTTCCTCCATCATCGTTGGAGGAATATCAATGTTAGTGGTCCGGGGAGGGTTCAAACTTGGCTCAGCCTGGCTTCTGGACTGCTGGTCTTCAGTGTTTCCTTGACTTCTAGTCTCAGGCTGGGGCTCTGAGGCAGAAGTCTCTCTTCGAAGTGCTGGGCTGCTAGCCTCCGGACCAGGTAGTCTTTCCCGGGGAGCTCTGATAGGCACTCCAGACCCAGAGCTGCTATTTTTTGCCCCCGACTTTGAGGGAGTGTTCTTAGAGGCTTGCCCCTTAACCAGCCGGCTTGTCCTCTTAACAACCAGCTTCTCAGGAGAGTGCTATGTGTCTGATCCCATTGCAAGGAAGGGAGAAGGTTTTCTAAAACTAGTGGCTGTAGCTCCTGGCTCGACAGTAGGCACTGACTCCTGGACTGAGGAACCATAGATTATGGGGGAGAGGGTGGATTGAAATAGTTTCTTGGGCTTGGTACCTTTAGAAGAGGACGAGCCTCGATCTGACTCTGTAGCGGAGGAGATTGGTCTGTCGACAGGCGAAGTAGGTAACCCTGCTGCGATTCGTCTTTCCTTCTCAACTTTTTGTGCCTTCTCCAACTCAGAAAGGTTGAGCCACCCGCCTTTGATCAAAGCAGTCCTTGCTGTAAACATAAACTATTAAGAAAATCTTTTCTTTAGAGAGAGAAAGCTCTAAGAAAATATGCAGAGTAAATATGAAAGAGATAGTAAAACAGTAGAAAGTGAGTTTCAATTTATAGTAAATCTGAAAAAGGAAGTTGATTCCTAGGAGAATTCGAAAAGTTTGGCAATGATTAAAAGACGGCGCTGATGTCACCATCTGTAATTAAAAAGGTTGCTTTTCGAAGAAGGTGAGTTCGAAATTCAAGGTGAAAAAACGGCTGAAGCAACCAATCATAGTGTGACACGTGTCCCATAATCTCTGGCAAAAAACTGTTTGGATTCATCAAGCTTTATATGTCCGGGTAAAACCATAAAGCGAATAAACCACTCCGGATGAGAACTACCCCTGATATCGGACTGTTTTTCAGGTTTTTGACAAAGAGAATTTCAACAAACACCTAAAAAAGGGGCTCCTGATGAGTCCGAATTCTGCCTGCTCCCCATACAAGGACAGTCCAGTCTCTCCGGATACCGGACAGATCACATGTACCGGACAAATCACATGGACCGGACAGATCACATGGACCAGATAGGTCACTTTGGACACTATGACCATAGGACTGTTCGAACTATGACAAAAGTACTAAAAAACCTAAACACTTCTTGACTAAGCTACTTGCTTTCCTACTTAGAGCTCATGGGTCTTTGAACATGACCCAGGTCCATTAAACATGACCCGAAAGCCCATAAGGGCCCAAACATCAGGGTATAAATACCCAACCACCTGCATTAACTATGGGTAATGAGAATTAACTGCTACCAAGCTGCTTAATTATCTCTCTACTCTCTACTCTAAACACTTAAACACCCACACACCACCATAAAACACCAACTGAAATTACTAGCCTACCCTCAGGCGATTATTATCCACACCAACAGTGAGTGGTGAAAATTTCCGGACTCATCAAACTTCACATGTTTGGAAAAAAAAGTATATGAGGGTCCTCAAACATATTCCATTCCATGTCGAATAAAGTTATATAAGTAGATAGCTGAAGTTATGCGTTCAAAGTCATGTTAGTCAAGACAATTATATATAGATGCGAATCTAAAATTTGGCGGGTACATGTAAGGAGGAGAAAAACACACTCTAATCCGACTTTGATTTATTTTTATTTAGGAGTAAAACTGTTCATAAATTCTCCAAAAATTCAATTATTTTCTAATTGATTTAGTTAGGAGAAAAACTGTTTGGGTTTTTTCTTTTATGATTATGAATTATGTTTAGAAACCTATACATGAATAAGTGTTATGTGAACATAATATCATACATTTTGGGCATGATTGATACGATCAAGGGTATGAAAATATTTATATGTTATTGTATATTTATGTGGAAGATGGATTTTAAAAATTTTGAGGACAAAACCTAATTCAGGAAGTGTAGAGTTTGCTGCAACGGTGGGGTTGGTCGCCGCGGCAAACTGCACTCTCTGCGATCACCCTGGTTTTGGTCGTGATAAAGGCTTACTGCAAGTCCAAAAACTTACAATTTTCTAGAATTGTTTTGTTATTGTGATGCTTTTAAGTGAGGTTGCTAGATACACCTCATACAGAGGTGAAGCCAACTAATTTAAAAATTTGTGATATCATATGTATGCATGTTTAGTACAATTAAATTATGTATGTATTATGAGATAATAAGTTTTGAATGCGCTTTTTAACATGTTTTTATATTTAAACTGGCTAATTATTCAAACTGTTTGCCATGTTTTGGTATTGTGCTATGTCTTTATGGGTTCACAATTATGTGACCTTATTATGTACGCATAAAAAAATATGGTCACATGATGAGATGTAATTACCCATTGCTACTAACACTTGGACTCTAAGATGTACGGGTGATATGTCAAATTTAGAAATTATCTAGTAAGATATACATCAAATTGTGACGGTACGTAATACAATATGAACATCCAGATGTTCATTATTTGGGACTGATTGACGGGCCTGATATCATACTTCAATGGGAAATGTTAGGCGAGTTAAAAGTGGAAAGGATTTTGGGGCCTCATAGCTTAAGGAATAGTTTTTGTATATGTAGGTCGACCCCAAATAATGACTACCACACATATTTCTTGATGGTTAACACCTGTTGCATGATGCTGCTACTGCATTACACACGTCATACTCATGCATAACTATTTTTTCATTGCTTAAAAGATTCATTTAGTTAACATGATCAGTTAGGTACAACCCCGAAAGAAGACTTGACTGATCGTATATGGCATAAAGCCTACAATGTATAATTTTAAAGTACTGACTTCAGACTCAATGTATAATGTACTAGCATCCAATGTCTTCGTTAATGATTATGACGAGTGAGGTATATATGAAAGCCCAACCAAAGCCTAATATGATAATATTCGGGATGTATTAGATTATTTTGCTATAATATTCAGATATGTTTCACCAATACAATGTTTCATTTTTGTATCTTAATTACTGACAAAAAATTCGGAAACTCATTTAAAGTCCCCAAATTAGTGGGAGGAAAATTTAAGGAGTTGAAGAGAGAAATTTTAATTTTGTTGGGCCTTTACGACATTGATCGTTGTCTAAAAGAGGATGATCATCATGCACTTACAAAAACTAGCACCCTTGATAAAATGACGCACTTTGTGTAGTGAGAGTGTTCTAACCGAATCACTAGGTATGCTTTATAGAGCGAAGTCTCTCAAGGGTTTTTGAGTTCCAAGACCATTGACATGTTATTGGCAAAAACATGCTTACTCATATTGATATGAGATTTATTATGTCCCCTCAAGTGGAAATAAAAAACTTGATTGAGAAACTCTATTTTATGAAATACAAGTGTCATTGCAAGATTAAATAGCACGTCGATATAATGACTGATGTTCATGGGAAGCTTAAGGCCCCACATATTAATCCCTGAGAGACCATTGTAATGGCATATATTTTTCGGTCCTTTCCTGCTAAATTCAATATCCTCGAAATAACCTATGATTTCTTGAGAAGAAGTGAGTTTTGACCATTATTATAATCAAGATGTTCAATGACAACGATATGTATTCAGAGCATAGCGCTTTATAGGCCAATATGGTCGATGCGACACAAATAATCCTCAAAATAAGAGGAAAACTTAATCCATATGAGTTGCACAAGCTAAGCCTAAATACTCCAAGAAGGGAAATGAAAATAAGTTGCCATGTTTCTGATGCAAGAGCACAAATTACTAGAAGAGGGATTACCTTAAGTACAAAACCTGAATGCCCCAAAAAGGTAAACTATCTTCTATAACTTCAAAGGTTAGTTTAGTTTAAGTATCAAAATACACACGATGAGTTGATACGTCAGCAACAACTCACACATGTGTTACTTTGCAGGGCTGAAGCAAAATCAGGCCTCTCAATTAAGGGGAGATCTATATATATATATATATATATATTGTTGATGAAGTGACGTGCCTAGTTTCAGCCATATGTCAATGTATTGGTTTGGTTTATTTTCGGTTGAGAGTAGGCTGGTAAAATGTCTAGAGAGTGTTTTGATAATTTTGTGATGTTTTGTGTTTAAGGTATGAAGTAGAGAGATAATTAAGCTATCTACTAGTATTAAATTCTGATCACCCTCATTAATAAGAGTGGTTGGGGTATTTATACCTTAATTACTAACCTGTAGGCTTATTGGGTCGGGTCATGAAACCGGGTCGAATCTAAAGACCATTAGTTTTAAGTTGATTAGCAAACATCTTAATCAAAAGTTAATACATTTGTCTTGTTCGGATATTTAGTGGTGTGATATGGTCCAAATTGTCCCTATTTGGATAAGTGGATTTGCTTAGGTCTGGTGACTAAAATATCTGAACTCATTAGTAGCCCTTTTTTAACCCTTGTAAAAAATCTTCGGAAGGGCTAAAAATTCACAAAGCTAGCACCAATCTTTTCCAATCTGCTTATCTTATTCGAACTGAAGAACTTCTTTTGACAAGTGACCCAGTTCGAATTTTATCAGAACTGATTTTCCTTCTCAGAATTCTAAGAGTTTTTCTTGAATCGTGGGAAACGTATCAATATCTGGTTCGACCTCCAAGCCGTTTTTTCTCCTAGATTGTCGCACCCATTAAGTATAGAAAGTTACATAGGTTTCATTTTTTCACACGTTGCGCAGCCTTTAATCATTGCAAAAACTCTATTCATCTTCTCCTTCGTAACTACTGTTTTTATTATTATATATAAATCTTTCCACTATTTCATTGTCTTCCATAGTCAAATCTTTCTAGAGAGAAAACTCAGTTGATATTCAAATTTTTCTCGAGGCATATATGTTCACAGCCAGAAACACCTTAGTTAAAGAAGGTTGGTTGAAGTTGTTTGAATTAGAGAGAGCAAAGAAAGCAACGATAAATAAACGTATTGTTGTCGGTCTTCCCGCTTCTCCAAGTGAGAAAGGTAACCAGTCAAACCAGAACTCCGATCAAGGGTCATCTTTTTCAAGAAACCCTAGAACCAGAAAGCTTCCATTCACAACAGACCTTTCAGCTCTCCCATCCGGTTCTTCAGTTCAAGAATCTCAAAATCTATTCCCAAAGAAAAAGTCGTCTCTAGTGTTAGGAAACCCTCACCGTTTATCACAATGGGCTCAGACACAGAGAAATCACCAGAGAAGATAACTCCTTGCCGGATCACACGTCAAGCAAAGCTAAACGCTTGGGCTTCGGAGACCTTGGGGAACGTCTTCCATAACTGCTTCAAGTCAGGAAATTTTGTGAGGTCTCACCTGTGGAACACCACAGGCAGAAGAGACCTTTCATGGGAAGAGCTAACCACCCCTTCCCCTGATGATGTGATCCTGAAGAGGAGAGAAGCTAAAGATGCCAAGTTGTATCTGCCTTCCAGGGCCAAAGCCCCCATCAAAATGAAGAACAAGAAAAGGAAGGCTACAACAGACTTAGCTGAGACAGCTACAAAGGGGACTGGTTCAGAGAACAAATGTGGTAATGATGTGGCCTTGCTAAAGTTAGTAAAGGTTCAAACTGTAAAAGAAGTTGGAAGGTCAAAAGAACCCACTAAGGCCTCTTAAAAAAGACAAGAAACGCAATGCCAGCACTGATGAGAAAGCTACCAAGAAAAAGAAGGTTACTCTGGGGGCAGAGATAATCCTTCGCCCAACAGAAATTCCACCCCAAGCTCATACTGACCCTACCTTGCAAGAGGAAATTCCAACTGACCTTCAGTCCGGAGAGATCGTTGGTGGAGGCAATGACGAACTGGACCTTGAAGCCTTTCAAGACATCAGTATTTACTTTAACGATCTGGAGAAAGATGATTTTGCAGGTCCTTACCATCCTTCCAGCTCCTCCAACATGGTAACTTACAATGGGAAGTCCTACTCCATATCCGAAGAGCAGGATACTTTGAGCCATGCGCTCATTGGCTACATCAAACAGGTATTACCAATTCTCTAACCACTAACAAGAAAACCTTGTTAGATAGTGTTCTAAGTGCTCAACGGAGCATATAGATGCTGAAGAAGGAAAAAGGAAGATTTGGAAACCAAGTTGACCACATCGGAAGCAGCCAATACCAAACTCCAAACCAAATACTCCAGCCCGGAGACAACTTCCTCACAAAACCTCACAGCCTTGAAAGAGCAATTGAACACTAAGGATGGAGATATCCAAACTTTATCCGACGAGAAGGCCAAGTTGGAGAGCATTGTTTAAGAGAAGATTAAAGAGAAGAAGGCCTTGGAACGCAAAAAAAAATGTTGCTAAAGGTATAGAAAAGTATGCTAACGAAATGGTGGATTCCCTAAAGAAAAAAGACGATGAGATCAAATCTGACACGGTGTTGCTATTTAATGAGACCTTCCCTAAGAGGACTCTCGGTCCCTTATGGAAATATGTGGAGTATGAAGACATCCCATTCCACACTCTGGCAGATGGTGATAAGCGCAACTACTCAAGTGGAATAGAATCTATAACTGATGATAAAGAAGGAATAAGTGAGAGTTCAGATGTCGAACTCAAGAGTCCCAAAAAGGATGGTGGTGAAGAAAAATCTGAAGGGAATAAGCCCTAAGGTTTTATTATGTAACTTGTGCTTTTGAAAAACTAAATTCCTTGGGTGGCCAAAACATATTTTGTATCACTGGTCAGTTTAAGTCTGATCAGGTTTAATTTATCCAATTTTTGTTCTGTTTAATACTTTGTTTTAAATATTTCATGGCTTTCATGGATAATGTTTAAGTAGCCCCTAGAATTTCATAAGTGTTGAATCAAGAGTATTTAATATCTCCGATCACATGTATTCAGTAGTTATGACCAAATACAAAGCATATTTGATCTACTCAAGAAAACTTGAGAGCCGAGGTGTTGAATAAGTAATTTGTACTTGAATTGAATTGAAGTAAAATCACACCAAACTTTTGAAGAAGGCATCATGTATTATTAAAAAATCCGGACACCTCATTAAAACCTCCCCGCGCCACCAGGGTAGGAAATAGTATGCCCCATAATATTTACATTGGTATTTAACAAGTAAATATTTAGAGGAAACCTTTATTCTAGATATAACCTGAGAGCTCAACATTCCATGGATTCTTTAAAGCTCTTCCTTCTTTGTCTTGAAGCCTATATGTCCCCGGTTTGACCTTTTCACAAATCACATAAGGGCCTTCCCAGTTTGGAGCTAATTTACCGAACTGTTTCTCCTTGGTATGTAAAAAGACTTTCCTTAAGACCTTATCTCCTGTTTAAAAATCTCTTCTTTTGACATAGGAAGAAAATCTGCTTTTCATCAAGCCTTGGTAGTGTGTTGTTCTTAAATGTGCTTTAACCCTTTTTTCCTATATTAAGTCCAACTGATTCCTAACTGCTACATCATTAGCCTGTTCGGAATAGTTATGGACCCTATTTGATGGTAAAGTAGCCTCTATGGGAGTAATTGCATCCATCCCATATACCAAAGCAAAAGGATATTCTTGTGTGTTAGCCATAGGAGTAGTTCGGTAGGCCCACAATACTTCTTGTAAATAACTTGGCCATTTTCCTACAGCTCCCTCCAAATTCTCCTTTAATCCGGACAAGATGGTTCTATTTGAAACCTCAACTTGGCCATTTTCTTGAGGGTGGAAATGAGAGGAAAAACAATGTTGAATGTCTCATGATGTACAGAAAGCTTCCATGTCTTTGTTATCAAACTGTTGCCCATTGTTTGTGGTAACCTTTTAGGGAACTCCAAACTTACAACATATGTTGGATATGATGAACTTAATAATAGTTTTTGATGTGGTCCCAGCCAAAGGAGATGCCTCTATCCATTTAGAGAAATAGTCAATGACGACTATGATAGTTATGCATCCCCCGGATGCCATGAGAAGAGGTCTAACTACATCCATCCCCCATCTAGCAAAACGTATTGGCTCATAATTTTACTTCATGGGTACTGCTGGCACATGAATTTTATTCCCATACCTTTGACATAGATCACATCTCTTCACCATTTCTTTAGCATCTTCCATTATGGTTGGCCAATATTATCCGGCTAACAAGACTCTTGGGGTCAGTAATCTGTATCCACAATGCGTTGAGCCTTCCCCATCGTGTAGTTCAGATAAGACAACTTGGGATTCTTCAAACCCAAAACAGCGCCATGAGAGGCCTGTTGAAATATTTTTTGTAGAGAACATCTCTTATTACCAAAAAACCGCGAGCCTTGTATTTAATCTTTTTTGCCGCAACTTTATCTGAAGGAAATGTTCCATTAGAAATGTATTGAAGGAGTGTATCTCTAGTCTTTAGGTTGGATAAAAAATATGCTCATATTTTCTTCATCATCTGTGTTTTGATCTAGTTGTATGGATGCACATTCCTGTATGAGAATCCAAGGGTAGGATTCAGAATATGCTATAGTTGCTAAAGAGTCTGCCAATGTATTCTCCGACTTAGGGATATGTTCATAGAATATGCTTTTAAAATTGGCTGCCACTTCTTTCAAGATGAGTAAGTATTTAACTAGTTGCTCCTTATTTGCCTCAGATTGTCCTTGAGCATAGTGGATGAGAAATTGAGAGTCACTCATTAACTGGACTCTCTTAGCTCTACAGAGGAGAGATAACTTAAGACCGGCTATAGCTCCCTCGTATTCAGACTCATTGTTAGAGGCCCTGAATCCAAAGCATATAGCTTGATTCATTTTATCACCATACGGGGAGGTTAAACAAATTCCAGTTCCACAGCCCATAGTGCTTGATCCACTATCAGTTCGGACTACCCATTCCTTTTTGTAATTGCCTTCTGAATCTTGTACAGAAGATCTATCAGCATGAAATTCTACCAAGAAGTCAGCCACTGATTGAACTTTAATTGCCATTCGATGGGAAAAATCAATGTTGTAGTCACTCAATCCTACTGACCACTTAGTCATTCTACTTGATACATCAGCCTTCTGGAGAATATTTTTCAGTGGGAAAGATGTTCAGACAATAATATAGTGAGCTTGAAAATACGGTCTCATCTTTTTTGCTGCAATTACCAAAGCCAATGCTAACTTCTCCAACTTTAAATATCTTTTTTCAGCATCCAATAAACTCTTACTGATATAATACACCGAACGAGGGTAATTGTCCACTTCCCTTACTAGGACAGCACTTAGAGCACATTCTGATACAACCAGGTATACATAGAGTTTTTCTCCCCGAACAGGTTTGAAAATAGTTTTGGGTGAGGACAAGTGTTTCTTTATTTCGATAAAGGCTTGGTCATACTGTGCGGACCAATTGAACTCTTTAACATTTCTCAGTATTTGGAATAAAGGAGCGCACTTGTTCGAAGACCTTGAAATAAATATATTCAAAAAAACCAACCTGCCGGTGAGCCTTTGAACTTCTTTAACATTTCGAGGATGATCGATTGCTAGTAGGGCATTAAGCTAATCCGGATCAGGCTGGATACCTTTCTCACTTATTATGTAGCCCAGGATTTTTCCAGATCGGACTCCAAACACACATTTCTCTGGATTTAATTTTAAAGTCACGGTCTCCAAGTTGGAAAAAGTCTCTCGAAGATCAGTTATGTGTAAATCCTCCTCCAGGATTTTAACCATCATATCATCTATGTATACTTCCATTTTTTCGCCGATCTGATTGGCAAATGTTTTGTTCACCAGCCTCTAATAAGTAGCAACAATATTTTTTAATCCGAAGGGTATCACCTTGTAACAGTGGAGACCTCTATCTGTGACAAAAGTAGTGTGATCTTGATCATTTAGATCTACTTGTATATGATTATACCTTGAAAAGGCATCCATGAAGGACAACATTTTATTTCCAAACGTAGAATCCACCAACTGATTTATTCGCAGAACAGGATAAAGATCTTTAGGGAAAGCCTCATTGAGGTCAGTGAAATCAATGCACATGCGCCATTTTCCTTGACTAACACCAGATTGGCAGTCTATAAAGGATGTTAGGACTCTTTAATGTGTCCCATCTTGGTCAGCCGATCAACTTCTTGAACAATCACATCCGCCTTTTCCTTGGAAAAATCTCTTTTTTTTGTACAATAGGTGCAACATCACTTCGGAAAAACAAATTATGTGAAATAACCTCTGCTGGTACTCCAGTTACATTACTATTGCACCATGAAAATACTTGTTGATTATCCATAAAAAAACAACAATTTTTTCTTTAATTCTGGTGCCAACTGGGAACCAATCTTGACATTCTTGCCCTCTATAAGGGAATGAGTTTCAACTTCCTCAATAAGTATTATGAAAGTGGGAGCCTCTCTGGGATCATCAATGCCACCCTCCTCAGTAGAAGGCTCCAGCAACTTCTAATATTTATTAATCCGAATTGCCCCTAATATCTTAGGAGCAAGAGTTGTTGCATAGCTGATTATCTTTTGAGTACTTTGGATAATGACTACTTGTCCTTGAACCGCATACTTTAAATATTGATGGACCGTAGAGGCCATATCTTGCATTATGGAAAGCCAAGACCTCTGAAAAATTACGTTATATGATATGGGGCAATCTACCACAACAAATAGTACTCTTACCATCTCTTTAAAGGGCCTCTTGGCCAGCAACACTTCTTCTTCAAACTCCCCAATCACATCCGCAGAACTCCCTGTGAATCCCACAATGGTTCTGTTCGAACGTTGAATAACAGCTGGATTTCTTATTTGTTTGTAGGAGCTTAAAAATATGATGTTTGCCGAACTTCCCGTATCAATCAGAATTTGACGTATATCATTTCCCCATATAGAATCTCCTATAACTACTGTCTCCTCATGAGGCCCCATAATATCTCTCAAATCATCTTCATCAAAGACTATGAATGAGAATGGGGACTGGCATTGATAGAAAGACATCCCACCTTTCAATTGGGTAGCCAGATTATGGCATGCCTCTTCCTTGATGATGGGGTAGGTGCAGTTACAGTATCTTCCCAAAAATAGTTAATGATTCGAAAAAGCTGATCAATCCAGAAACTGTCTTAGTTTTTTCTGTTGAAACCCCCACCTTATTTCGAGTTGGATTTGGATCCAGATATTTAGAGTCTATATCGAACCTTTTGAGGATCACCATTGCACCCTCTTGAGTAGATGTACCAGGATTGTTTGAAAGACCTGTTCGAGGAGAATTGTCGGGTCTGTTTCCATTTTGTCTTTTAACATATGCCCCCAGCTTGCCCCTCTCAATCAGGTTTTGGACCTCTTGTTTCAATGTTATGAAAGCCTGAGTATTGTGGCATATTCAATTGTGATATTGGCATAAACAAATGTTCCGGTTCTCTTTGGAGGACTGCAATACCGCGGCTTTCGAAAGTGAACTTCATCCTTGGTTTTATCATAGGTTGTAGCTACATTTTCCCTTAATTCAACAAACCATTCAGGCTGGACCCAAGGACCCCTCTTACTTCTGGTTTGTTGGCTGTGGGTATGGTTTTGGTTAGATTGAGTTTCTTGGACCGGTTAGACCCTTGTCCGGTCTCCTTTTCCCTGTAACCGGATGGGTTAGTGGCTGGAGAAGCTGTTGTGGTAGTGGACCTCACCTGAAGGTGCACCCTCGTCTTCTTTGTTTCTTCCATATTAATTTGTTTTCCCACTTGGTTTAATAAACCACCCCAAGTTATAGCCTTCTTCTGGCTCACAGAATCATCTAAGTTCCTAGGATTCAATCATTGTCTAAGAGAAACAATTGCCACTTTCTCAAATCAGTCTGCTAGCCCGTTCTTTGTATTCACGAAATGACTTATGCAATATTTCAAAGACTCATTTGGTTCCTGCGCACAATGGATAATGATGTCCTCATTACCCTTCAATTCCTTACTCCCTACGAATTGTCTTCGGAAGGCAACCCAAAATGTATCAAAGTTTCTAATACACCCCTGAGGTAAGTTGCTATACCATTTAAGAGCACTCCCCGTAAACGTTTGGGAGAAAGCTCTGCATAAGATCTTATCATCGTCATCGAAATTCATCATGAAGTTCTTGAATTGCTCCAGATGGTTGTCCGGATCCCGATTTCCATCGTATTTCTCCATCTTAGAGCTATCGAACCTTTTAGGAAGATGTCCGGACAGTATTTTTGCAGACAAAGGTGACTGCCTCCAGTTTTTATAATGACTAAACACAGTATCTTCATTAGGAGTTGCAAAAATACATGGTTCAGACTGAAAGGCAAAAGGATCAATCAACAACTGATCAACATGTTTGTTAGATGATCCTTTGCCCTGGTACCTTTTGAGCCTACCATGTCTGTCCATCTTTTGTGAATGTTTTTTTGTTCACTTTATCTTTTTTCTGGATCTCCCCTCGTCATTGCTTGAGGAAAATGATTCTTCAAGTTATGCCTCATTCGAAGAGCTGCTGGATTATTCAAATCCAGAGCTTTCAACGGGCTTAGACCGGTGTGTTTTATTTGAACTAAGGTGAGTCTTCAGGGATGGCTCATTATCCCCAGGGTTGTCAGTATGGTGAAGTACTGATGCTCCAGATTTCTCCTTGATATCTTTCTCTGCTTGTTTTATGGCTCTTAGCGCCTCTATTTCAACCCTTAGCTAGTCTCGCTCCTCGATAGTGTATTCCCTATTTTCCTTTGCACCCTCCATCTTAAAGGGTGGAGTATTTTGCCCATTCGGATCCATCCAAACTTTTTTTCTTACTAGTTTTGAATGTAAAATTCAGGCACCGTCGCCTCCCACCGTGGTCGTCAATTTGGTTTGGTTTATTTTCGGTTGAGGGTAGACTGGTAAAATGTCTAGAGAGTGTTTTGATAATTTTGTGATGCTTTGTGCTTAAGGTATGAATTAAAGAGATAATTAAGTTGTCTAATAGTATTAAATTTTGATCACCTTCATTAATGAGAGTGGTTGAGGTATTTATACCTTAATTACTGACCCATGGGCTTATTGGGTTGGGTCATGAAACTGAGTCGAATTTAAAGACCCATTAGTTTTAAGTTGATTAACAAACAACTTAATCAAAAGTTAATACATATGTCCTGTTCGGATATTTAGTGGTGTGATATGGTCTGAATTGTCCCTGTTCGGATAAGTGAATTTGCTTAGGTCTGGTGACCAAAATCTCCAAACTCATCATGCATAACGAGCAAAATATGGACTCTAAAACAGTTAGTTGCAATTGTATATGGTACTCATACCACTCCAGTGGTTACAAGTTTTTCGATCCCACTTAGTGATCTGTATTTGAGACGGAAATTGTAGTTTTTTTAGGGTACATAATTTAAATGGAAGGATTCACATAACAACATCAACTTTGAGAAAGAATTGGAACCAACTCATGAAGTTACTTACATTGATGAGCTAAATATAGTTATCTTACCAATCATCAATAATAATAGATCATCTAACTAATTTAATAAATATATACCATGATCGACACAGGCGGAGCCAGGTGGGGTCCTATGGGGTCCCAGGAACCCACCTAGCTCAATAAATAATATGTTTAGTATCATAATTACATCTTCTTCTTTAGTCCAGTTGGTAGAGTTATAGATTAGGAACCACAGGTATCAGGTTCGATACCCAGCTGTGGGTTCTCCTCTTGCTTATTTATTTTTTATTATATATAAAATACGCATCTATATTATTTTACTAAAAAAAAATATCTTAATAAAAAAAAAATATCTTAATACAAAAATATAAATTTATATAAATTTGATCAGCAAGCGGGTTAAGATACAATTGTTTTACAATTGTTTTTTTACTATCAATTATAAAACTCTAACTAGAAGCTTCAAACACTAAGGTATTAATTATGACTTTATGTTATTAATTTTCAAAATTGAAGTTTTTCTACATTTCTTATATTACTATTAACTAGTTACAAAGATTAACATTAGTTGATCTATATTTTTTCTTAAGATAGAAAGCTGCAGGTCTATTTTGTTTTATGTTTTTAATTCTCAAAATTGAAGTTTTTCTACATGTCTTATATTACTATTAACTAGTTACAAAGATTAACATTAGTTGATCTATATTTTTTCTTAAGATAGAAAGTTGCAGAGTTCAATTTCGAAACAAAATAGACCTGCATAAATTATAATTTTTTATTTTGCTTTACGGATCAAGCCGTAACAACATAGGCTCTCGAGTTCACTAACAATACATGTCCTAATCAATACATCTATTAGTCTTTGTATACTTTGGAAAAGCTCAAACTAAAACCCAATCAAACCGTAACAACATAGCTTCTCGAGTTCACTAATAATAGATGTCCTAATTAATATATCTATTAGTCAACTTCTAATATTAATGACAACGGTATTTTAACTACTTCCAATATTTCAATATGTAGTTAAAAGGTTTCAGATCTACAACCGACGCTTTGGTGGATATCGGAATGATATCAGCATGTGCTCTTTGATCGATCATGAATAGTTTTGTTTAACTAAAAATGAACTTAATGAAATATTAGAAGATAAAGTAACTGGAATCGTACAAAACTAAACTTAACGAAATATTAGAAGATAAAGTAACTGTGAATCGTACAAAACTAATGTATAAATATTAATTATTTTATTTATTTGGTTATTATTTAGTGATAAAAAAATATAATATTATGTATATTAAATAATTTTATGTCTTTTTTTTAGCAACTATTTGTTGATAAAGTATCATCAATTATTTAACCTATATTTTTCAAATTTGTTTAGTCACTGTATAAAGTAGTTTCCTGTCTTTTCTTTTAACGACTAAAGGGCATCATCTGATTTAGTTTCTTATGAAAGAGGCTCAGGAATAATGTAAAATTATGCGGTATTTTAGTTTTGACTTTTCTTTGGCCTCATCCTTAATGAGTAGGACTTTATTTGCTTATAAATGGGGAACAATTAAATTTTTAAATAGATGTAGAACAATACGAATACAAAAAAGTAAGGCTGAAAATTGGTAACTTATTTATTACTCTTTCTTGGGATGAACTTACATTAAACAAGAACGACACGTCCCCTTTTATTTAGTTTATGTGGTAACAGAAACAGATTAACCTAACAGCTGAGGTTGTTCCCAGGAGAAACACCAAGTTTACCACAGTAGTCCCTATAATACCCGATACGCGCATTAACTGTTGCAGGGTTTTTTCCGTTACACTCCAACGCACCATTTATAGCTCTGATGGTGGCACCAAACCCTTGGCCTATCACCGGTCGGACGCTATTCATCCAAAACCACAAACCCGTTCGGAAAGCAACCACTGGGTCATTAGACACACTTTCTGGATTAGCCAATAGAGGTAGTCTTAAGGCGTCACCAGCGGCACCGTAGTTGTAGTTCCATGAGAGCTGGATCGGACCCCGACCATGGTATTTTTTTCCGGGTGCACAAGGGTAACGAGTGTTTGATCTGTCGCAGTAGTTTCTGGACGCACCATTTATCTCTTCGATGTAACAGAAATCTGTGTAACAAATACAATGTGTGGCTTATTAGCTTCACTTTAAAAAGTATTGAATGAAGGTCGAATAGTCAAATATTTGACGACCCTACTTTTATATATATATATATATATTATAGGGAAGTATCGTTCCAACAATCACATATATAAATAAACAAAGAAAAGAGTATGAAATCATACGTCCGGTCTCATGTGTGACATGAGCAAAAAAGGCAGCAATTTCACGCTTAGAATCGTCAGCGTTACCGCGATGCCCGAAACTTGGAAAAGTATTAGCAGCGCTAATAAAAGCATTTCGTGTGTAAAATCGTTTGCCAGCACAACCCCCACCGGCCTGGTTAATAATGCTATTAAAAAATGCCGGAGTTACAATACTCGCCACAGAACCACCGCTGGGACCTGGACTAGGGGTTCCACCAGATTTACAAGGGCCTTCACGGCAGCCTTCACCGCAGTAGGCATCAGTGGTGCCGCAAAAACCGAACCGGCTGCAACAGAAGTTAGGTTGACAACCACAGTTTTGTGCCATAACGTTTTCCGAAATGGCCAAGAAAAGAAAAGTGGCAAGAACAAGAGAAAGAGCATTGTTATAGATTGCCATTTTGGAGTATGGTTTGGTGGATAAGAATGTTCAGAAGTGAAGGTATTTATAGAGTTGTAGATAGTGGAGACGTAAGAGAAGTAGCCTAGTTTTATTGACTAGGCTTAATTAGTTCCCTTATTTTGCGGACGAAGAGCAGTCAGCATGTTCAAAAGTCTTGGTCGATATATTAGAATGCCAGAGACAGATGGTAATAATACGCAATGGTGTAGTATGGATAAGTAATAAAAAGATGAGATTTTGGATATGAAATAAATGAAGAGATGCTACGGTTGCGTAACAACGATATAATTCTATTTTCATTAGATCATCTGATTTTTTCATTGTTCTGAAATTAACATGTAATTTTGTATTCGAGCCAAAACTAACAATCTTACTAAAGGTGTTCGATTTTCAATTATTATGCTAACCTAGATTCAGCATCTTCTTTTTTTATATATAATTTCTAAGTAAACATAACACCAAAAAAAAACGATTTTGTAAACCGAGTTCAAAATAGTACTCATATTTTGTTTGGCAACTACTAAAAAGGACACGCATCTAAAAACCGGAATATTCCGGCTCAATTCGTTTGCTTTATAATTGAGTATAATCAAACTGAAATAAAATAGACTCGAAAAAAGGCATGGTTTTAGTTAAGTAAGATGAAATAAAAATATCAAGCAGGAATATTTACTACTAACATCATAAAGGTGGAATTTACCTGTTTAACCTTAATTACTTTTAGGCCAAAACATTTTCGGTCAAAACAGTTTTTAGCAAAAGTACTTTCAGCCATAGCTTTATGGACTTCGCTAAATTTGGTTCCAGAAAAGGTTAAATTTGCCTGAAAATCGAGTTTTACTATTTTATCTTTCCATCTTGTTTGTTTATTCGTCCGATGAATTTTTTTTATCGGTCGGAAGAGGCTTCTGCTGGATGAGATTTTTTATCCCCCGGATTGTCATATTGCCGATTGAAAAAGTCGGCCTTGATAGAAGTAAAATGGTGTTTTTAATAAGCTTTTAAATTGGATAAAATATTGAGACTAGCTATTTTTCTTAGACCAAATTTAACCATAATTTAACTTTATTCGTAACGGACTACACCTTCCTTAAGCGGAGAGAGAAAAAAAAGACATAAAGATAAATATGCAATTATAAAATATTAAATATTTTAGAAAATAACCATAATTTAACTTTATTCGTAACGGACTATACCTTCCTTAAACAGAGAGAGAAAAAAAAGACATAAAGATAAATATGCAATTATAAAATATTAAATATTTTAGAAAATAATAATTTGATAACCACGAAAACAGAAAAAAAAAACTTGATCAACTGTTACCACTAGTAATTATTTGGAGTTAAAAAAATGAATATCCAAAATAAATTATGTTACATGTTTTTGTAAGTATAAAAGAAAAAATTAATGATAAAGATTTATTTTTACCACATCAAATTAGCGATTTTATTAGAGACGGATCGTTATCATGATTTTTTAAAATCTAAAAATTAAAATAACAAAAAACAGTGATATAGAAGAAAAAAATAAGATGAAGAATTGAGAATACAGTAAAATCACGTCTGAAGAAATAAGAAAATACGGTAAAATCACGTCTGAATACGGTAAAATCAGTCTTTTACACAGAATTCTGACAATTGACTAAAGAGCTTCTTAGAGGAACAACTGGAGAATATGCTCGAGATGATGCAAACGTCTCCTCAGTCGAAGGTAAAGTCGCAAATCTACAAATCAAGAGAGAAGAATAATGAAAAAAGGTATCTACCAATGGATACGATGCTCACGGTCAGATGAATAGGTATGGTTATCAAAACAATACCAATAAGAAAAACCTCTCATTTAATATCCAAACGGAGGAGATCAAACATCTTTACCGAAAAGCGACAAATGTTGAAGTCGGAGATGAATCAAGAAGAAGAGGAGCTGAACCCCTTAATCAAAAGAGAAAAGTGAGAAAAAAGACTCCATCCCATCGCATCAACCGGTCCAAGAGAATAGGAAGAAAGAAAAATTGGTTGTGACGCTAAACCCCATACGAAAGCAAGACAATAAGAGTATTCCTCCCCAGCAACCACTCGAAACCAACAACAACACCAGCAGGTTCCCTTATAATTTAAACTGGCCCCACCAAGCGTACATCGGACGGGTTATCAAAGCAACCATTAAGCCCAATAATCCAACCATGAGTTAGCTCTGACGCTCACAAGATATACGTATTCACCAGAAGAGTCTCCTATAACCAAAATGGAATAAGGATTGCTGCCACCATTTTTTAACACCCACAAGATATATGTATTCACCGGTAAGAGAGATTCAAATCATTACGAGAAGAATATTTTATCTGAGATAATGAGATATCTTGGGGTGGGAAATAGTATAAAATCTAAGGCCTTCGTCATGATGCTAAAGGGTAGAGCCTTGACATGGTTCAACAACTTGGCGGCGGGCGGTATCCGAAGCTTCAACATGCTATAAACAACCTTCCGAAACCATTGTGTATGCTCAAAGTCTTTTAAAGAAAACATAGAATACATAATCCATTTCAATCAAAGACATAAAAAGAGAGCTTGCAAGCATAAACAACGCGATTGGTTGAGACAAAATATGAGTTGCTAGATTTCTTGGATAATGTAGATTGTCTCGAATACCACTATGGAATATTAATAACGACCTTGTCCAAGAATATTATAAATAAGAAGTCGCATGTCTTCCCTGATCTAATTATTTAAGTAGAACACCACATCAAGGTGGATTAAATAAATAATACAATACGCGAGGGAGACACAAATACTCCAAAAACTAATCTGAAAAGCTATCCACTATCATATGAGAATGAGCCACTCTTCGTGGTGCACATTAGCTCTAAATGTAATCATTAACATACGAGACAAATAAACATTAGAGATTTTCAAAATCAAGATACTCCAACCAAGGAAAAAGGTACAAAGATGGGTCCATATACAACGATAAAAATAAGTACAACAACTACAACATCGGTCGAAGATCCAAATGCTCTCCACGTGATCTATTTACCAATTTAAAACAGAACTTAATCATAACACATGCAAAGACTAAGGATGTAGTCCGATTTCAAAAGCCTTAAAGATCAATGATTATAAATAAAACAAAGATACGTCGAAATATTGCAAGTTTCACAATGATGTTAGACATTGTACGAATTGATGAATATAATATTTTAAAGTTCGTTAAAGGGAAAAGTAGACGTGAGCACAAAAGTTCCAAAAAAAATATGTACAGGGATCCCTTAGCAAGATGTGACAGACAAGAGCCATAGTGGATTAAGAAACAAAGAGCACTTGACAACAATGCCATCTTTAACATCAAATCAGAAGAATATTTAGAACATGACCCTAATCGACATTTGATTTGTGTCATAGCTGGAGGAGATATTTATTAAGAAATCACTAATTGTTCGAGGAAGGTGTATGTCGAATATTTGGAAATACAACATCATGCTTAAACATAACCATATTTGTAATGCAACCTCTACCCTATACTTGCATTATTTAATGATGAGCTGAGAGAAATAATAGGGCCTCATGGTGATGCAATGTTGATTAATGTTGAATTGGCCGACGTAGAGGTAAAAATAGTGACGATTGAGACGAGAAGCTCTCCAATATTTGGTATAGGAGCACATATGATAAAATTGGAGGCATCCACCAACGCTAATCCCTTTAAGCGGATACTACAAGCTTCGAAGAGGGTGATGCCTAAGTAGTAGGGGAATTAAAGATATACGTCATTCTGGGGAGACAAGAGTTCAAAAAAAGGCTACGCTACCCTTTTCTGATAGCGGAGGCACTGTCATCATATGTTGTGATTGCAGGAGATACTGTAAGGATCATATGCATAAATTCATCTCTATAGTGCATCAATGTATTAAGTACACGATCAATGGGAATGTGAGAGTCATTCAGGGCAACTAAAAAACCGCAATACAGTTTTATGAAACAACTTTAGCCCACAAAAATAAAATAAATAGACAATAACAATAAGCAAGGGACCCAATTTTCGTTGATGATCTGGATGGTCCCTAGAGCCCCCTACATATTAGAGCATGAAGAAGAGATAAAAAAATTCTGAATGGAACACAATAAAGTTTTGAGACTCAGAAATGATATCCCCATGGATGTAAGGTATAAAACTACTAGACCTTTTCTCGATTATTTTGCTTGAAGTTCTCGAAGACGTGATATGAGTTCCAACCGAAGTTATCTGCCATAAAATATCAGTCAACCCAAATCTTTGGCCGATTAAGAAAAAAAGAGTACAAACTTCTCAGAAAAAACATAGACGATCATTCAGGAGGTGGACAAGGTGACCATCACTGGGCACATTATGGAGGCCAATTACCCACTTTGGACAACGAATCTGATAGTCGTCAAGAAGAAAAATAAGAGTTTGAGAATGTGCGTGGACTTCACATATCTAAATTGGTCTTGTTTGAAGGATAATTTTATGTTTTCGAAAATCGATCAACTGATATATGCCACTTTGGGAAACCAAATTTTGTCCTTTATGGATGTCTACTTCATCTTTAATCCAGATGCATGAGGATGACTAAGAGTTTACCACTTTTGTAACCAAATATGGCTTCAATTTTTACAAGGCCATACAATTCAGCTTAAAAAATGAAGGGTCGACCTATCTACGCTTGGTAAACAAGATTTTTCTATACCGATTAGGTAAAATATTTCACACCTACATAGAAAACATGTTAGTCACAAGAAAGGAGGATAATAACACAGTTGATTTAGCCAAAACCTTAAAGAATCTTAGGAAGGTCAACCTAAAGTTAAACTTAGAAAACTATACCTTCGGTTCCGGTTAGGAAAATTCCTCGATTTCATGGTTAGTGAAAATGGCATTGAATAAAAAAACCCAACCCAAATAGAAAATTGAAGGACGACGGCTTCCTCAAGGACCATTAAAGAAATAAAAGTGTAAATTGGGAACTCTTAATGTATTAGTCTTCGGAAAAATGTCAATTTTTTTCCAGGTTATGCAAGGAGCATGAAAATATAAATGTGTACCGGCTTGTGAAGAAGCATCTTATAGCATTAAGAATTTTTTTTACAGTTCCAAAAATATTGACCAAACCAAATTTGCCAGAGTCTCTTAACCTATACCTTGCAGTTTCAAATTATGATGTAAGCTTCATATTTAGATAAGAAGAAGGGACATAGTCCAACCCCATATACTATGTAACTAAATATGTCTTAAATGTATAAAAAATATATTTGTAACTGGAGTAGATAGCCCTAGATCTTGAGGTAGCAGTGAGAAAAATATGGTATTACCTTCAAGCTAATACCATCATTGTGTGAACCTCATTTCCATTAAGAAAGCTGAAAGAAAATCCATACATTTAAGAGAAATTGACGAATTGGTCCATTGAGCTACGAGACCATGACATCTATTACAAATCTAAAACCACAATTAAGGCCCAAGATTTAGCAGAGTTCCTTAGAGACTTCCAATATGAATGGCCTATACCTTCTAACAAACAAATAAATTATACATGGTAATTATACATTAATGGAGGTTTCAAAAAACAAGGTTTGGGTGCAAGGATAAAACTCATCTGCCCGATATGAGTATCTTCAACAAGCCATTAAGTTTGGTTCCTGGCTCAAAAAAAGAAACAAAATAAGAAGCAACCATTACAAGGTTAGAAATACCTACATATGTAGGGCCAAGTGAGTGAATTTATTCATTGATTTACAACTTGTTATTAACCAAGTATTAGGTTAAGTAACAGAAAGAAAACATCGTTCAATACCTAAAAGAGTTTCGAGAAACAAATGACCTTTTTTGAGCATGTTCATTTGAGCAAGTGACTCATGCAAAAAATACTGAAGTATAGGCCTTGACATATTCGACATGCATAAATACAGAGGAATGAGTCATTTTACAGGATAATCCATCCATCATACTTCTGAACACGTTTATTACAACCGTATTAGAATAATGAGTTATGATGATTGAAGGGAGGAAGACGAGGATAATTGGAAGGATCCTATAATGAATCACATAAACCAAGGTACGATGTCAAATAAAAAGTTCGCGGTCAGAAATCTAAAAATAAAAGCAACTTAGTTTGTTTTACTTTCAAGAACAATTTAGAAACAAACATTGACAAAACCATTACTTAGATTCCTCATCCGAGAATAGGACAACTTTTTTATTGATAAAGTGTGAAATGGAATATAGTGCACATTTTTGTTACAAAGCATTGCACAAAAGAATTCGACTCCAAGGCTATTATTGGCCAACGATCATGGACGGTATAAACAAGTGAAGCATTGTGACTCTTGCCAGCATTTCTCAAACTCAATCCAAGTCCCAACAGTTTTATTATATATGAAACTATACCATTTGATATATGGGGCATAAATATTATGGAAGTTTCCCTCAAGCGTTAGAAGGAAGGAAGTACGTGACTATAGTAGTTGAGTATTTCTATTAATGAGCGAAGATAAAACAACTTTCTAGACTTACACATATGATGGTGCTACGGAATCCCCCCAAGTTATACCAGCATATTATGACACCCATTTTCAGAATAAAAATTTAATTAAGTACCGCAAAATAGGCATGAATCAGATCTCCTTACCCCTTTTCATATTCATGCTAATGACCAAGTGGAAGTGGAAAACGAAAAATATCCAGAGAGATTATAAAGATGGTTCAATGAGCCACATGAACTTGGCCGAAGTTTTTATTAGAGGTTATATGGTAGTACATAAGAACTGATCGCACGACTACAAATGAAATGACTTTTTTCTCTAGTCCATGATATGTAAAAGGGGTTCTCGGCCAAAATAACTTTTCCTTCTTACCGAATATCCAACTATAATTACGAAACCGATAATGAAGATCAGGGTTTCATGAAGTTATACAACATAAAGTCAAGGTTCATATTCGGTCTAAGCATTATAAGCCCGATTCTGCAGCTTTGAACCAAAAGATAACATTTTGAGAAGAGTATTCCCTCATACCAAAGAGAATTTGCTAGGAAACTCGTCATAGATTAAGAAAGACCCTTCACCATGGAATGAAAAGTCAAGCTACTAACCTATCATTTCTAAATGAGAAAATAAAATAGTACATCATCAGTGGAACATGAAGCACTTAAAGTTATATCACCCTTCATAAGTCATGACATTTTATGAAAGTTTTTTATTGTTATAATATGACGGCTCTACTCTTTTCTTATTCAGTGTTGCAAGCAAAGTTTTAATGAGGCACTTAGTATTTAATGAAACATTTATCATATCATTTTTTTGTTCTTTTATTTTCATTTCGATGATGAACAAGTGAATGTTTGGATATGGCTAACGACACGCGAATTGTAAATAATAACATTATGCTTTCACCCTATATGGTGCGACGTTCATTCCTCCTTGAGGCTTGGATAAGTTTCTTCCTTATAACTCTAGAATAAATTGTTTCCCAAAAACATTAGGTTAAGTCTGAAAACTTTTATTATTCCTTTATAATGATTTGACATTTATTTTTCTATGAGGTGGAGATAAAATATTTCCCCATAAAACTAGGATAAGCCTAAAATCTTTCTGCGTGTTTTATGCTACAATAATTGAATACAAATAAGGGTAAGAATGAGATAAAAAGATGGAGTCTTCAACACCTCCCATGCTATGACATGTTACAATAAATACTACAACATTACGTGATGTATTATAACAAAAAATGGTAAGACTGGACCAGTATCAACGTCCAACACCATAAGTATTGGATAACAACTAAGCGTAAGAGAAAGTTATGACCCCCCCCCCCCCCTCTCCAATGCTTAATATACAACATAACTTGGAGAACCACGTGTACCATATGTGTTTTTTTGAAGTTGATCACTTTATTTAGATAACCATAACCCCAACAGACTAATATTGCATACATATACAATACATTAACAAATAAGGAAATTACATTTATAAAACTAAAAAATGAAATATCTATGCATAAAATACCCTAAACATGGATTTCATTCAGGAAAAATAACAAAAAAAGCACAAAGTACAAACAAAAAAAATTATTTGCCTTTAGCATCCATATTTTTATCTCGTTTTGCAATGTCGAACTAGAGGGAGCGGTAATATGAGCTGAACTATGCGGAGATGGTAAACAACATTAATTCCACTGTCGTCACCGACTTCATCCACTTTTCTTGCTGGGAAAGCATCATCATCCTCATCATATGGTGAAGCATATTTTCGATCGTGGACCTTTTCAATTATTTCGACCATATTATATCATCCTTTGTGGATTTAAAAACAAGAACTATCATGAGATGATTTCCATATAAAAGGGGTCCGTCTCTCTTCTTTAGGAGTGAAAGTAAAAATTTAATCGAATTTAATTTCTAAATTTCATTTATGAATTTCAAGACCAAAAGACAATTCGACATTATAGATTACGTCGTTAGTTTGCTCTAAGATAGTGTGTTGAAACTTGGTTCTCTATTTCAGGGTTGTTTTTTGCAAAAAGATCAACCAACCTGTTATCAAACTTCATTTCTGGTTCGGTTAATATGCTCTATTCCCAAAATTACTTTGGTTTTCTTCAACTTTCTTTTACACTCTTCGAGATGATCATTAAGAGTTTTGATAGATCATGATTAATTGGCTAGCAAGCTTCTTTTTCAGCTGAGCATTGACGACACACTCTTGGTTCAACTTCAACTCCATTTGTATCTTCGCAACACCTTCGACTACATGTTCAACTTCTGCCTCCTTCTCAAGAAAAATATATTCCTATAACTCCCGTTAAAAATTTTCTTTTGTTATTCTCTCATCACACATTTTGTATGCTATCTCCCTCATTCACAAATACAGGATTTTGTATTAAAATTTTCATTTGTGGAGCCAATACAGTCAGTTCAATAATGTCCTGGTTGAGCAAAGAAAATACATTCCATATTATATGATAAAATTTAGTGTTCACAATACACTCAATGTTCCATCAATCTATAACAAAACTCTTATAATTGCAAGGTAACAAAAAAATATTATTACCTCAAACCCAAGATTCATCTGCCTTCTTGCCATGTCCAGGTTAAACAAGTTATCAAGGACCTGCCTTAGAGTATAAGTAGCAATAAACTCATTGAATCACTCATATATTATATTACATCATGCTTACAACCTTACTAAGTGCCTCGAATCACGAGTTGCTTCTATGGAAACTAAATGTTGATGTTTTATTACCTTTGGTTCCTATTTAGGCCTCAGAACCTGCGGTGACCTCCTTGGCTTGTTTATTTTTATCCTGATTTTTCTTTGTATACTTGAGTCTTTTCTAATATTTGGGAGGTATTATCCACAATATCTATTATCATCGTACTACAACTGAAGCTCTAACATTCTCTATTTGTTTTTTGGCCTCAATAGCTTTTGTCGAGCCGATTGTATCAATTTTTCTTTTGTCTGACGCTTTTCCACGTTGTTTCTTCAATTGCGCCTCAATATCAAGCGTTGTTAAATTTTGTATTGCTAAAGTCCTACCTTTGGCCAATGATGACATCAATGTGTTTTTTTATGGAGAAGTATCAACCCTTTTGGTGCCCTTTGGCTTCATTGCAAGAGTTTGTCCTAATTTTCCACTATCAAGTTTGGGTTGAGAACTCTTTTCGCTCATGGCCTTAGTCTTTGGGTCTTTAGATTCAACCATATACTTCGATAATAGGCATAACTTTCTTTTTATTTTTTATTTTTGAAGAAAGCAACAACAATAAGACCTTCCAATTTTTCAACTTACATTTCCACATGCGAGATAGAATCCTCCTCTTTACCGAAGCCACGACTAGGCACGTATCCAATGACTTTGAATTTTTTAGAGGGTTTCAATCCGCCTTTGGCTATGAAATATTTATTTGTTTGGCAACGCTTACATTTCCCTCCTCCTTTTGAGAGCAACCCATACTTCGGGAGTGCATACTCCTCTCCTTTCTTGTGTTCCCTTGTGGTTCAAGTACATCAGTGTCTCTTTTAACCACTATAGAAATAAATTTTTTTAAGAGAGTGCATTATTTTTTTCTTACCTGAAAGGAAAGTTTTTTCTATACCACAACAAACATCATAGTTATTCTTCGTTGATTTTTTGGAGTTCTATGTTCTCCTCCCCTTTTCTTTGATCAGATAATTTCCCAAGAAGCCCCGATGTGGCCATATATCCCACTATAAAGAGAATCCTACGCACCAATAACTTATTGAAGCTTTTACCAAACAATTCGGCTTACCTCATTATCACACTATAACTTAACTTAGCATCCACCATGTACTCATTATAGTCAAAATTTGGCGCTATAAATATATAAACACAATTACACATGATAAGGATCCCATCTACTTAGTACAATATGATCTAATTTATTCAAATCCATTATCTCTTACCTTCCAGAATCTAGATGCGGGTGCATGACATTAAGTCTTGCACAATGGTCTTCTCCCAACAGTTAGAGACATACAAAAATTTTCTTCCAAGCCTTGTTGCAATCTGGAAGATCATTGAAACTTACCAAATGTCTCAAATATAAAGTAAAAATAAGAATTTCCCTTCGTATTGGTAAGTTTGTTTACGACAAAAAAATACCAAAAATAGAAGCATTGAAAATGGTCATGGGAAAGTATTATATCACCCATTATCAGCCTATAAGACTTGGGCACCAACTGTGTTGGGTATAATCATTTTACCTCAAAACATTTCAGTAAGTTTGGGTTTAAGGGAAATTGTAGGAACATACTAATTCTTCAATTGTTTCACTTATTTTGACGCTTTGGTGAACTTGTACCTATAACTTTCAACGTATTTAATTCAACTTCATCAAGCTCTACATATACTATTGCATGTTATTCTTACTTAGAGTTTTCTAGAAGTAACAATGATAAATTTATATCTTCAGATAAAAATAACACCTCAGAGTCTGCAACCACTTTCAAAAGAGAAGCATCCTCTACATGGATAGTAATGTTTTTCGACTGAAAACCTGTAGGGGCTCATCACCAGACTCATCTTTTTTTGTGATGTTCTTCAGTAAATAAAGAATAAAGAACTCATGCCTTTTAAAACAATTTTATATCTAGAGAAAATACAAAAAAAAGAATTTTTTAGGTGATGAGAATGCTAAAGTTTGAAGCTTTAGAATGAACCAAAAAGTTTGAGTTCCCAGGATTTAAGAAAGTTGCAATAGAAAATGAGCGTGAAATAGAGAAATGAGAAGGCGTTTCTTTTATATAGGCACATGTACAATACATGTAACCTTTCATTTAATTTAATCCGACGATTTAGATTAATATATGATTAATGACGACGATGAGTCGCGATAAACGACAATAATAGGAGAAGCCAAATGTATTCCACACGTGCCAGTGTCTTTATATTATGAAAAACTTCTTCAAAAAATAATTTCCAACAAAATTTCCTTGCTCTTCTAAGAACTTGAAAGAATGGTTGATACTTACCCGAAGACTTGAAGATGAATATATCGAGAGACGTTGATCTCTAACGTCTGATCAAAATGAAAGAATTATCATATCATTTCTCTACATGATCTTGGTTTTCAGGATAATATATATTGGATTACGATCCTTTCACATCTGTGATTTCATTAATGAATATTACATGCGGTAGCCCTTTTAACGATAAACATCTGTTGTTTGATGGTTAAAGACTCTTCCATATAAGGATGATGCATGTTGTTGACTTGGTGCTTGATCATATTAATATAATCCTCTTTGACAACACATACAAATTGCATTGCATTTGCGGGTTGAGTCTGAGGAGCTAGGGTAACAAGATTTTTTTTCCATAATGGTAGGAGTTGAATTTTGTACCTTGATAACTAGGCTTTGCACTATGGTGGCGTCAATAAGATTTTATGTTGCAGCAAGGAAAATAATATTTTACGCGGTGGAGTCAACTAGATTTTGCATTAGAGCGGTGCTATCATGATTTTGTACCAAAATGGAAACTAAGGTCTGCGATACGAAAACGATAAGAGTTTATGTTCGATCGGTTAATTTAACATGTTAATTTTCTTCGGTATGTTAGGGGGAGAGATGAGAGTTTATTGTAATCTCTTGTGGGACCTCATACCAGTAAAAAATATTATTTTTGAGGAAATTAATAACCTATTTGGCTCAAAGATAATCGAGTGGTTTGGTTTCCACCCATTTGGAGAAATATTCATTAACTAAAAAAGAGTTTGCATACCATTGTAGGCATTGGGTAAAGATATAATGAGATCTAGACCTTATTAGTTGAGAGGAATAATTTTAAAATAGATCTAAGATGAGTACATATAGCTTTATGTTGTTAGAGAATCGTTGGTATGTATGCCAGTGGTGGACATGATCTCTAAAACCCACCGATGTAGTGGGCAAAAAATACCTATCGATGAGGAACCTTCAAGCAAAGTTTTATAGCCATACTATGCGCCTTCCTATCCTTCATGAAGTTTTAACATAATAATTTCGGATTCGTCAAGACTGAGATCTCAGATATACCAACCAAACATACCAAGCATGCTGAATCTAATACTTCAAACTTTAAATTTATCCTCTCGGAACAAATTTTAGGTAAGATATACTTAGATCATCATCCACAATTCATATATAATTGTTTGGACCATTACTTATTGAACAAATTTGATACAACCAGTAGAAGTAAGAGAATATTCTACTGTGTTCTTTTCCGATAGATATTTTTGAACGTAACATTACAAAAGAGATCTAACATGACGAATGAGCTCCCAGAGGTAGTAAATGAGAGATTCGTTGCTAGCTTTGGCCTTACTAATTGTATGATATACGATAATATATGAATCATTGAAAAGTTTAACCTATTGAGCCCCAGAAATATGACCAAGGTGAAGACCAATTATGGTTGCCTCAACCTCAACTTTCTTATTAGAAGCTACAAATCCAAATTTGAGTTACTGATGGAGTTACCTGCATAAGAATACGTGGTATGGATACTAGCCTCGGACGGTTTATTGTTGGATACTTTATCGGTTGGACCACCCATTTTGGTCTATGGTCATCAACCAAAGGAAGGGGTCGCTTGACCTAAAACTTGGTTATAAAATCCACTAGAGTATGAATTTTAAAATCCTCAAGTTATTTAATAGAAAAATGCTTGTACAACAATAGTGTCGGCTCAAAAGTATGATTTTATTTTGGTGTTCCTATAACAAGAGCCAAATGAAGTTTCCCAAATTATAAATATTAAGTTTCGACATTGATAAAAAATTTGCTGACGTAGTAGATAGCGCAAGATGAGACATTTTTTCTTATCCGAACCGCACTGACAACGTAATTGTAAACACTAAATACAAATATAATATTTACTTGAAAATTGAGTTAGAGAGATAATTTGAGAAAGCTAAATGCTCTTCTATATTTTGAAATGTTTATTTCATTGCGAGGATCCAATGGAAATGACATGCACTCTTGAGTATTTAAAGAAATTCAAAGCATTTATTTAAAGATCAAGAGATGAACATCTTTAGTGCGATAAGTTGGACAACATAATTTGAACCTCTTTAGTAAAGTGAGGGGTTCAATAGATGCCATCGCAGAGAGTTAGTATGGATCAACCTCGATGTCTATGAAGTTTTTGGGCTAGCTGTCTAACGTGCACTTCCTTAATTTTTTCGTTTTGGACTCCAAACGTGCACTACAAGTCCTTTTTAGTGAGTTTTTATTTGTAAGCATCATCTCTTAAATGAAAAATCTGGAAAGAATCATCATTTGGGTTAAGAAACTTACCCATCTCCCAAAATTTGAACTGCACAAGGTTCTCTATTTGGAAAATGTTATGAAAGTTTTTCTCCTTATCATATGTCAGTAACTTTCTAATACAATAAATTGATCCTCACCGGTTTACTATGCTCCACCAAAAAACTATCTAATTATACATAAAAATAGAGATTAGCCTCTAAATAAATACCATGAGTTACTCTCTCTCTCTCTCTCTCTCTCTATATATATATATATATATATATATATATATATATATATAAGAAAATTATATATGATGGTAAAGAAGACGTCTAGTCAGGAATCGAACCTTATTATAGTTTTTTAATTACTTTGAGTTCAATGTGAATTTTAAATACTTAGTAGGTATTTTATTCTCCGAAACCCACTTATACTATGCAGCTATTCTTTCAATTTTTATCGAATTTGGTAAGATCATTCACCACATTGTGTAGATTCTAAAGTATAAGATGAAGAAATGGAGATGATTGTTCATGGTTAAAAAAAAGGAAATAAGTTGGTCCATCTTGAAGTCTATATTGGATATACCAAAGGTAATAATATTAAACATTAAGAGTGGTTTGACTTGGGTACATATAAAGCATTTCCAACAATTGAAAGAGTTTGGTTTGTAAAATAAATTGAGTCCCCCAATAAAAGATACTAGTATAAAGAAGTATTTTGGTGACCTTTGACGAGCTATGAGTCTCCCCCATAATAGACAGCCAAATGAAGACATTCGAAGGAATTCCCCTACAAACCCAAACAATTCGAGGTATTCTGGGCCATAGTAAGCATACTTTATCTTTTTGAATCACAACAACCAGATGTTTCTCTAAGACCGTTCTGAGGTACCGACTCGCAAAATATTTAGAGATCTTTCCCTTTTTGGCTAATTAGATTTATCATTACGTTAGTATCATCGACGAATCTAGAGCCCTCACAAGCTTCAATAATGTTTGAGTAGATTTTAAATTCTTTTGTGAGAAATCGACGAATTTTTATTTTAGGATCTGATACTGAGAACTCACCATGGGATATGATATTGGTTGCGATAGCTGGAACCTATTTAAAACACAAAAAGGCCAAAAAATGGTAAGGGGTTTAATCTTTAAGATCATAAGAGGATTTTCTTGAGGGGCTTGGTTTCGACTTATAATTCTCATGATAGTGGGTCTGTTTCTGGTCCTCTTAACACCTGAAGGTCTTTCTACTTTATTAATGATGATAGGGTATCCATTTTTTCATCTTTTCCCTATAAGGTGTTGAAGTGATAGAGTTGATGTTAATACAAGACATGTCTTCACTATTATCATCCTCAATCTCAATCCTTTCATTATGAGACTTTAGTCCTATAAATTATTTTATCTTGTCCATATCTTTTCATTTACGCATTGATTGGTTAAAGTAAATGAAATGAGAAGAATATACCTTGACTAGTAGGGGCTCATACGACAATTCAGAGGTTGATTGGGTATAAACATTCTTGGCACTCAACGATAATAACACAAGGTATTTTGACGTTTGGTAAGACAAACAAAAGGGACCACAACTAAAAAATGGTCTGAAAAAGTTATGTTTCAGTTTAGGAGAATAAATTTTGGTTGTTACCGAACTTCAATGAGGTTTTGTGGCGGTTCAAGAACTCCAAAAATAATTTTATGGTGGTATGAAGTATTAGAAAAAAACTTTCTTTTTCTAAGATGTTGAAGTAATGAGATAGGGCTACATGTTAGGTAATTTTACATTCAGTCTTTTTCTCCTTTGTGACCTTTTATTTTTCTTTATCTGTTGTTTTGGATCATTGGTAATTTGATATGAAATATGAGCAAACTTAAAGTCACACGTGAAGAGTTTTTAATTAAGAGGTCTATTAATAGGCCGTGAAAAGAGATGATACGTGATGTGTGCATTAATGTACATGAAACACGTATACAATGATAGCTTGTGACCTTTCAACATTTTAGTTTGTCTCGGGAGTCAAATTCCATAGATTTCTGTCGAGCTCAAGTCGAAACCCTATAGTTCCTTGAACTGCTCTAAATTTTTTGTTTACGAGTTACTGTTATCTATTAGAGATAAATCATTACATGTGGTCTGTTTATCGACATAAAACTATACATAAATTTGACAATATTACTTCAAAATTGTGTTACAAATAATTCTCATATTTATTCATTGTTAAACTTACTTCTAAAACCTTACTCCTAAAGATATTATCAATGAATTAGTCGCATAACTTCAAATTGATCACATGTATTTAGCATCAATTAAATATACAATCCACGTCCAATTATGATTTTATTTATTTAAAATTTTAAATACCAAACAATTCATAAACATCTTGTTCAGTAATGGTTTTCATTCAATTAAAATATAATAACAAACAATTATTGTTTTATTATATTTTTAATCGTAATTATGTTATCCATGTGTTGGTAGGTTTGGAAAGTAAGAACTACATTAATTTTAATCGCTTACTTTTTATTTTTCCACAAATTTAATTATCTTCCCTGTATTTTGTACTCATCCACAACATAACTATCTAATAACAAATAATTTGTATTTGCGATCATGGTTGTTATTTTCAATAACGATTTGTTGTGATATGGTGATGTGAGATTCTTTAGATAGGTCTAACTATACCACCTAAGGTGATCCCATAAGAGCACGAGAAGGAATGGTGCTTACAACACAATAATAAAATCGAATTTAATAGCGAATGAATTCGGCGCACGAATTTTATTTTATATGTTATCCTCACCTTACATTGCTCAAATTTTACGATTGCCTCATATAATCTATGACATTGCAATGCAATGATTTATTTTAAGAGCTAATTGTAACTTATGTTCTTCGATTGTATCTATTAAATAAAGCGTAAGGTATTTTAACAAGTAATAATTTAAATTATCGATAGACGGTAACAGTTTAATTTTTTTAAGTTAAAACGAAAAATCACGGCCAACATATATATTTACAATATTTTAACAATTAATTATTTTAAATTTTTAAAATTATATATTTTTAAATTCTAATTTCAAAACACATTTATTTTTATTTTTAACAACAAACAAAATGAAATCCATAAATGATATTTTTAGAATTTTTTATTCATACTAATTTCTAATCCCAATTACATATATTTTTGTACCCGGACGCCGTCCAAAATTATTTATTTAAAAAAAAAAATTCAATATAAAAATGAATATAGTTTCGCAACTATAAAAAAATTAGCTGTTTCACACCCAATTAATATTTATTTTCACAAAACAAGTTTGTATTATGTTTTTTCACACAATCGGATTTATTTAGCAACCGATGTCATATTTTAGCAACTATTTTCTTCTTATTTACGCAACTCATTTGCATATAATTATGTATTTTGACACAATTGTTTTTAGAAATCAAAATACAGGTAATTACGTAAGTGGATACAATTACATTTTAGCAACCAAATTACACGTAACTACGCAAATTGAATGCATTTATTTTTTCCAGACTAATTTTGCACCCTAATTGCATGTATTTTCGCACCTAGACGCAATCCATTATTTTTTAAAATTATCTTTCATAGATCTAGTTTTGTTCTTCTTAAAAGAACAAAACCAATGCTATTTTAGAAATCTTGTGGAGCTATTGAAAGATATTGCATTTAAAAATAGATAAAAAAAATAAGAGAGATAAAAAACTGTTAGGGGTAAGCTTGGGCCAATAGTCCATATACGATGCTTAAGTTTCTTTGTCTCAAGAGGCATGAACGAGAAATACATCTAAGTTGAAACATTTGAAAGTGTTCAGACGCTCTATCTATGAACACGTGGAGCGGAATAAACTTAGGCCAAAAGCACTGAAGTGTTTTTTCCTCGGCTATCCAAAAGAAGTAAAATAGTATAGATTGTGGTTCTTTGAACCTGGACGCCAGAAGTCTTTAATAAGTTAAGATGTGCCTTTAAAAAAAAAGAGGACATGGCATTGAATAAGGTGGTGGAGACTCAACTTAGTACTATTTGGAAGATATGTGAAGTTGATAGATCTGATCTACAAAGTGAAGATTGAGACGTTTCTGCCCAAAAAGGTTTTAGGCCTGGTTCTGCTTAGGGTTGTACATAGGAAGTTCAACCACTACATGTGTATGAAGATGACCGGAGGTTTGATGTTCCATAGCCTTCAGATGATCAGATGAGAGAGTGGCATGATCTTGGCATATACCAGCTGGTGAGAGATAAAAAACAAAGACCAACCAAACATGCACAAATGTATGGTTTTGTCGATGTAATTGGTTATGCTTTATCAATTGATATATAAATATATGTTATTAAACACAAAATGTATCATGATGGTATCAAGAGTAGTGATTAAGAAAAATGGCTAACGACCATGAAAGAAGAATTGAGATCTCTTAAGAAGAAGAACACCCGGACTCTTGTGAAGTATCCGAAAGGGCAGAGACTGGTTGTGAGTATATGAATATATAAGAGGAATCTACTTCACCAAATGGACTGTCTACATTTATTTATTCTCGACCAACCCCTTTCATTAACAACTACAACTTTATCCAAATGTATTATTAAAATCACGACATTTTATCTTTGTGTTCTATACGGTTGTGCAAACCTTGACAAAAAATCAACTCTAACATTTTAATTATTCATTCTCTCATCCTTTAAGACAAAATTGAGGGGGCTACTCAACCATTATTATACAAAGGATAAAAATTACTTCTCCGCCAATCATGATAATTCTTCATTCATGCTTTGAAATGACTATGAGGCTATTTTTTTTATCTAGAGGAAATGTTAATACATTTTTAATCCAAAGAAATATTGAAGAAAAAAATAAAATTTTGAGGTAACGTGTGAATCTCTAACAAAAAGCTACTTGTTAATGAACTCTATTTCTTTTGGCAAGATAAAGCGTTTTTTCCTCAATAGAGGTTTCAACCGACAAATAGTTTTAACATACGTATGAACGGGGTTAATACGAATTAACATGACGATGTCTTTAGTGTGAGTTTGGAAAGAGTAGATTACCAATCTACCAATGTATTTAAAGACTCTTAGAAGTCTGACCAAAAGAGATTGAAATATAACTTGTTATACTTTAGGACGAGAATATCTACATCAATTCAGAGAACACTCATGATGCTTCTACAAACATCAAATAATAAATAATTTAAGGCGATCTTTGGTATTTTTTTCTCAATTCTTCAGTAAGGATAAGAGGGGATACTGATAAGGTGGATTTTATCCGTTAAACCAAAATACTACTATATCGAAGATCCTTTGACTGTAACATCTTTTGATGAAGCACCTCCAGCTGTAGCTTCATTGAGTAAAATCTCATTCGGTTATAGTTTTCTTCCGTAGAAGGGAAAACATAAAGATGAATAAAAAGTTATGAAATATTAATAATCCACAAAGTTAGAATTTGACGATCATAAAATAAAAAATAATCGATCAACATGTACAATCTTAAAGAGTATCAAGAAATAAATACATATATAATAAATACAAAATATGTTTTGGTCTCCTCTGCATAAAGGGGATCAAATTTGATAATAAGATATATATTTTTCCACACTAGAGTATAGTCAAAGTTTTAAGTTAAGGCGCTACATAAACTTTTAATTTTAATTAAAATATAACAAAATTTTAGTTTTTAAACTTTTAAAAAAGTATAAAAATATAAAAAAAATATCTTTCATGTTCGGATTTGAATTGCTCATTTGCAGGTCTTATGATTATGTATCTTTTTAATAGAAAGTGCAACCGTAAAAAATTGATGTCTTTTTTCAGTTCATCGTTAGCTGAGGAATTAGTTAAAAAATTATTTTAAAGACGTGCATAAGTTTTTCTCATGGCAAAGAATTTTTCCATTTTTTATTTTTTTACGTAATAATCTGACGAACAGTTTTCTCTTTATTCTTTTAAGTCCAACGATCATCTTTTAGGTCTTGGTCACCATAAAAACAAGTTTATAAAGTTAGTTAGGGATGAGCATTGTTTGCTAGGATGTTGTAAAGAATGGAAAATCCATTAAACATGGTATTCACAAACGAAACAAATTTAAATTATATAAAAAAAACAAAGTAAATACATTAAGAAATCTCACATATACACTGATGATATAAATTCTGGTCAAGAGGAGAACAAGACATCAAATATATGATAACTGATAAATAAATAAAATATACACGAATAAGTAAACATAATAGGATACACAAATAAACTAATAAAGTTAAGGAAATTTAGATAATAGAAAGATCTCACGAATCTTTATTGATGGAGTAAATTTCATATTTATTGGAAATCATATTTTTATGGTAATTAAATTATTGTAATAAATACATTTGTTTATCCATTTTACACGCTGTCACGTAATGCAAACCATCTTGTTGCATGATATATGTGAGATATTTCTTACATCTCATTTATTTAGATTCCTAGATTCAGCTCAATACGATTTGAAGCTATTTGGGTTGTTTAATTCTTTGTGAATGAATTTTATCCTTATTAGTAGCCGCTCTAGTTCTTGCGAGCGTGTTGAGAAATGATTACTATTTTTTTATGATTGATGTGGTTTGCTGAAATTTGTTATCCGTATTGATAGAAGGGACTTGAGCGCCAATATTCTTTTGGAAATAGAGCATTTTATTGTACACCTTTAATGTTGCATTGAGTTCCTTCTTGCTATGGCTTGATTGTCTTGAATTCCTATAAAATTATTAAATATACCTTAAATTATTTTAGATATCTATAGAACAGTTTTGTGAAGGTGATGGATGGTGATTGAGATAATAGTGTTTGAAAAAACTTATGATCTATAGTAGCCCCTCAAGTTTTTTAAACCATTGAAGGAAATGATTTATGACCTATAACCTTCTCCAAAGTCCATGCAAGAACTGTGAGAAACATTTGTAGGCTCGAGTAGCTCTCCAAGTCTTTTCAAAGGTTGAAAGAAGGAATTTATATGCTCAAACACTATTTGAAACCAAAAGTTCATTTTAGTGACTATGTCGATACCTCTAAAGAAACCATGTTCCTAGCCGGAAGAATGTGATATTTCCAAGTCTCGGTCGTAGCTTATAATGAAATATATGTTGAGTTTTACAAATTTTGAACATGGTGCAAGTTTCTATATAAAACTTGTTGCCCTACCTACTCAAATACCTTCATTATTCGGCGACACTTCACATACAATGTTGCATACTACGGTTGTAAATGATAGGTAATATCCAGATTTATTATTACTTGTTTAGTGGTAATTTAATATATATTAATATTCAAACTGATTATTTGGGTTCGAGCGGTATTGGATACCACTCCATTCAGAAGGCTCATCGAGCTGTTATCATGTATACATACACAGTGTAATATCACCAAGTTATTCTTGGAGCGTTGACATCAGGAAACTAATAGTTACCATTTTAGTTTTAGTGAGATGACTAGCACATTTGATGACGTGCATACCATATTGGGCTCGAGGTCTGTGGTGATTTGGATACTCTTTTGGATATAGCTGACAAGTCGTAGCGACTTGCATGATGTTATGTTTCTACTTGGCATTGATGATATGATTTTTGTCAGAGAGGTTGAGTTACGCAAATGTATCGGTTTGGGTCTCGCCTTTCTTCAGAATAGGTTTAGAGAGGCAGTTTACCACGACACTAACATTTCTCTCACTAACGATATGCTCCATTATGTTGCACATGCATATATTCTTCATATGTTCGTTTGTATTCTCTTTGTTGGTAAAGGTAATGCGTACATCAAGTTTAAGTACTTGTTCCTCTTAAGAGATTTGACTGAGCAAGTTGAGCGTTATGCTTGGCGTACTATCGTGTTAACTTATTTGTATCACCATCTTGGAGATGTCTCCCTTCATGAAATAAGAACTATAGGTGGGTGTATCGATCTTCAAGACACGTGGATACATGAAAATTTTGTTTTACTTCATTCGATTACGCGTGCGACTTACACAGAGCGCCTGCCTACTATTGCTAGATGGAATACAAATGCGTCGATTTCTAATTTATTTGGACCAAACTCAATTGGAAGATCACTTTCAACAACCTACATAAGAGCGATGTAAGCTTTATATTCTTCTAATACTTAACTATTTAATATATTTAGGTATAGAACAAGTACTAGTTTAACATATGGTTAGTAAATATTTAGACTATTTTAAAAACTTCTAGGTTTATAAAAATCTAATAAAATAAACTTGATTGATATTATTTTGTTGTTGGTTGTGTGGCGTGGATGGTAAAAATTATAAAACCTTATTTATAATTGTTCATACTGCTTTGTTTTACGGGTTTTGTTTGAGCCTTACCGTCCCATACGTGATAATTTCTCATTGGAGGAAATAATTTGGTACCATGGTATCCTTACTGGTGTAGAGCATTGACAGGTATACTATTCTGAGCGGATATTGAGACATTTTGGACATGTCCATGAGTTTCATCCATTTAGTTGTTCATGATGCACAACAAGGAAAAAAGTAAACCAAAGACAATGGCTTGCGCATTTCATCCGGATTGTTGGGAGGGTTGGTGTCATTTTCTGTGGAGACATATTCAGGGGACCTATTATTAGAGGCAACATGGAGTCATTTTGCACGTACAGTATCCTATGTCTCATCAGTTTGTTAGTTGGTATGATCTCGTTATCACAAAGATATACAAGTTAGATGATTATGTCCACGAGGATCGTGATAGAGCTGTTATACGATATTTACATGCTGGCATGCGTAAGATTTTATTGTTTTATGGAGTTCCTGAGTTTGAGTGAGATTTTGATTGTCTTGTTGGGGCGTACGATGATGTTTTATCTATAGTGAGGAGAGTAGGTTAGGCATTATTCTTTAATTTTTGTTGTTTGACACTTCAATTCCATCTTTGATATTATTAATTTCTAACAGTGATGTCTTGTTTGTTAGACACTAACAATAGACATGTTTGTTGTTTGATATTTATTTTTTTATTAATATTTTTGTTTGTTATGTAATTGCCCGTCCAATGTTCGTGTAATAGTTGTATTAAAGTTATTTAAAAACGAATAGGAAAAAAAGCAAGTACTTAAATGGGGTTATCGTAAAATACTAAAAAAACACATGTAAGCATCAAATCCTTGCATATCTAGTTCTAGGAAATGCGTATGTTTCATCACGTTGCCAATTAAGTCCAGCTCAGTTTCACAAAGTATGTGTTCTTTAATTAAATAATTATTTTCTATATCAAGAACCTTATGCAGCTTTTGTTGAACATTGCGTGAAAGATCACAAACCCGAATATTTAAAATTCAGAAACGTAATTGTAACGTGATAGATATATACAATAACTTAAAGCATTGAAACGGAAATGAAAATAATACATTTAATTAAAACTTTGAAAGGTACATAAAACAAAAACAAAAACTAAAAGCATTAGAAGGAGTATAAACCAAATAAAAATTTAAAATTTAAACTTGCATACATAATAAATTAAAAAACTTCAAAACAAGATGAGTTAACAATAAAAATACATAATACAATAACACAAATTAGTCGAAATCATATCCGAAGTTATTATCAACAAGTGAGTAATTAGCTATCGCATCCGCTTTATTATCAATGCTCTCCTCTAGATAAACTATCATATCTCTTGTAATGAAATCACTAGCTTTCAACTACCACACTTTGAATTCCTTTTGCATCACTTCTTACGACAAGTCAAACACCCAAAGAATTTGTTCATAATTTAGAAGATTATACATGGCAGAGACTTTAGCACGACTTTGAGTAGTTGGATATGGAGCACCTAGACGTCTGTAGTTATTAAAAATCACGCATAACAGTTCATAAAAAAAGCATCGCTCATTTGACCGAATATTGTTCTCTGAACACACTTGACTACTCGAAGCAAGTGGCGGTTTTCATCAACGGTCCACTCTATTACTAAAATACTTCAAGTTTTTTTGTAATTCAGAAGATTTGATAGACTAATCAATACGATGTAACTAAGTAGCTATATAAAAGAGAATAAAATACAGAGGAATAATTTTTGGCAGGTTAAAATCTTGTTAGGATAATTTTGGCTGGATACTTTCTTGGTGGGTTAATATTTTGGCGGGTTAATTTTTTAGAGTAAAATTTTATAAATACCACATTACCAGTAATGATTTCGCTTAGTATAGCGATATAATAATTGAAATATATATATATATATATTTATTGTTAGACTTAAATTTTTTATAGTATTTTTTATTTTTTGATTTAAAAAAAAATAAAATGGCTTGTGCCAAATGCCTAGCGAATACATAACCCACTCCGCTGAACGCCGGTGAAAATAGACAAATTTCCTTTTAAAGCTATTATAATATTTACCAAAATCAAGCCTTCGTTTCCGCTAGGAAATGCGGATGCGATGTTGACCATGCGGTGTATACGCCAACTCTGAGCCAACCGTTGGTTTTAGGTAGGCATACAACGCTATAAAAGAGGCGGCAACTTGAATAAAAATTAATAAAATAAAATAAAAATAAAAATTAGATAACCAATAAAAAGATAATATTAATCGTTCAAAAATCGATATCGTAACAATTTACAAATTTTAAAAAGTACAAACAACTGATACTTCCGATTTGGTTCCAAAATCATAAGTAACATTAATACTCATAGAGGTTTTTGGTTAAGTCTACTATTACTTGCTCGTATATTTTGGATTATGTCCGTGTGGGATGTTGTAGTCATAAAAACGTCGAATCTAGCAAGCAAGGTGATCGACCAAGGATTAACATCTTATCTAGTAGTGCACATTCATGTTGGATATATCGTTGGTAAAGGTGAACTTATAACCATATCGACCTATAAATTTAAGATAGTAAGATTAAAATTAAATATATAGAACAAGTTTAGATAATAAATAACTAAATGTGTCTAATATAGAATTTATTTAATTACATGAACAAAATGATTTGTGTTCACAAATATGACCTCGATCTCTTTGATTGGACCCTCTATTAGTGGTGCATTTTTCAGAGCTAAGTAAGTTGTACAACTAGATTACGAAATCCAATTTTGGATTCGTGCATTCTCTTAATAATATCTCCAGTTGTGTAGCTCTTTATCGAATTCACTATCATTGCCAAAATATGCAGGATTAAAATAAAACTCTATATGGTTCTTTAGTTCGTGAACCATGGGTTGTCTTGCAAGTTTCCATCCACTTTCAATGCCTATCAAACTATAAACGGTGGCTTTAAGACTATAGTTTTCGTCTGGCTTAACGTTTGTAATTTTGATTATGAAAGGACGCATAAATTATGGTATATCCATTGAATACCTTGAGTCTGGCACGTTAGACAACCTCATCGGAATTGGTTTGATGGTTACTTGACGGTTTTACATTAATGTTATTCGATGCAATCAGAGTTTCTACACCTTTACATGAAACATTTTTGTTTCGTTTTGAAGGTTTTACTATAGGATTAGTAGAGTTTGTGCGGTGACCATTCTAGCGGTGCTACTAAAAGTGTCGATTGGGATTCCGAAACTCGCGACGGGTGTTCTTATTTTTGGAGTTTTGATACTATCCGCATGATATTCTAACCATTGTTGTTTGACGTACCCGTGCATAGAATGATCCCTTTTGGTATAATCAACATAATTTTTGGTATCGTTATCGTGACCACAGCCGCGACCTCGGACGATTCCGGGAGTAAGAATGCGGGTTTTAACCTTTTGGAGGGATTCACAAATGAGTGAAGTTGAAGGATCCAAAATGTGTGAGATTTTTTTAAGCAAATGTCTTTTTTCATAAACATTAAACTCTTTCAGTTTTGATTTTTAAATTTGAGAAATTAAGTTTTACCTCTTCTTCGTCGCTTAGTTAACTGGGGAATAATATCTAGCTCATCTACAATTCGGCTCAGTACATACCAGTCGAATTTTCGGATTAGCTATGCCTCATGGGTGCATGGAAAAATTTGTGTCATAGATCCATGCATGCGCATGAATATTTTTCACCTCTTGTGTTATCAAGATATTTTTCATATTACCATTGTCAAAGAAATAGGTGATACGTACCCCTATAGTATTTTGAAAGGTTTAAAATCATGAGATTTATGAATAAGGAAACATTTGCTTAGCTCCACCAATTATTTTATAGTCAAATATTGCATCGCTAGCAAACACTAAAATTTCTCCCAAAAGCCTTCAAAATTCAATTGCCTCGACCCGATATATTTTTTCAAAGTAGCATGCGAGTTATCCGCCATATTGGATGTGTGATTGTTAAAATGCATGATTTTTTTCTAGTGTAAGCATGAATAAACCTCTCTTTATATGAAGTAATCCATGAGTCTATGACATAATCGACCACCTTATCATGTTCTTTGAACATCGTCGGCATCTTAGCCAACCTCTCGCTCATCCGGTCAACGGTAGTGGATGAAACGACATCATTCCAAACAGCCAAAAATGTGTTAAACTCATTGCGATATTTAAACATTTTTTTTAGTTTTTGTACTAGCATTCTTGTTGATATGTCATTCACATAACATATGACGTGCGCTAGGAAATAGTCTGTCTATGATATTCATCAAAGAAAGTTCACGGTCCGTGATTATAAAACAAGGAAACTCACAATCATTTTCCTCTATTACCGTTTCCAAACATCCCAATGGCCATTTGTAGTTGTCTTGTTTTTTTTCGTCGTGAATGTGAAGCCAATGCAAAACCTTTTTTGGTAGATGTTACCCTAACTACTTCGAAAAAGACATCTGATACCTAATAACTTTGTATGTACTATCCATGATTAAAAATCATAGGAAAGTCCATAATAAATGTATACTAAGTGGGTGTGAAAAAAGAAATTGGTGATCACATTTGAACCATCATTCGTCATCCGATCCCAATACGTGTATTTATGCATTTGTAGTTTTGCTAGCAAATATTGTATTTTTAGAATGATAACTATTTTCAACCAACCTTGTTGTTTGACGTTGATTGTATACGTGACAGATATTGGACGTATTATTTGGATCAGCCTTCTTTAAGGCACCAAATATTTGACGCAGAGTTGTTCAGTTCACCGTCAAAACATCGACAAGCTTTTTTTCCTTCGATTTTAACTTCAACCATTACAAATGTCCTTGCACGCACACAATCAGATCATGAATGTGCTTGCCAAAAGGGACAATTAAAGCCCACATAACATCACCCTTAATTGGATTACCTACCAAATGAAAAAGGGCAATTGTTTTTTTTGCTACTGGTAGCTTTAATCTTACAGTCGCACTCTTTAACAGTAGACTTAAATATACATGATCGCTCACATTTATCATATAATCTGGGTGGTCTTCCTCTATTCCCTGGTTCTATAGATGTTATCTTAAGTGAGAATCCTAGTGAATTGTCCGCACCTTTCACCCACTCAGCCATCGAATCTAGGCTATACTTCTCGTGAGTCACAAAATGGTAAATTTAGCCATGACAAGTGATATTTCGCATTGGATAACCTTCTGTAATACATATAAAGTAAAAAAATCAATACAATCAGGATTTCAAATTAGTGAAGGTCATTCTGCCATGCATAAGGTGGAATATGCCTTCATTCCGCCATGACATGGCGGAATGATGCATCCAATCGCCATGTCGTGGAAAAATGATGCATCCACCCATTATGCCATTGCGGAATGATGCATCCACTCGCCATGCGTGTGGCATAACAATGCATCCATTATGTCATCTCATTAGCGTGGGATGCATCGGCTCCACCATTTGAATGATGACGGAAAATACCTTGACGCCATTATATGACATAATCGTGCAAAATCTGATGTTTAAAAAACTTTACATTATTAAAAATATACAAAAATAAAAATTTACGTACATCTTAGGTATCCATGTTGATCTGTAAAGGAAATGATTCCGCCTCCATTTTGGTCAAAGTTTTGAAATTTTGAAATGTTGGAGAAATTAGGGTTTATGATAAGTTTTAGATTTTGAGATTTTAAGATTTTGGTAAGTTTTTGGAAGTGAAAGGTTATTTTTACTAGATTTTAGGTTTTGCAACTTTGTGTAGTAGATAATGACATGAAACGTAAATAATTAGAGTTTCAAAAGTTATTTGGGTTTTCTACCGAGTGACAATTTTGTAAATATTGAAAAATAAAAATATGAGACTTCATGAAGTAATTTTGGCTATTTTTTTTAGAAATTTTCAACAATCAATTATGAAGTAGTAGAAAAATCATCTTTGGAAAAATATACATGAAGACAATCAAACTAGAAATCATCATCGTGTAATTGACTAGAAACAAATTAAAAAGAAAAAAACTAACACTCAATTTAGATTTTAGGTTTTAATTCAAGACTTCTTCAACTTTTAGGTTTTTAAATTAGATTCTATATACCATTTTCTCATAAGAAAATAACAAAGAAAAATCTTAACAAACGAGGTTAAATCAAATTAGATTTCCTCCTCGCTTCTTGTATCCATTCATATTTTATATTCCGATTATTAAATCAAATGAGGTTTATCTTTTTTGTCTTAATCACAAGTGTGTTTGAAAATAATTTTGATAAACTAAAGGTATATTCTCAACCTTGCATGGATTTTTTTTACTTCCTATTTTGGCGTAAAACATTGATTATGAGGGTAAATCTGACGAATTGAGGCTTAATCTCTCATTTTACACCAAAATATTCAATATTGATCTTAATCATTTGACACTTTTAACAAGCATAATTTCATTAAATCAAATAATAATAATGAGTCGCTTATTTCTTTTATTAACTACTGTGAAAAAAAAAATTCTTTCTAATAAATAAATAATTTGACAACCATGATTCAGTTTGTAATAGTTTTTTATAGACATAATTTTAAGAAACCTTTTTCTCTTTTTGAATCCTTTTTTCGAAGTTATACTCCTCAAATTGAAACATTGTTTATGCTTAAAGAATAAAAACAAAAATCTTTTTTACATACAACCATTGATAAGGTTCAAAACATAAATCTAATATATCAAAAGTGTTTTAGATCTATAATAGAGATAATATCTTTTAAGAGAGAATAAAAACTTTTTAGAGAGAGAAAGTAATATAAAGAATAAATTTAGGATAGGTAAAAATCATTCGTGATGGACCATTACCGATGATATATACCCCCTAGTACAAGTAGAATAAAGATGAAGCATGAGGTTTGTTGTTACCATTGTTTGGTGATTGCTATATTTCGTTAACTTTTACAACTAACGGTCGATTGTTTACAAAACTTCTAAAATTTAACAAAAGACAGATAGAATACGCCTTATCACGTGTATGATTTTAATGTATATCAATATTATTACATAAAATTATTGATAACAAATTTGTTGTTGTATTTTAATACTAAGCCGTTCAAATTAAATTTTATATAAACTAGTGCTCTTCATTTGTGAGACATTGTTAGGTTTTTATATCTCGCGAAACCTCATTTACTTATGTTACTTACCAAACATGATATAAAAAATGTAGCAAAATAACAATATTGCATATCCAATCTCAAAGAACACGTCATTTTATATTTATTTCAAATCATTTTTTATTCACCAAAATAACATTTTGAGCTAATATGTCGTATTATTAAGGTATAAGTGGTTAGCCTAGTAATGTTAAGTTTGGTAAAACATACGCGACATTGATAAAAAATTATTTTAAATTCATTTTTGGTATCAAATGTGGTATATAGCATGTGAAATTTACCAAAAATATTTGAAATCAGGGTGATGAGCAACAAATAAAAGAATTCAAGAATAATTAACACATTCTTAAACAAAGGGAACAAATACTCCTCTTAACTAATTAACAATAAAGTAAAGGTAAATATTCAAAGTAGTATTTTGTAATATTAGTTACGTATACATGTTATGTAACATTATGTTTTAATATTTGAAAATTAATGCAAGATCTATCACTTAACTTCATGATTATATGTATTTTAATATTTAGAGCAACAAAAACATAAGAATATGAATTTATACGTGATGTACTTGTGATTCTTATAATATATTTATGTTTTACCTTATTTTTCTCTACTTCAAGCGACGAGATGATCACAACAATGGTTCATTACCCTGAAGACTTTACAAAAATCAACATCTATGATTGATCTGAAGCGATAAGGAAGAAATTGATAAATTATATGAAGAATTGTTTACCTGATAACCCTTCAAAATCGTAGGCTGTGTCGCAATGCTAGTGGTTTGTAACTCAATTTTTTACTATAAATCCAGTATTTATAAAAATAATAATGTTTTTATTAATCTTTTACAGTGTTTGGGTGCAAAGATTCTTTCTAGAATATATAACAATTTCAACAAAAAAAATCAATACACAACTTTTAACTATCGTGTCACTGTATTTTCATTGTCTTCATAAACATACTAATCAATATCCATGAGTGCAGGAGCGAAACTTTCCACCCAATCTATTTATCTTATCAATTTGGAATGATTTGGAGTAAATCTGTATTTCATATTAAAAACTACAAATCCTTTAGGCTTTTTTGGCAAAATAAACAAGTTCCCTACTTGCAAAATTTGGTTGTTTTACTAATACATATTTGTCCTTGGTTTTCATTTAATTTTTGGGATTTGTTTTCGAAACGAACTTTAAGAATACCTCCTACGCGTATGAACTGCCAAACTACTCGTTCCAGATAATATTCATGTACAATCTGACTATATTTCAGTGTTACCGGTATATTTTCTAAAAAATAAAACTTACTCCAATTATAAATAGGGTTGACACATAATTAAAAAAATCGTTAAAACTAAATGAACTAATAACAAATCAAATCATTAAATTAAAATTGAATGAATAAATAATTTATGAGTTCGCAACTCAATTTATTCAAATTTTACAATTTTTTACATGTCTTGGTTTCGTAAATCAATGCTTTTTACTTTCAAAAATTATGTTTTTCCTAACGACTAGTTTTTTATATTTGCGTCTTATAATTGTGTAAATTATATTTCGTCTAATTTTTCAAATTTGTGTTTCCTAATTTCAATTTGTTTTTGTTACTTTTAATTTCGTAAATATATCACATTTTATTTTTCCATATGTTCACAAACTTAATTTACAAATGGATTTCATCTAATTTTACAAATATGTTTCTGCTTATATCAAGATTACGTTTCTCCAATTTTACAATGACATATTAATTATAGTTTTGTAAATCTATTTCATCTTATTTTACATCCTAATAGTTCACTTTTATTATGCAAAAAAGTAGTGTAAGTTAGATTAGTCTCCTCCACTTGGCTCTACATAATCTTCTAGTTGGTTTTTTACCCGGAGTCAGAATTAACATGACACATATATCATCGCACTATAGATGGAATCTTGTGCGCGTAATTTGCACGCATAATAGATATAAAAATAGGTAAGTGGTAAATGATCCATGTATCAAGGATACCTATAAAACTACATATAGTATTTGTTAAGGGTTCCGAAGCTTCATCTAAATGATGGTAAATATGAACCAATATGCAAACATATCATGCATACGATACTAACCATCAATTTCTTCGAAGAAAATCAAATAGTTAGTATTAATGTACATGTTTATTTTATAGGAAAATATATTACAACCAAACAAATAAAACAAATATTCATACGTTATATAAGACACGTTGTCATCTGTAAGGTTTGGTTTGTTATTGTGGTATATAAAGCTGTTATTGTGTGAATACATTCATATTTATGCCAACATCTTTCCAACAGATTTATATCCCGAGCTTGAATCTCAAATTTAAGGAATTTGTAACTTTTACAATATTACCAATGGCCTTCAACCCGGTAATAACATCCACATAATCTAACATCATGCTTATTTCGCTAAATAAAAAATAAAATGTATTGGTCTTTGGATGTCACCTCTATAAACGCATAAGTAATGAGAGGGGTCATACTAAAAACTAAATGAACGATAAACATCTCAAACGACATTATATCCAAATAGATCTAGATTTGCTTTTGATATCCGAGACTCCACAATCCAAATATGGTATAATGTGTGGATAAGCGAATGAATCTCTCATATGAAATTTATAAAATAAAATTTATATATGTGTTAGGATACATTTCTGAAGTTTAATGTATTATATTTGGCAAGTTATTTTGTAACATAATATTTTGCAAGAGTAAGTATTTCCATGTTTTGTAAATGTAACACAACGAGCTTAATATACAATGTTTTAAAAATTATAATTTTGCACCATAATTTGCAGCATTACATTTTTCAAGACAAATTTGTCATATTTTGCAAGTTATGCATACCATGGTTCGTAACTTCACATTTCACAATAATATATGTTATGTTTCACAAGTTTTGATATACTATGTTTGCAAATTATCATTTGGAAAAAATGCAACAATAATATAGCATTAATATTACTTTGTCTTTCCCTACTTGGTAGACCGTATGTAATTTAAAACTAAAAAATAATAGAAATATTCAATAAAGAGAGAGAGTCTTTGTATTCTAAAATGACACATGAGATGTTCTCTTGTCCAAATTAGGAGATGAAGCCCTGGTTAAAATTAAATATAAATTAAATACAAAACATTCATAATACCAAACAATTTTTGAGTTATCTCGAAAATTTAAACAAAAATTTAAATTTAAATTTTTTATTATAAAAAAACTTAAGATATATTAGAATATGAAAAAAATTAAAAGTTTGAAAGTAAGTTTGAAATGAATTTTTAACTTTTTTTTAATATTTAAAAAAAATTATATTTGATAATTTAAATATATAATAATTTTTGTATATAAATATTTTTGTCTGTAATATTTTTGACCTTTATTTTAATACAGTACCATTTAAATTTACCGGTTTTAGGTTATTATTATTATTATTTTTACCTTTGTAACAGAGCGTGAAAAGTTAAAATTTTTAACAGAACTTAGTGGTACACCAAAATTCTAGAAAACTGGAGATAACCTCGTCAAAATACATATGGGGGAACGGGCCATAGGGTCATAACTCATAAGTCTTTTAAATTGATGGATTGCCTTGGAATTCTGCAACTGCGGTAGTCAATGAATTATTAAATGCATCCCTAAAATTCCCACTATTACCCAGTGAGATTTAAAATTCAATTTAAATTCAATTCTATCACCTTGTGTAGTAAACATTAATTTTTCTTTGTTCTTATGCGATGGCCTTCGGGGTAGTATAATACCATTTCTGTCTTACAAAATTGGCATCATCTTGATACAAAATATCGGCGCCGAAATTGTTGATAATCTTTTAAGAAAAAGTGGTACAATGCGATGGAAACAATAGAATATGTCCTTTGAAAATAGCAGAGTAAATGATTCAAGTAATAGAACTTATTTATCAAGGACCAAATGTTAATTGAAATCACTGGATTTAATAGCGAATTTATGAAGGTATTATTATACGTTTAAAATAAAATAAATGTTTTCTTGAAAGATATATATCTAAGGATTTTTTTTTTAGGTTTTTTGGATTATTTGTGTTAAATCTTTTTTTTGTTTTGATTTTTTTTTAAGAGTGGGTGAGTAATGAATATCCAACAGAATATTTCATTACCACGTAATAGTCTGCTATTCGAATCGAGGAGAAAAAACAATTTTTTTTTTTAAAACCAAATTTTATGTTTTATATTTTTTTAAATGTTTTTTTTTAAATCGTGGTTCGAAAATAAAATCGAAAATATCATGTTGAATGTTTTTTTTAAATCGTAGTTCGAAAATAAAAACAATATTTTTTTAAATGTTTTTTATATATATATATATTTATTTATTTTGTCAATGAATACAAGTTTAGTATTTGAATATATAGTTTAGGGACAATACCATGTTGATTTTATAAACTTCATATCCTAAATAACTTTATTTTTTTGTGCGTATTTTTCTTACACAACCCAATAAACTAACATGGTCTTTATATGACAAAATTAATGTTACTGTTGGAATATATTTATTTAATATATTTATAGATTAACAATAATTTGGACCGACATGCTAAATAAACATATTCGATTATTGTCTTAAGGAAGTCCACATTAAAAGTAGTCGAGTTAATTATTTAATTAACTAAATTGGACCTATGGGTAAAAAGGCGTTATGGGCTTAAAGTGTGGTAACCGGGTTGAATTTGGGCACTGTGATGAAGAGTGCCCAAATCTCAACACTTAAGCCTGAATTGATAAATCAAGGATATAAATTGAATTATCAATTTATTGGGTTATGGTCCCGGACACAAGGAAGTAACAAAGGATGGGCTTTACAATGTTGGGCTTCACATTGTAAAATCTATAAATAAGGGGCTAGGTTTAGGTATTTCATCACTCTAAACCCTAATCAGAAATACGGCCGCTTCCTTAGTGTCTGGAAACTTTTCCTTCTTCTCTAATCTGATTCTGCAGGTCTCTTAGTTTCATAAACGGAATCGCCGGAGAACGTGAAATCGCTAAAGAACGCAAAAGAACGCTAGAGAATACTAGATGGATAGCAGCATGCAAACCCGTAAGTATTCTTGATTTTCTGTTTCTTCTATAGATGAATCTAGCAAAGGGTTTTATTATTTTTTCCGTGATTTGTTATATATTATTTGATGCGATTTCGGATAATATATAACAATTGGTATCAGAGCCAAATAAACCCTTTTTGGATTCAGCAGAATAATCAAATTGAGTATTGATAGACAAAGATGCATATTTTTCTTAATCGTAAAGAATCAATGTCATTGGGATTATGTGTTAATTGAATTGGTAGGGCATGGATTTAGGGATTGTATGAAAAGCGTGTTATGTGATTTATTGTATTGAAACACATGTTTTATTATCAGGAAATTGCAATTTTTATAGTTTGGGGATTTTTTTTTTCGGGTAAAATTAGGGTTTATTGATGTCTGGAATTTTTCTCCCAAAATTAGCATCAAATCAACCATAAAATAACGAATAAAATCAAAATTATTGGGACAGTGGCTCATCGACAGCTTAACCCCTGATGTTAACGCTGATCGAAGGCTGTCCGGCGATAAACACCGTAACCGCCAAAAGAATAGGGACAACAAAAAATACCCAAACGGTAATAACAGCATGATGAATACAGGCTGGACCCATCCAAAACCCACAGCATTACTACAAATAAATTTGTAGGGTGGGCCCGTTCAGGACCTGCAGCCTACTGCAAATTGCAGCAGGGCTTAATATTTGCAGCAGGCTGCTGCACGTGCAGGCTGCTGCAAATATTAAGTTAAATAATAATTTTTTTTTTAAAAAAAAGTTATTAATTTGAAAATATTTGAACAATATATTTCACAAATATGATGCTTTGATAATTTTTTTTGTATGTTTATTTGTGAATTAAATTGTATGTGTGTGAATGATTAGATGACGATGCATGACTAAGGTTTCGTAGACCGGTAGGTGAAACTAAGAAATTAATTTAATCGGCCCTCCGGAAGGTTAAAATTAATTTTCTTAAGGATCCTAGGCTTCGAAATGTTCGGGGATTAATTTAAATTCAAATATTATCGGCCCTCCGGAAGGTTCACGTTTTGGTTTAAATTAATCATGAACGGGAGAAAATAACAGAAAATAGTTGTTGTGTTGATTTTAATTTTAAGTAAATGACATCGGCCCTCCGGAAGGTCTCATTGGTACTTAGAAAATTAAAATAATGATCATGCTATTTTTTTTTCTCAAACTCATAAAATTGCATGTTAGTATGATTTGCCCTCCGGTATCTATTATCAATGAATTTTATGTTTTACATGTATTTGTCATATTCATGCATATGTTTTCAGATATATATCAATATGCTAAATGTGTTTTGTGTTGATTGTTCTTATTATAGTATCCATGGGTTACAATTTTTTGGGGAATCGTCCACCGACGATGGATTGTTCGGACTTCCAATTGTGGAAGGAAGAAATGTTGCTGTTTTTATCTGTACATGATTACGACTATACACTGTTAACTCCCAAACCATCTCCCCTTAGTCCGGAAAGTACACCAGATGAAACTAAGGCTGATGAAAAGTGGGAAAGGTCAAATAAGTTATGCATGGCGCTCTTGTTACAGGGAATACCGGTAGCATTGCGTGGGGCTGTCCCTAAAGGTGTTAACACTGCCTCGGTCTTTCTCACGGAGATTGAGAAAGCCTTTGCCAAAAATGAAAAGGTAGAGATGCAGCGTTTGCTCATCGAGCTAGCTGCCAAAAGGTATAATGGCAAAGGTAAAATCCGGGAGCACATTCTGGGAATGTTGATGATTGGCCAAAAGTTAAAGGCAATCGGTTTAGACTTACCTGAGGAATGCATAGTGGAATTCACATTTCATTCGCTGCCAGACCGGTTTAAGTATTTCCAGTCCACCTATAACTGCATGCGAGAAAAGTGGAATATCAATGAATTGATTTCCCACGCTGCACAGGCGGAGGAAAGACTTAAAGGCACAGCGCTTGAGGCTAATGTGATTACATCACCAAATAAGGCAGGACCTAAGCGGAAGGCATATAGCAAAGGACCAGGTCAATGTTCGGTCAACAAGAAAGGTATAAGGCCCTGGACAAGTTCATAACTTGTAAGATCGAGGTTGAGAAACAACTTGGTAAAAGCATTAAGACCGTTAGATCTGACCATGGTGGTGAATACTATGGTAGATATGACGGATCGGGTGAACAACGTCCAGGTTCCTTTGCACAGTACCTAGAGAAGTTTGGAATAGTCCCTCAATACACTATGCCTGGTTCACCTCGCATGAACGGTGTATCTGAGAGACGGAACCGAACACTAAAAGATATGGTTAGAAGCATGATAAGTCACTCATCTCTACCATTATCTCTCTGGGGGGAAGCCATCAAATGTGCCGCTTATATACTCAATCGAGTACCCACAAAGGCTACTGTTAGGACTCCATATGAGCTTTGGAACGGGCGTAAACCTAATTTAAAGCATCTGCATGAGTGGGGTTGTCCAGCTGAGGCGAGGCCTTACAAACCTCAAGAAAAGAATCTGGACCCAAAAAAAAACAGTTAGTTGTTTCTTCATAGGTTATTCCGAACATTCTAGAGGGTTTAAGTTTTATGATTCTCTCACTGGTACAATATTTGAGACAGGAACGACCAAGTTTCTAGAGGATGTTGAGTTTGAGGGGAAGAATAAGGAAACATATGTTGATTTTGAGGAAGAATCCATAAAGATTCATGAAGGTTTTAATAGGGATACTGAGATATTTGAAGATTGGGCGGTAATGCCAATCATTTCGATCCCATTAGAACAAGGTAATCCTCAGATTAACACTGATGCTCCACTTGAGGGTTCTAACCAGGATACATAGATTCAGGTAGAACAAGAGGAACCTCAAGATAATCTTCCACAAGGGAATCAAAATGACATCGTTCATAATGATCAAACTCTACCTCCTCAAGAAGTGCAACAAGAGGAAATAGTGCCATTAAGAAGGTCCACTAGAGAAAGGAAGAGTACTATAGGTCCAGAATTTATAGTATATCTTCAGGAGCATGATGAGTTATGTGCTGGAACTGTAGATGATCCCTCATCCTACAAACAGGCCATGGCAAGCTCTGAATCTCAAAAGTGGATTGACGCTATGAAAGAAGAGTATAAATCAATGCAGGATAATGCGGTATGGGATCTTGTCCCATTACCTGAAGGGAAAAAGGCAATTGGTTGTAAATGGGTTTACAAAACCAAACGCGATTCCCTGGGTAATATGGAAAGACATAAAGCACGTCTTGTAGCGAAAGGTTATACTCAGCGTGAAGGGATTGATTTTAAAGAAACTTTCGCTCCAGTATCGACGAAGGATTCCTTAAGAACAATCATGGCATTAGTTGCACATTTTGACCTTGAGCTTCATCAGACGGATGTTAAGACCGCTTTTCTCAATGGTAATATTGAGGAAACGATCTACATGATGCAACCAGAACACTTTGTAGAAAGTAACTCAAAAGATCTGGTTTGCAGACTTAAGAAATCCATTTATGGGCTTAAACAAGCTTCTCGTCAATGGTATCACAAATTCCTTGAGGTGATAGTCGGTTATGACTTTGAGATCAACTCGGTTGAGGATTGTGTTTATCACAAGTTCAGTGAGAGTAATTTCATATTTCTTATATTATATGTGAATGACATATTGCTTGCCTCGAACAATAAGGAATTGTTACACACTACAAAAAGATTTCTATCAGACAAGTTTGATATGAAGGATCTTGGTGATGCCAGTTTTGTGTTAGGAATCCAGATACATCGAGACCGTTCTCGTGGTATTCTTGGATTATCACAAAAAGCATACATAAAAAGTGTGTTACAATGTTACGGATTGGCAGATTGCAAACCCCTAAGTACCCCTATAGCAAAGGGTGACAGACTTAGTCTGAGTCAATGTCCTAAGACAAAACTTGAGATTGAGGAAATGAAAACGGTCCCTTATGCTTTTGCAGTTGGGAGTTTAATGTATGCTCAAGTTTGTACTAGGCCGAACATTGCCTTTGCTGTAAACATGTTGGGGAGATATGTTAGTAACCCAGGAATGGATCACTGGAAAGCAGTTAAAAGAGTACTCCGATATCTGCAACGAACAAAGGGGCACATGTTGACATATAGGAAGTCGGATAAACTGGAGATCATCGGGTATTCCGACTCGGATTTTGGTGGATGCACAGATACATTAAAAATCACGTCAGGCAACATATTCTTATTGGCTGGAGGTGCAATATCCTGGAAAAGTGTAAAGCAAACACTTATTGCATCGTCCACCATGGCAGCAGAATTCGTTGCATGCTTTGAGGCATCAAACCAGGCACTATGGATGCGGAATTTTGTTACTGGATTACGCATTGTACAAGGGATAGAAGGCCCTATGAGGTTATATTGCGATAACAATTCCGTAGTGCAGTACTCTAACAGCAACAGGAGCGTGTCTAAATCCAAACACATAGACATAAAGTTTCTGTCTATTAAAGAAAGAGTACAGATGGGTCAGATAAGTATAGAGCACATCGGAACAAACTCCATGATAGCAGATCCCCTAACAAAGGCGATTTTGCCTAAGGTTTTCCAGGGACACACCATCAGTATGGGTGTAGTTGATTTAGAGGATTGTTAGTTTCAATGGGAGAGTTTGTAATAGGATCTGATGTTATATTTTGCAGTATTGTGCATATTAAAGTTTATTGCAATATATATGCTTGGAAATATTTATTGATATCTGTACTGTATTGGATCTCCAAAAGTAGGAACCATTTAAGAGTAGATATGTATGATTACAAGCCATATTACTCTTATGCCACGCTCCATAATTGGCCCAAGTAATTGATTGATAATGGTAATGTGATTACTGTTGCATCCTATTGTTCACATTACGAGAAAGAGGTCTTTAGTCCTTTATTGTTATCAGTCATGTACGGGGTTGTACCGTTTGTCCATTGACAATGAATATAGGGATCCCATCAAGGTTGAATATGTATTCTTGAGTAGCATATGACGGTCCAAGTGGGAGATTGTTGGAATATATTTATTTAATATATTTATAGACTAACAATAATTTGGTCCGACATGCTAAATAAACATATTCGATTATTGTCTTAAGGAAGTCCACATTAAAAGTAGTCGAGTTAATTATTTAATTAACTAAATTGGACCTATAGGTAAAAAGGCGTTATGGGCTCAAGTGTGGTAACCGGGTTGAATTTGGGCACTGTGATGAAGAGGGCCCAAATCTCAACACTTAAGCCTGAATTGATAAATTAGGGATATAAATTGAATTATCAATTTATTGGGTTATGGTCCCGGACACAAGGAAGTAACAAAGGATGGGCTTTACAATGTTGGGCTTCACATTGTAAAATCTATAAATAAGGGGCTAGGTTTAGGTATTTCATCACTCTAAACCCTAATCAGAAATACGGCTGCTTCCTTAGTGTCTGGAAACTTTTCCTTCTTCTCTAATCTGATTCTGCAGGTCTCTTAGTTTCATAAACGGAATCTCCGGAGAACGTGGAATCGCTAAAGAACGCAAAAGAACGCTAGAGAATACTAGATGGATAGCAGCAGGCAAACCCGTAAGTATTCTTGATTTTCTATTTCTTCTATAGATGAATCTAGCAAAGGGTTTTATTATTTTTTCCGTGATTTGTTATATATTATTTGATGCGATTTCGGATAATATATAATAGTTACCAGTCTATTATTATATGGTGGTTTGAATTTAACTTAACCCGATTATTTTTATTGTCGGACCAATTATATAGAAGTTCTTACAATCTTCCTTGTAGATCATCGTTTGTATTAAAATGATGTATCCACAAAAAAATCCACAAGCAAATCAAGAAAGACGAGATTATCACAATTAGTCCCCTTTAATATGTTACTAAATTTTATGTTTTGAAAAATCATTTTAATTTTGAAGTATTTTCGATATGCTCATTACCGCATATATATTGAATAACTTGTATGCATGACCGAGGTGCAATAAAATACGACACTTAGGCTGCATAGAATGGTGTGCTTATATGACTAAAATATTTTGTTACTTTGAGTTCATGATTGTTTTATCATTTATATTTAGATATAGAAGACCTTAATGTGATAGAAAAATTACTAACAAGTTAGTCACATCGATTCATATAAGAGCATTGATATTTGCGATCTAAGTGGTGTTTAGAATTGATTAAATGAAAACATAATCATTCATTGACCGAGTGTTGATGTCATGTGTAAGTCATAGGAAAACACTTAAAATATCTAAAATTTGGAGTTTTATTGACAAGCCATATAAATTTATAAATCGATCTCTTATTATGCATTGTATAAAGAATAAATTTGAAAGCTAAAGCCAAATATAATATTTGTTTGAATAAGTCAACCGAAAATAATATTATATTTATGTTTTTCAAATGGTGATAAACTACAGATTTTGTTGTTGTGGTATTTACATGTTATATACTCAAGATAACTCAAAGTCAAAGTTAGTGGTTTATGATATAAAAACTCAAGTGTCTCAGCCTAAAAGAATATTTAATTACTTTCATATGTTCCGCCAATGATATAATTAGTTAGTTTATCCGATCACCAAATTATTTTTAAAGCATAAAAATTTATAGTTTATTCCATTTGAATGTAATGTTTACATGTTTTAATTTTATGTTTGTGAATATTTTTTATCGTTATATTATTTTCTTGTTAAGTATTCAAGGTATGAAATACGTGCAAGGTACATATCATACCTTATATTAATTTTTAAGAGTAAAAATATAACATGATGCTCCTAATAACATGAATAGTTTAGATCATTGGTATTAGAAACGCTTTAATGCTTCTTATACGGATAAGAGTACTTAAAAGAAATATATTTGAAAGGTGAGAATAACTACTCGATTAAAGCCAGATAATATTACAAAAAAACTGCTCTTAAGGTGTTTTTTTATTTTATTTCTCGTTAAATCTAAGCTAGCGAAGGATGTCCTTACTCATATAAGAAACATTTTATGACACTTGACAAAGTCGAGTTAAAGACTTTAATCATTAAGCTTATAACCAAGAGGGTAAGAAAACTATATCATTAAAATTACTTTAGTGCATATAAAACTAAAAATACTTAAAGTTGAACTCCTTGAGGAGTTGGTCATGTCTTATAAGTTTAACTTCTTTCTTGCTCAATTTAGTATCTTTGAGATCACTTGTGACTACTAATACAAAATATGGGACATCATAAACTAATTTCAAATCTTATCCATAATATATATAAGAAAACATTGTAAATATCGACAAAGGTACCAAGAACAAACATAAGAAGAGTTTAGGTCATGTTGCACAAAAAGTTCAAGCTCAGGCTCTAAGTGTTTTAACCGTAAGAAAATAAAAGATAATATGAAAAAGAATTATCACCACGAAAATAACCCAAACTATTTTGAGACAGATTATAAGAAATATAATGGGAAAACATGGTAAGTTCACATATGTGATCTATTCATAATTTATTTTAGCTACATTTTATTGAGATACTTGGTGAATCAACATGTCTACAACTTCTTACTTTTGTATTTCTTTACATGATACACTTCAATAAATAAATAAAACTCATTGATGTTGAGATATCCATCTATACACCTGAAGAAAGCACGATGATAATTGAAGAACTTGCAAATTAATATTAATTTTAACTAATGGAAAATATATTTTTATGAAAAATATTTTATTTATATAATTATTTGGAAATAATTTGACAACTTTTCCATCATTAGACAAACTTTTATATATTTTATTGTTTGAATTTATTTGATTGTAATTTTTTAATGATACTCGTTTTGTCGGCACATGAATATTAAAGAGAACTAATAATTTTTATAAGCTTACATGTTAATAATTACAATATAATTTGCATAACAGTACTTCCAAAGCTATTGACATCTAAAAATTCAGCTTATTTTTTTGGACAAACATTTATGTCATATTTTTAAGAAATAAAATGACAAGCTTGTTGTTAAAGGTCTTTTAGTTTCACTTAATTATTTGAACTTCGGGACATGTTTTGTATCCTATCATAGAAAAATATACTAAACACAAGAATTTATATATGATTTGAAGGAAATAAATCTTATAAGTGATTCATACAAACATATGAGCCTGATTCTCATTAGTATCATAGAATTGTTAAATATATTTTTGATGGAAGAAAAGTAGACGTGACATAACTCGAGAGGAGAGAGAAGCTCCAAGATTTGATCCTTCTTCTTTTTCGTGTGTTTAGATTTTTTTGCTCCTTCTTCAATGGCGTTCCCTTCTCTAGTCTTCTTCTATTCTTATTCTTCTTAATCTTTTATTTCTGTTGTCATCTCTGTCATGGAGATTTACAATAATGAAATCTTTGAAGAAGAAGATTTCCCTGTTCTTAACTCAAGAAACAGAGTACATGACAAAAATGGTGTAAGTATCAAGTCTTTTGAAGATGCTGTTAAAGATAGAAGAGAGGAGCATTCTGTTAATTTGGTTCCGGAAAGAGTTAACAGCAGTGGAGATCATATCTCTATCCAGTTTTCCAGTGATGTCAAAGATTTTTAAGTCTATCGGCAAAAATTACGATTGTTGGAAAGTTTTCTTTGGGATTACCTAAGAAAAGTTCAATGGATAATTTTCTGTCTTCTTTTAAATTTAAAGGTAGTTATAGTATCTGCAAATGGGACTCAAGACATCTCATTATTGAATTTGATTCGAGAGATGATGTTATCAAACTGTGGTCAAAGAATTTTTGGCGAATTGGCAGCTCAACGGTGAAAGTTTGACGCTGGAAACCTGATTTCAATGTCAAGTACGACTGCCTTGTTTCGCTGGTTTGGGTCAAGCTTGGAAGGATTCCAGAATTTCTTTACAACGAGAAAGTTTTAAGGGATATATTGGCTACCATTGGTACTTTTTATAAGATTGATATTCCAGAAAAGAATAGAGGTTTTAATAATGTTGTTGTTGACCTGGTTGAGATGGATGTTTCAACTAAAATCCCTGATAGAATATGGGTTGGTTTCGGTAGGAATGACGGCTGCTGGATCTATTTTTCCTATAGAAATCTTCCAAGTTATTGTTCTTCTTGCTATCATCTGGGTTATATGGTTGAGAATTGTTTGAAGAAGAAAAAAATCCAAGAGAATAGAAGTACAGATACTGGAAATGATATGATCACTAATCAAAAATAAATTTTATTGCTTGATAATGAAAATGCATACAAGCGTATTGAGAAGAGTAAGAATAGTAATATTAATTACAATCAGATCTATGTGCCTAAAGTGAAGTCTATGGTGTTGAACAAGACTGTTGTTTCTTCTGAAGTCTTTGAAAATTTGGAAAACTGCAATGATGTTCTCAGCTCCAATAATGTTCTTCATGCTCCAAATGGTGATAATCCTGTTCAAGATTCGCAACAAGACTCTGTAGTTAACAATAGAAATCATGTTGAAGATATTGAAATTATAGATGCCTTAAAGAACCTCAATAAAGACATGGATTCTAAGTTGTCTCATGAATATAGCAGTCTGGGTACAAAAGATAACTCACCTAAAAAGGTAACATATGGAGTGAATGTACCTCTCCTACCCACCAGGGGTTTAAAAATATCCTGAAAAAGAAGTTGAAAGCAATGAGTAAAGGTAAAAAACCAACTAAAAAAGCTCTTAAATTTCTGAATTTATTAGGGATAAAAAAAGGTACAAGTCTATATCTGATCATGATTAAAATCCTTAATTGGAATGTTCGTGGCGTTTATAACATATCTACTATTGGTAGATTGAAAGAGATTATCTTAAAAGAGAAAGTTAAGATTCTTGCTATTCAAGAGCCTTTGGCTAGAGTGGAGATTATTAGTGAGGTTGCTGCTAAATTAGGTCTTCCTAATTACTCAGCAAATTATACTAACAAGATTTGGGTTTTCTGGATTAAGGATATTAGAATTGAGGTGTTATCTAATCACGATCAATGTCTTAATCTCGAGGTTAGCTATCATAATGTTAAAGGTTGCTTTCTGCTAACGGTGGTGTATGCTAAATATAATAGGCAGTTAAGGGGTGAGCTTTGGTCTGAGCTTAAAAATGTATCTACTAATAATAAGGCTTGGATTACCATGGGGGACTTCAACGTTGTGGCTGCTGTGGATGAGAAAATTGGTTGTTCTTCTCTTTTTCAGAACAATATTCAGGATTTTGTCAACACCATCAGCGAGTGTAATCTTGAGGATGCTGGGATGGTTGGCTCTAAATTCACCTGGAACAAAAACCTAAAGTGGAAAAGACTAAACTGTGTGATGATAAAAACCAACTGGTCTAACCTCTTCAATTACACTCAGGCTATTAGCATGGCCAGAACTTGCTCTGACCATGCCCCTCTTCTTATCTCTGCATCTACACTAAACAATAACTATATTAACAAAAAGAAAAGATTTAAGTTTCTAAATGCTTGGACTATGGATAATTTCTTTTTAAGTGTGGTAGAGAAAAATTGGAGTCAAAACATTATTTCTCTTCCAAATGAGGTATTCTGGTTTAAAATGAGAAGGTTAAAAAGTTGTTTAAAATCTTGGAACATAAATCATTTTGGAAACATTTTTAGTAAAGAAAAAGAGGCTGAGATAAATGTTAATAACTTGAACATTATTCATCAAAGAGAAAATATGTTCAAATGCTAATCTTAAGAAAGCTACTGCCTTTCACCTTAAAGTCTTAAAAACCGAGGAGGTTTATTGGAGGAAAATTGATATAATGCCTGGTTAAAAGAGGCTCATGGTAACACTAAATTCTATCCCGCTTATGTTAATAAGAAAAGGAGACACAATACTATTCAAGGCATCAAACATGATAATACTTGGTTTTATGATGATCCTAATATTGGGAAATCTACTGTTAGTTACTTCAATTCTTACCTGTCTTGTGACTCTATTAGTAGCAAGGAGAAAGAAGATGATTTAATATCCAGTGAAATATTTGACTCAATCCCCAAGGTGGTTTCCAGAGATGATAATACCCTCCTTATAGTGCCTGCAGATGAACAAGAAGTTTGGGATATTATTAGCAGTATGAAAGCAGATAGTGCTGCTGGTTTAGATGGGTATAATATTTTATTTTATAAAACTTGTTGGAGCATAATAAAATGTGATCTTTGTTCTTCTATTAATTCCTTTTTTACAGGGTCATAGTATGCTTAGTGACATGTTTGCCACTAGGATCAGTCTGATCCCTAAAACCTCAAACTTTATGAGTTGGTGTAGTTTCAGACCTATCGGTCTTTGTACCATGTTGAATACAATTTTTTCTAGACTTATTAATACTAGATTATCAGTTATTCGTCCTAGTATTATCTCTATCTTTCAAGCTACTTTTGTTAAAAACAGATCTATTCAAGATAGTATTCTTGTTGCTAAAGAATTGGCATTTGATCTTAATAGATACCTAAGAAGGGAAATATCATGATTAAGTTGGACATGTCAAAGACGTTTGACAGAATGTCCTTCTCATTCATTTTGAAAGTGTTAACTCATTTTGGTTTCTCTAATAGTTTTATTATCCTTATTTCTAAGATGATTAAGAAGGTTAATCTATCTATTCTTATAAATGGTAACAACTATGGGTATTTTCAATCTAAAAGAGGCTTGAGGCAGGGTGATCCCCTATCCCCAAGCCTCTTTATTATCAGCGAGGAAGTATTGATTCCAGGTCTCTCTAATCTGTTATATATGAATAAGTCTATGCAGTATGCTACTAGGACTAAAATTCTTGTTCCATGTATTGCCTTTGCTGATGATATTATCATTTATATCAACAGCCAACCTAATACTATTAACCTTTTAAGTAATGTTTTAAACAAGTATCAACAAGTGTCTGGTCAATCAATAAATAAATATAAGACAAAAATTATTACCTCTTGCAAGTTGCAGCAGTGCAAACTTTAGAATTTGGAATCCAACATTGGTTTTAGCTCTGGAAAGCTTCCAATCTGCTACCTTGGTATCACCCTACACAGAAATAACAAGGCTCAGAAATTTGTGCCTTTAATTGATAAGATTAATGCCAAAGTTATGGAGCGAGACTCTAAATATCTTTCCTATGGAGGAAGGCTTTCATTGATCTCTAATATTCTTATGCCTATAATTTATTATTGGATACAAAATTTAGTTTTACCTAACTGTATTATCAAAATAATCGAAAGAATCTTCAATACATTTTTACCGAGGTTTAAATTTAATGAAAAAATGGTGCATTGGGCTTCCTGGGATAAGCTATCTTTCCCTTTTGAAGATGATGGACTAAATATCAGAAACTTTGCTGATATTCAGGCCACCTTCTCTAAAAACTTATGGTTTACTTATAGGAAGAATGAGGGTCTCTGGTCTAGAATCATGAATGATATTTATAACAGAAACTCCCATCCTTTAAAAATTAATAAAAGGACTAAAGGATCACTAACCTAGAAGTGTCTTATAGGTATAAAGGATGCGGCAGAGAGCAACATAAAGTGGACTCTGGGGCGTGGAGACATGGACTTCTGGTCTGAAAACTGGCACCATTGGCCTCCTATATTGGACCACAAGCTAGCTACCAATAACTGGTATCTTGAGGCCAAGGTGAATTCCTTTTAGAAAGATGGCTCCTGGGATGAGGTGGCTTTATCTAGAGTTGTCCCTGAAAACGGAATGAATTAGATAAGAAAGTTCAAAGTGGATCCAAATAAAAATGATATTATGTTATAGGATTTATCTCCTGATCAGAATTTTAACATAAAAAAATACTTGGAACTCTATCAGGAAAACAAATAATCTGTCTCATTTTTTCAAAAAAAACTGGACTTCTATTACTCTTATAAAGTTTGCTTTCACTTTATGGAATTTTTTAAAAAACTTTATTCCTATAGATTCTGTTTTACAAAAAATGCATGTTCATTTGGCTTTAAAATGCCAATTCTGTTTAAATGGTGAAGATGTAAATCATCTGTTTGTTAATTGTCACTATGCTTTCAGTAAACTTTTCAATATAAGAATTGAAAGGGTTATGACTCTAAAGCATGTTGTCTATAATTGTTTTTGATTTTCATGTCTTAAAGTTCATATCACCCATGCTTTACCAGCTATAATCTGCTGGGTGATATGGAAGAGTCGTAACTCTCCTAAGTTTAAAAATATTGGGCTCAGTATTAATTTAAGTATTCCAATTATCAATAAGACTATTCTGGGTCTTGACATTGCTAATGTCTTGACCAGCAAGCACTGGACTAATGCCAGTGATGCGGGTCAAACATTAGGATGCCTTTCCTCTGGTAATATTTGCAGAAAAAGTAGAGTTACTTATCTTAATTGGGTTGCTCCTGTTGAAGGTAGACTAAAGCTCAATGTAGATGCTTCCTGTATCAACAACGACGAGTCTTGTGGAGCCATGATTTTAAGAGACAAGGAGGGGTACATCGTCTATGGCTCCAACCAGTTCTTTGGTAAAATCACGCTTCTCGTAGCTGAAAGCAGAGCGCTCCTTGAGGGTTTATTGATCTGCAAGTCCAAAAACTGGGTTTAAATTGATATCAAAACAAATTGTTTAACTTTGATAAACATGATTAAAAATCAAAATCATCCTATTTACCTGAAATCTCTCATACCTATTTGTAGAGAGCTTCTCCTCCCTTCTATGTCCATTTCCTATATCCCTATAATTCAGAATAGAGCTGTGGATTGGCTCGCTAAGTGGATATTGAAATGTAAAGAGAAACTTTCGTTCTCTCATTTCAATGCCCCGAACTCGTTTCTAGCCATTGTGTTACTTGAAAACCTTGGATTAGGCTATATATATACTGTGTGACACATTTTACAGAAAACTGTTGGAGGTCTGTCTTTCTTTGCAGGTGAAATCGGGTGAAATCAAGTTGTGGATTAAGAAATCGAGGTTATTGAGTTTCATTTAGAGTGAAGAGAAATATTTTTGTTTGATGCTATGACTTCTTGAAATTTTTGAAGAAGAAATGAAGATGAAGAGGCAAAATATATTCGTTGATTGAAGTCAGGGCTTTAGGGGTTGAATTGCTTGATGAGTTGTTGAAATTTGATAGAAATATACTTATATTTTCCATCAATTTCTTGACAATTTTCATGCATTCGACTTTCAAGTTGCTGTTGGAAATGATGTGAAGACTAGACTAGGGTTTTGGTGTTTCTCGTGGAAGAGAAGAGTATGTGATAGTCTCTCTATTGGGTATTAGGTCTATTATGGTTTTTGTTTTTGTCATTTAGCCCTCTAATTTGTAATCCTGTCTTAATTGACACCTCAATCTTTGTAAATTTATTCAATTAAGTAATAAAATTCCTTGCTTAAAAAAATAATATATATATATATATATATATATATATATATATATATATATATATATATATATATTTGATAAGGTTATACCCTGCAAGTAGAGTATATTCCTTATATTGACGAAGTAAGGTGCAATAAAGACTAATAAAAGTTTGAAAGGTACCATAAGGCGATTTGAGTTCTGGACGACCAATGACGAGACTAGGGATCTAAAGAGAGAGGGATAAAAATTACCGAGATGTGCAAAATAAGAATAACCCAAGGTGAACAACAATTCACAAGACGAGAGAAATGCTTTACCCTAGGGAAGCGCTAATAAAGCACTTAAAGTTGACGCCAAACACGTAGCGTTCTACTCGATAGAAGCACAAGTCGACATCTTAAAATTAAAATCTAAGCAAACAGTGTTCTACCAATAAAAGAAAAATCGAGCACTTAAACTTAAAGCCGAACCTAACACTCACCACGAAGGCATGATTAGCGTGTTCAAAGAGTAACGATAAAAAATAAATGTAAATGTGGAAGTGGACAATAAATATAAATACGAAGATAGCCCGAAATGTAGAGGGATTTCATTTTTGAAATATAAAAAGATTAATTAACTATTTTTTTTTATTGTTATTCTCTTTTGATTGTTTATAATTACTTTGGCAGAATTCTTGAGAATAATTTTCCCTTATCAAATTTGGCGTTGTCTTTGGAAACCCTTTTTTTCTTATTAAAAAATGGTAGAACTCAAAAACACCAATGGTAATGACTATGCCATGAGTAAAAAATATTACCCCGGAGTTTCCCTTACGAGGAATGATAAGGTAGTTACCATCCAGGTCGTATCATCCTCACCAGTTAACCAAGGCGCCTTGGATCATGATCAACTTCCATGTGGTCTGTCCACCACAGATGGGCAAGACAATCAAGATAACATCAAGATCATAACATGGAGGTTTACTTCCTTAAGACAGCCTAACTAACTCAGCAATTCAAGAAAACATCGATATCCCCCCCACTTCATGGAGAAAATGTTTCCAAATAAGTTACGCCATTGACCCCGGCTAATGTACAACTCTTAAAGATGCAGATCGATGAGCTTAAGCGAGAGAAATTTAAAGCAATTCAGTTGTAATTTGAGAAGGATCATGAGGCTAAGGTAAGATGGAAAATTTGACTGAGGAATTACAACTGCTAACATAAATTATTTTATCAAATAACAAAGGAAAATAAGAGGTAGAACAGAAACTCAATAAGGCAAGCGACACAGATAAATCCAGAGAAAATGTAGAAAAAACCGAGTATGAAGATGACGGGTCAAGCTATATATACCCAAATATGGTTTAAATATAACCAATTTTGAGTTTACTCAAAGGTGGTATAAGTTTACCCAAATTTTGACAAAAATACTCTTTTATGGGTATATAAGGTTTTTTTACTAACCTTCATCCACTTTATTTTTCTCTTACACTCTCTAACTTCTCTCTAAAACCTCCAAGCTCTCTCTAATTTATTCGGCGAACTAAAATTCGGCGAACTAAAATATGGAAAGTTAGTGTTAGTATCAAATTAGGGTTATTGTTGAATTAGGTAAAAAAAATCATAATTTTAGGATGTTTGGAGGCCATTTTCCAGCTGGAATTCAGCCAGAAAATGGCCGCCAGGGAAGGCTGAGCGCACCATAGGTATAGGGGGCGTACCAGCTGGTACAGGGGGTGTGTACCAGCCGGTACCCCCCCCCCCCCCCCCTCCCCCGTACCTATCGTGCGCTCAACCTTCGCTGTCGGCCATTTTTCGGCCGGAAAATTGCCTCCAAACACCCTAAAATTATGATTTTTAATAATTAAATTCTTATTTTTTTTTATAAAAAAAACTTCCAAAAATAAACAAGTTTTTACCTTAATTTCGATTGATTCATGTTTGGTTTTGTGTTTTTATTAGAAGAAGTTTAAAATTTTTTGAAAAGAGTTTGAATGTTCTTGAGGCAACTTTAAATGTTCAAGAACAATTTGAAGAACTTCACAAAATTGTAGTAATATGGGGTTTGATCCAGTAGGAAGTTGTGTTTTTTTGGTATAATTAGCCAAATAGATTGTTTCGTGAATTGGGTATATCTAGGATATACTTAGTGGAAATTCGGATATTAAATAAAAGTTCAAGGGTTTTTTATCCTAAAAAAGTCAAACAAAAGTCAACTGCGTTTTTGGGTATACTTAAACCACATTTGGGTATATATAGCCATACCCTCAGATGAAAATAATGGGAAAAGAAATAAAAATAAAGCATACCGACGTGTACACTTTAATAATAAAGTTAGATATAAGTGGGTTCGTGGCCGCACGTGTCTTAGTAGACAATGATAGCTCAGGTAATGTCATATTCTAGGCCAGCTACAAGAAACTTATTAGGGTATTGACATACAAACCGCGAGATAGGAAGTTGATAACCTATGAGGGTAAATCATCTAGTTGCATAAGTGAGGAAGAGCTTTTGGTAACCGTGGTATAGACAGCACCAAGAAGGCTTTGGATTCACAAAATCGAGGTGATCATATGCACCTTTCAACAATTTTTGAAATATAAAGTTGGAAACTCGATTGGAATTGTTAGAGGTAGTAAGAGAAGTACGCGAAAATATTATACAATCTTCATCGATCCCAAACATTTGACCTAATAGTAATGAACCAACTCGGGGATGGATGAGTCATCGTGAGGAAAACAACCATCAGCTGAGTTTTGAGGTCGACAACTTACGAGAAGAAAATCAATGTGGTGACCCCTCCGCGTGGCATAATGATCGAAACATTGTCAGACATACAAGAAATTAGAATCGGGGATAAACACCCAATTTTCAAGTGTAGGTTTGTGACATTACTACAACATAATTCAGATTTTCTTAGATGGAGCATAAAAGGTATTTACGAGGTCATATCGAGTATTATCTTCCCTTATCTCTATCAACATATAAGGAAGGTCGGTTTGTTAAAAAATACAAGCCTTTTCGAGCGAGAGTTCAAAGGTCATCGTCAAATAAGTGGATAAGTTACTTAAGCTCAGACACATTAGAGAGGCCCGATATCTGACCTGGTGGCCAGCCCCATTCTCGTTAAGAAGAATAATGGACAATAGGGAATGTGTGTTGAATTCAACGATAGTAACCGAGCAATCCCAAATGATATGTTTCCACTAAATCGAATTGATCAATTGGTAGATGCGGCCTCATTTAACGAACTTGTATCATTCATGGATGCTTACTCGTGGTACAACTAGATTCGCATGCACCCCCGCAAAGATGACCACACCACCTTTCAGATAGAAAGAGGTTTGTACTGTTGTACGGTTATGCATTTCAGATTAAAAAATGTACGATCAACCTACCAACGGCTCGTCAATAAGATATTTGAAAAACTCACGGGCCACAACATGAAGAACCCCATATCACATTCCTATCCGACATATTGAAGATCATAAGCCATTATAATCTTATCCTGAACTCTTTTAAATTATCAACAAGAACGGTAGCGAAACGAACTTTAAGAAACTAAAGAGGGCTAACAGGTTGGCTAACGACATTATCACGGCTCATTTACAGGGCTTCAAATCAAAACCACATCTTCTTTGAAGTTCTCAAAAGGGATGATAAATTATTTTGGACCAAAGAGTGCGACTATGCATTTTTTACTTATCAATCTCCAACTTTGCAGTCACTAGTGTCTTAGTTAGAGAGTCCGAGGGGGTCTAGATACCGTTTAGGGGGGAAATTAGGTAATTAATTAAATTTTGCTTCAGTGTCACCAACAATGTGGCCGAGTACGAGGCGGTTTTAGAAGGTATAAAGTTGACTCTTATCTGTAAAGAAACTATTATCTGAATATGATCGAATTCTAAGTTGGTGATAAGTTAAGCAAATGGTTAGTATGAGGCAAAACAAGAGATTATGAAAGGACACTTAGGAGCGTTCCAAGACATGGAATAGAAATTCAACTGCGTTAAATATGAACAAGTTCCTCTCATTAATAACTCCACTAAGCACTCTTTTTCAAATGCAACCATTACTAATGATCACCTAAGTGTCATACAACATGAGAGATCGACCATAGATGGCAATGTACCATTGAGAGAGGTCATAGCTACTAGCACTATGAACGATTGGCGACAATAATATTTGTCATAAATATGAGACAAGGTCCTCCCAGAGGGGAAAAAAGATGCTCGAGCTCTTTGAATATAAGTGGCCAAGACATCATCTATAAGAGAATGTTCTACGTTATAATGATTACATTGTGTAAACAAAGATAAAACACGCATTTACCTTAAAGACCTGTACGAGGGAATATTCGGGGTAAACTATCGACACCGTAACTTGATACAACATTTTACTCTTAGTAGGTTCCTACTGTCCCAATTTAACAGTCAACGTCGAGGCCATCTTCCAAGGGTGCTATACATGTTTATAATAGACAAATACGAGTCACATTCCAAGAGAACCATTGAGTATAACCTTTGTGTCTTGTTCTTTTGATATATTGGGAATTGACCTTATAGGCCTTCTCCCTATAGCCACACAAAAGTAGGTTGAGGAAAAAACACTATACATAACAAGGGACCACAAAATCTATGAATGTTTTTCAAAGCCAACTCCTCTCCCAGTTCAGGATCCCGCACATCGTAATGACAAACTATAAGCCGCAGTTTCAAAACGAGATGATGATATCTTTCCATCGAAGGTATGGGTTGGAACAACAGTTCTCAACTCTCTAGAACTCGCAAGAAAATGACTAGGTAGAGGTGACAGACCAAACCATCCTCGATTGGATAAAAAAAATTGAGAGAACTAAGATAAAATGGCCTGATAAGCTTGTCGATGTACTATATTATTACCGAATGACACCCAGGTCAACCACTGATGAATACCTCTATTCCCAATTAGACCTTTTCTTTGAATAATCCCCATCATTGACATCTTGTCATAGTAGGACAACTAAGGGAAATATCTAAATTTGCGGTGCAATATCAAAGAGGGTGTGGTCAATTCAATAACCGAGGGCCGATCAATACTATTTATCACCGATGGTTGTTTTATCATGGATGGAACTGAGTTGGGAGCTTCTCTACCACTTATAACATAATTTACCAACCTTATTGTAACCACACCTTTTAATGCATCCATGTAAGCTATATCGTTATCCCTTGTCTGACTATCGTAATAGAGGTGGCCATCATTCAATGCTTTCCCCCACCATGGACACACCGGTTTAGGGAAGTACAATAACCACGTCGCTTGTCGTGCCTTCATTCTCAACCAAAAATATGACATCTTCTCGCGTGGTTCTCCAATTCCCTTTATGTATAGAACTGAGATTATTTTATTCTCCAATTGATATTAGAGAGGCAGTCCCACTCTATGTGGGTATACGTTTCTTTATCACATATGCTTCATCAACCAGAATCATCTTTTGAGATATAGGGCATCTTTTTTCATCAATACGCAACCTCTTCGTGAATTTGATAGTTCGAGTTATGCAAGATTATCGTGGTAAGCATTGTGATTATTTCTGAATAGCAACGACTTCATGATGCCAATGTTTTTCATTTTTTGTTGTTCCTAGTCAACTTGAAGATTTTCAGAAAACTAATTATTGCCAAACAGCTCAGCTTCGCACGAGTTATGTTTATTCTTTATATTTTGGGGAACTTTTTTTCCCTGATTACTCTCTGCATATGCGTTAAGAACTAATCATTTTTTCCTTCTTTGCTCCGCGTATCCTTCTCGACCTCTTTCCCCTCTATTTATTCAAGGATGTCCAACCTGATCCCTGACTCATTTCGATTATACATGAGTTGTATCATCATACTCTCAATATATCCTAAGATGGCTATCTCCCCGGTTGTAGTCACTCTGATATCTTTTTCTTCACCCATCATTAACTCTTGTATTGATATAAAGCCCGCCAACATGAAATTTATCTGGGTAAAGAGAGAGTGAAATTCTAGGAAGTGCATCCAATATGTAGGTAATGGCCCGAATATGCATCCATATTCATTAGTGTGTAAATTCTTCACATCAGATTTTTTTTTAATAAACCCTAAATTAAAATCAACAGAATCTTATATTACGTGTCTGCATTCATATACGCTCGAGTTAACCATACTCTACAAAAACTGGATACTCCCACTTCTTCAAGATAATGACAAAATAGTTCTTCCAATTATGATCAGACGAGGTAACGTTGTGATATTATTTTCTCCCCGAGAAGATATGTAATTGAAAGGGTTCCAGCTTTCTTATACACATTAACATAGGCCTAATAATCAGGTAAACCAATAGGTATCTTTAAAACCCTCGAACTTAGTATTACACTAAGAATTATACGATAGTTATTCTTTATCAGCTGTGTAGGACAATTGCGCATGTATCCAAAAAAATGTAAAATACAATCTCGTCTTCCGTACCCTGGTGGGAAACTCTCCCGAATCATGCACGTGGGATACGACCGATTCAGAAATACCATATTCGAGCCTAAAGATTTGATAATTTTCCTCTGATATTTTACTAGTAACTACCGGCTAACTAACCAACGGAGTACTCTAAAAATTCTCTCCCCTCCACCACATCTATTGGTAAAAGGACGGGGGTGGCGAGTCTCGTCTTTTCTTTGGAACCCTTTTAAAACCCATTTTATGGTTTAAAGAAGACAAATTATCAGCAGATCATTCAAAATCGATTCCTTAGGTTTTTAGGAATTCAACTATAGAGTGGGGTTTTGGGCATACCACTTTTTAATTTCATTTCTTTTAATTTGCTAAGATCGATAAGGACGAAGGTTAATCCCTACCGGTTCAAATCGCAACCCTAGTGGCTCAATCGATTAACAATTAAACTAGAAATTAATCTTATAAGAATAAGTAAGATGGTTTGATATATAAAATACCTTATTTTAATTGACACAGATGTGTTCCAGTTATTATCATATGATCAACTTCAAAGCTTGACTGATAAAGTTGTAGAGAAATATTTGAATCACACAATAGTTTCATATGATAGAAATACTAGATCTGAGCCATTTTATACGCACTTTGCTTCCAATTAATCTGAGCTGTTGGATTTAACTTTCAACTATGATACATATAATTCTCATATTATTATATTACAAACCCACTAGGGAAACCACTCAATATGATCTTGATAGGTGCACACGTATGGTAGATACGTAAGAAAAAAGAATTATTGGCACCATTAACATCTGCACGTGTCTGTAACAAATGACATACTCAAATTATAGTGCACGTTCAAGGTCCACTCAATAAAATAATAGTATATTTCTTTGGATTCCAGCTTCCTTTTGCTAGGTCTATAAGACCTAAATTTTGCTACACATTACTAAATGTGCAAGTGATATTTACTAGTATTCTATCATATAGAAAGCTCATACAATGTCATACCTTATGCTTTAGTAGGTACCTTGTTAAGAAAATATATTATACAATTAATAAATTTCCACATTGTGAAGTAAGTAATAAAGTATGTATGATCATAGTTTGAACCATTTCACGTAATATTCATTTGCATCTCTCAGATACACCCACTTATAGTGGGTAAAACAAATATAATATATTTAAAACCCATACCATGTTTCTCTAAGGTAAAACGAAATAGGTTATGACACTATTAACCTTATCCATCATATCGATAATACTCACTACCATAGTCGGATTTAATGAGATTAATATTTTTAACAAGATGTAGCTCAACCTCATCTTAAAATAGTTAAACTTATAAATGACTTTTAATTTCTCATGAAGCGATAAACGTACTTTATATTTTAAAAAATCATCTATATATGAGGTAAAATATCTTTGGTTATTTCATGACACAATAGAGAATGGGTCGTATATGTATCTATGAATCAAATTTATTTTATTTGTACGATAAGAATCAAACATATTTTGATTGATATATTTTATTTTGATACATCAGATGCGTATCTTAAAATTTAAATAATTTAGTAAACTTCAAAGACTTTTGGAAACTAGCATTGTCAATATTTTGCAGAGATACGATCAAAACACTTTATATAAAAAGTTATATGTTGAAATTTAAAATTTATATTTATGATATGATACACTTATTTTAAAATCTTCATTGAACTTTAGGATAATGTTTTATTGGTATAAATTATCACTGGATTTTAGTATATATTTTTCAATACATTAATTGTGGTAAAAACTTATACAAGTTTATCGACCAATGAAAAAATATAATTTTTTCTAAATAAAAGTACTTATAAAGCGTTAATAAAAAAATGTTTTCACTAATTAATAAGAATTTAAAATTGTAAATCATACCACATATATATATATATATATATATATATATATATATATATATTACAGCACATAAGCCTAACCCATTTTAAAAAACATATCGAGAGAAGATAATTACTCGTTCCTTTTTTATAACACAAATTATGACTAAAACCGTAATGGGATGACCATAAATACCCTTCATCCATGCTAGATGATGTACCCAATATGCTGAAAAATAATTATGATAAATCATGCACATCTCAGAAAACCAAGCTTTGAAACCATATTATAGTATATAAATCTAACACTTCTTAATAGACGTCTTAAATGAAGAATATTGCTTATTACTCTTATACATTACAAACTAAGATGAATTTTTTTACTATCAAATAACAACCACATTTCATTATCCATCACACATCAACTAATAATTCTAAACGATAGCTTTGTAAATACGTTTTGAATTCAACCAAAATTTTATAATTAGTAATTAATGGATATTTTTAGACAATCTTTAATAGATTTTGCTTATAATTTGATTAGATTAATATATTAGATTAGAATGTGATACTTATTTCTATTATTTATCTAAGTCAATGTACGACTTTAGTTCGTATTTTGAATAAACTATTTGATAATATTTATTTTCTTAAATAGTAGCAGAGCTAAGTCGAGTATATTTTTCTAGTTGTCTTATGGAAGAAAATTTTAAATTAGGTTATTTAATTTAGTGTTTATTATTTTTGTGGTATTTTAAATTTTTTTTGGGTATGTCAATTTGATTTTGGATATTTCAATCTCGTTTTGGTTACTTTAATTTAGTTCAGGGTATTTTAATTTAATTTTTGAAACTTGAATTTGGTTTGGTTACTTTTTAAGTATTTTAATTTGATTTCAGATATTTTAGTTTGGTTTTGGTTATTTAATTTGATTTTGAGTATTTCAATTAGAGTTTTTGGTATTTCAGTTTGGTTTTGATAGGTGATGATGTGTGCTAACGATAAAGAAGACAAAATATGAATAAGATAAAGAAGAATAAAAAAACATAAAATAAAGAATACGTGAGACACGTGAGACATTAAGATATAAGTTGTTCTCATAAAGTTTACATTTCAAAATCTTTAGTTTTGTGAATGAATAGATTTCTATGATATTTTCATTGTCTAACGTTTTGCGATCATTTATTCAATCTCAATCATGTTAGGCTTCAAATATATGACATAATTAGCCAACTTGAGCTTATAGAGTAGTGAACTAAAAAAATACTTTAATGACTTCTTCTAATGTATGATCGAGCTATAAATCGTCCCTTATTTATGAGTATTATTATATATAATGTATGAATTACTCCTCCAATCTTAATGATTAATATAATATATTTGTATTCCTAACATTTAGTCACAATAAATACGTGAACCTGACATATGTTCGATATCTTAGTTTCCAACATCTAATAGAGAAAAACAAAACATAAACAAAAACATACATAAAAAAGACATAACATTACATATAATTGACACATCAACTTATTGCTTTTGTTTTATATTTATTTAGAAGTTCATTTAAATTATCTCATTGTAGTCCTTAGCTTAAGACTCTCGGGCCAACACCATATATATATATATATATTACTTTAATATGCATGTTTTTAGAATAATTGATGGTTGTTCACTATCACATCTGAAAACAAAAGAAATTTTATTTTGGACGGATATTCTCATTTTTAAATTTTAAATAGAACCATTCAATATTGAATATTATGTAACATGTTAATGCCACGATTATATTAAGTGAGAATCTTCATCCATTAAACATGGATATGCACGTGTTAAAATGCTAATTATAATATTTGAAAATATAAAAATAATATGTTGATTATTATGTTTTTTATATAATTTTATCATTTAAAAATAATAATAATATGATATTCAAACTTTAAATTATTCTAAAAATGAATATTGAACTAACAAACTAACATGAATTATGAAATAAATAAAATAAACTATGCAAGACAAAAAATTAAACTTAAATTAATTTGAACAACAAAAGATTCGCTTTTATTTGATTATAAACTATGTAAAATAAGATAATAATTTATTGTTTAAGTAGATATTTCTTAATATTATATAAGTTTTGAAAATAATATGATTTGATCTCATGGTTATAAATAATCATTTGTATAATTAATTTGGTTATTATGAGTGATAAAAAATTGGATTTCGAATATGTGATACGATCCGAAAATCTGATTCTAATAAAATAATTAGGTTTAAATTTAAAATTATAATCCAATTTTCTTAGGATCAACATGAACATAAAAAAAGTGTGGTTTTACATCGGAACCTAAAGTATTGCACTAAGAGATTCTTTGCTAGAATATACTCTAGTCCATGGTATCCACATAACAAAAATGTCATAATATTATCATATTATTGTTCAATAGTCCAATCCAAAGTAATTAAAGAATGATTACATTTAATTGTTGGACCAATATTTACAATAGTTAGGATATTATGAATTTATTATGGATAAGACATTTTAAATAATACATGAGTATTGCATGTACTTCATGTATATAGAAACATGCACCGAAAAAAGTACTATATTAATAAATAATAAAAAATGCTTTTTGAATTTAGATAATAATCTATATAGGCCTAAAAGGTTCGTACCACTTATTCTATAATAGTTTCCACTATGATGGTATGTAGCTCTTTGACAACTAAAATCTAAATGAACTTTGACTTCTCATGATATGTAGTTTGGAATCGCATTACCATTTAATTTGAACAACTAAAACCTAAATGAAATTTGACTTCTCATGATATGTAGTTTGGAATCACATTACCATTTAATTACAACATGTTAATTTATAGCTAGGCCAACTTAACTCAATTGAGAACGTTAAATTCTATAAAATGTGCAAGAATAATATAATTGATATAAATCCAACCAATAATACGACTAACTCGTACAAAATCTAATATTGAAAACCAAGAAATATCAGTGATGAATGAGACATCGACCAGTTCCTTAACAAATCAAGAACCTTGATATAAGGAAGACACCACAAATGCGATGTAAAACTATTTAATAATTCAAGTGAATGCAACAAATAAAATCTAATAAGTTGAGAAGACATTAACAAACAACTATAGAGAAACACTCCTTAATTTTATTTTTAAAAACATAATTCGTCCTTACAAAGATCCTAAACATCTATATATACTTTAAATAATCTTCTAATATAGAAAATTCATAAATTAGATTTAGATACAAACATCAATAATAATGATTTTTTATATTTTAAAGGATAATAAAAGAACTTACATTAAATATATATAATTAAAACAATGAGACCATCAAGTTTTCCTTCTTTCATCTATTGATTAATGAGTTGCTCATTTGCTTATTTTAATCCATCTCTCTAATTTGATTTTTTATATTGACTAAATTTGATTGATATTAGAGTGCATATTTATATTTTAAAAATTATCCACATATTCAGATTAATAAGAGCAAAACTAAATAAAGTATTATTTAACTAAATTGAATATTAATGGTAACTAAACATTATACAATATGAGATTATACTTTGAAATTTGTGGAAGAATTTGAGAGTTAAATCCTTAATAAGGAAGAATGAAAAGAGAAATAGACAACTTTATCTATTTTACTACAATCCGAAAAAGATTATGGATTTTGTATATTGGATGTTTATAACATAGTATAAATATGTTCTCATAAAACATGCAAATCCAAATTACAAAATATTCATAACATCCACCCAATTCTACGAATATAGTTCAATTATCACTATATAGGTAGACTCGAATGTCGCACATTTAAGATTATTGTTATTTAATCAATATTTTAAAGAACATATTTAGATATCTCTTTATAACCATCGTCTGAAGAACATATGAAGATCTTATTTTGAAGAAAATATATAAACATCACTTTACAACCATCCTCTAAATAACATATGAAGATTATCTTTTGGAGAACATATTTAAATGTCACTTTACAACCGTCATCTGAAAAACATGTGTAGATTATCTTTTGGAACAGATATTTGGAAATGTCGTTTTACATCCGTCATCTGAAAAAATATATGAAGAGAATATTTTACAGCACATATTCGGACATCTATTTTCAAACATCTTGTGAAGAGTATATGAATATCATGTCTCTTTACAAACACCTTCTAAAAAACATATGAAGATCTTGTTTTGGAGAACACATAATATGTCTAACATATATAAATATATAGTATAAGATTACATTACAATAATCCAACCTAATATTATTCCATTTTCTCAACCTATATTCATAGATAAACAATTATTAAAATGAATTTAAATGAGTTTTTGAAACTAATAAATAAATTAGGATAAAAATATTAAACTAAAGATCAATTTGATATTTCCAATCAATCAAAAATTAACTAAAATAATTAAAATCGATCAAAGAACATAATCAATTAAAACTAATGCAAATACATAAGTTTCACGCCATAATTTACTGATTTCGGACGACCATAAATTAGCTTGAGCTAGTCATACTAATCCATCATAAAAAATAAAAATAACATTAAAAAATAATTCATGATTTTTTCTTCAAATCTTCTCTCTTTCGTGTTTTTTACTCTAACTTGTTTATCTAAAAGATGAACGTGCCTAAAATATAATAAACATTATTAAGCTATTATCAATAAATCAAATCCAAAAACAATAAAAAAACATTATTTAGTGAGAATAAAATAAATCCTAAAAAATCCATTTTTAAATTTTATCAATTATTATCTATATTTAGTATTATATTTTTAGTTAATATATTAAATAGTATATAATAATAAAAAATAAGAATATAATATATGTTTCCAAAACTTTAGAATAACACATTAACTATTGTAAAAGTATATCATTATTTTAATAACCAAACTAAACAATAAACAAGTTTTATATATATATAAAAATCAATGATAAATATTCATTTATATCCAAAGACCCTTATCATTTTATACTATGGTTATTCTTCGGATACTTAAGTATTTATTTAAAATTTGTTTTATTAATGCTATAGTTTATCTTATATAAACATAATATAAATCAAACTTTTATTTGCCAAAACATATGAAATCTTATGCATCATCTGAATTTTTAAATAAATTTTGAGAGATTGACTTAATAACGTATCTCATGTTGTCTTAAGGGGAATCAATACCATAGAATTGCAACATGCTTTTAGCGTGTGTATTTTGTGATAAACTCATAGAGCTTTAATACCGATCTTAATGAATTTGGTCTCCTCATACGTAAGACGCCTCATCTAGATATTTTAGATTGATTTTCTTTAAATGAAATTTCTAGGTATCTTGTAACAACATTCTACAAATCATGGTGACGAATATGTCATTCAGTTATAATACTAAATATAAATACACTCATACGAAACTATTGACATCCTTAATATTCTACTAAATTTTAAATATATAGCAGGTTTTAAGTTTGAGAATTTACGATATCATTAATGAGACACTTGCTTTATCCTATAAGTAAATATCTTAATGTTACAAAACAATAACATTAATTGAAGTTTACACACAATTATAAATTTTTTTTAATTTTAATTGAAAATAAAAATTGAAAAAATAAAATAAAATAATAATAATAGTAATATCTTTATAAAACGGCTAGTTTCTAGTGAGAGAAACTCTCCCTAGAAACTTTTCCAAGCCTGCATTTTTTCATCAAACATTCAGCCTGATTTACAATCTCACGCTTGCAAATCCCCCATCACAAGCTTTAATGCTTGTTGATGGGGAGATCCTCCCATTACCAAACAATTGGCTGTCAAGCCTTCACTCCTCAACCCATTCTCTCCCAAGCTCCTTTAATGGCGATTAAAGCTATTGTTGCCTATAAGTCCTCTCTTCGAAAAATAACCATCCAAAACAGCTAGACCAAAAGCTACAACATTGCAAGCAACGCCCATGCTGCCGCCCAAATAGGCTTAGAAGACGGAGATCCATCATCGACAGAAATCACCTCTCAAGACCTAAAGCAGCAAGTAATGCTGTTTAAACAAGTATGTACAGGGAAAACCCCAAGTTGTATTAGACATTTCTTTCCTTATCCTTTCATAATTTCTAAATGAAAATCGCATGTTGGAATGTTAGAGGGTTAAACGACCCTGTGCGTGAAAAAGACGTTCGTGATCTAGTCTTTTCTAATAGCATCAATGTCATTTTTCTTTTGGAGACCAAGGTCAAGTCTGATAACACCTCGACCATAATGAGGTCCATGTTACCTTACTGGAATTTTCACACAAACCATGACTATCACCTTTTAGGCGGAATCTAGATCGCTTGGAGCCCAAGCGTCTATAGCATCACCATTAAAGATAGGACTGCACAGTCTATTCACTGTAATCTAGTTTGGACAGCCAAAAACTCTTGTCTCAACCTAACTGCAATTTATGGGTTCAACAATCCCTCGGATTGTCTTCCCCTTTGGAGCAAGCTCCGCTCCATCGCCCACAGCATCACCAACGCCCCCTGGATTGTCCTTGGGGATTTCAATGCCATTAGAAACCCCCATGAGCGAACCATCCCCGACCAGCGTTGGACCAGTTCTATGGAAGCCTTCAATGACTGTTGTAGATCCCGTAACCTTGATGACCTCCGTTCGTCCGGCTTCCAGTTCTCATGGTTCAATAGACAAGAGAACAACCCAATACCCTCTAGAATCGACCGAGACCTTGTTAATGGAGTATGGGATGACGCTTTCCCAAACTCCTATGCCCACTATGACCTCCCACGGACCTCAGACCATACACCAATCATTCTCCACCTTTCCACCCCATTCACGATCTCCCCTAGACCTTTTAAATATTTCAACATGTGGAAGCTCTATCCTAGCTTCCAAGACCTGGTCTCCAATAGTTGGAATGTCCCTACTTATCAGAACCCCATGCAAAGTTTAACCACCAAGCTCACCAGACTTGTCCCCGCCTTATCCGCCTTTAACAAAAGGGAATTTAACGATATCAGTGACCGGGTTGAAAAGGCCAAGGACTACCTCGCCCAAGCCCAAGAAAACCTCCTTAACAACCCATCCAACCGCGCTCTTAACTCCTTGCAAAAAAAGGCTTCTAAATCCTACATCTTCTTCAGTCGTGCTGAGGAATCCTTCCTTAAGCAGAAGTCCAGAGAAACGTGGCTTAAGCTCGGGGATAAGAACTTTAAGTTCTTCCATAGTAGCATCCGAGCCCATAGAGCTAGAAATAAGATTCTTTACATCAAGATTGCGGATGGCTCTATAAGCTCTAACCCTCGTACCATCTCCTCCACTTTCAACAACCTTTTCCTTCATCAGCTGGGCTCCCCCAGCAACAATGACTACCCTGGACCTGACCGAATCAAAAGCCTTATCAGTACCAGTGTCCCCCAAAACCTCATAGTGGACATGATTAAGCCCATTACTGATGAGTAAGTTAAACAATCCCTTTTCGCGATTAATAATGACAAGGCACCGGGCCCAGATGGATTCAGTGCAGATTTCTTCAAATCTTGCTGGCATACTGTTGGCCCTGATTTTTGCACCGGTGTCAAGCAATTTTTCATAAATGGGAAAATGGACCCGACCTGGAATAAAACCCTCATCACCCTCATTCCCAAAGTGGACTCCCCCTCGCTCCCCTCTGATTTCAGACCCATCGCCTGCTGCAATGTTATTTACAAGATAATTTCTAAAATCATTGCCAACAGAATTAAGCCGGCACTCTCTGCCCTTATTGACCCCTCTTAATCAGCCTTCATCCCTGGCTGATCTATAGTGGACAACATCCTCCTTACCCAAAACCTTCTCCATGGTTATCAAACAAACCGAAAAGGCCCTAGGTGCGCCCTCAAAATTAACCTCAAAAAAGCTTTTTACAATGTCAGATGAGAAGTGGTCCTTGACATTATGCTAGCCATGAACTTCCCCATTGTCATGATAAATTGGATTATCCAATTCATCACCACCCCTCTTACTCCGTCAGCATTAATGAGAAATCTATGAACTTCTTCCCAGGAGCGAAGGATCTTAGGCAAGGAGACCCTCTCTCCCCGTATATCTTTGTCATTGTAATGCAGGTACTCTCCAGCATTCTTCAGGAAAAAAGCCAACATCCATCCTTTGGATTTCACTAGAAATGTCAAAATCTCAGAATAATCAACCTCTGCTTCGCAGACGACCTCGTGATCTTTTGCAGGGCCAATATCTCATCTGTCAAGTTCATCCACGAAGGGCTGAAGGAATTTGCGGCCATATCCGGGCTCCATCTAAACCCCTCCAAAAGCCACATCTTCTTCTCTGGAACCTCCCCTAGCGCCAAACAGGAAATCCTCAATCTCCTCAAATTTAGAGAAGGATCCCTCCCTGTCCGTTACCTCGGAGTTCCCCTCATTACATCGCGCCTAACCTACAACGACTGCAGACCCCTCTTCCTCAAAATCACAAACTGAATTAACTCTTGGACCTCTAAGCAGCTCTCGTATGCCGGAAGACTCCAACTCATCAACTATGTCCTCTTCGCAAGCCAAGTTTATTTGTCCTCGATCATCATCCTTCCGGTAAGAATCCTCAAGGAGCTTTCCCAGCTTCTTCGTAGATTCCTCTGGTCAGGCACCGAAATGAAGGTCTCGGGATCAAAGATCGCTTGGGGAAAAGGTAACTGTGTCCAAAAATGAGGGCGGCCTTGGGATCCCAGATCTAAAAACTTGGAATCAGGCGGCCGCCCTAAAGCCCCTTTGGTCCATTCTCACAAAAAATAGGAGCTCTTTATGCACCCAATGGACCCTCCTGGAAAAAATAAAAAATAACTGCTTCTGGACCCTCCCTTCCCTCCCAAATGATAGCTGGAGCTGGAGAAAAATCCTAAAGCTCCGGAATGTGGCAGCAAGTCTTTACAAAGTCAACATTGGAAACGGAGCTGACACCTTGATTTGGCATGATCCCTAGCTCTTCCCCTCTTCCATGGTTTATCGCTATGGCCCTTTGATCCAAAACCTCTCTCGACTCCGGAACATTAAAACAGTCAAATACCTCATCAGTAATGGACGCTGGACGTGGCCCTCTCAAGCCAGATTCCCCAACAGAAACCTTCATCCCTACCTCTCAAAAATCATATCAGCCCTCCATAACCTTCCCCCCGCCACCTCCGCCCCGGACACCTTCATTTGGCTCCCCAACAAGTCACAACTGACCTTTCAGCAGCATATACAAGACCTTAAAACCCCACAGGAATAAAGTCACTTGGTCAGCTCTTGTTTGGCATAAGTACTCCATTCCCAGGCACTCCTTCATTACCCGGCTAGCTATCCAAAACAAACTCACTACAAGAGACAAGCTCATTACCTGGGGACTAGACTCCCCCCCCCCCCCCCCCGATTTTTGTGCTTTGCGAATCCTCCCCAGAGAACCTCGATTTTCTCCTAACTAAATGCCCTTTCTCCTCTGCTATTTGGGAATCCCTAGCCCAAAAGCTGTTGTTTCCTACCCCCCCTCTCCCCTTGGCCTCAATGGTTGGAGCAAGCGAGCTCATGGAACGCCTCGAACGATCACCGCAAGGCTCATTGGAAAACAGCTCTTTGCGCCACAATTTACTACATCTGGAGGGAAAGGAATGATAGAATCTACAAAAACAAGCAGACTTCCTTCACTAGCATAGCAGACCACGTGCTATCTGACCTCCGATATCGTTTCAAAGGAACCAAAGCCAGTTTCACTGGATAATTTGTCTACATTTATAAAGTTAGCTCCTCTAAGCTTTGTAACATTATAATAACTATACAGTTATCATTTCTTTTCCAGCCCCCTCCTCTACTGTATCGGGGCTATCACCTCCCAGAACTTATGTACAACCATTTATATTAATTTAAGTGCTTTTTATACCAAAAAAAAGTTTGTAACTAATCATACATAACAAATAAGATATTTAACTTGTACTATATATATTAAGTTTTCATAATGCACCACTCCGAAAAATGATTTTAATATCCATTTAATGAGGCTTAATGTTGAAGTGTGCAATTTTTACTGATTTAATCTTAAGGATGTATTTCCCTTGATTGAAATAAAAGTTCATGTAAATGTTAACCATTTCATAATGAGTAAAACTAGTTTGATATAAGACTTTGTGTGCACGGAGATCCATGAATATTAATAAGGGAGTAGGATTTTAGATAGTTTTTTTTTTTCGTATTACACATAATAAATATGATTAATATAATAATATCTTCAATATTTGATACAATACTACACATACATTCAAGAAGTAAGACGTGACAAATGATAATGCCTCTTAACTTTATTACGAAAGCGCTACAAAATAGTTTCATCATCTAAAATCAGAAAAACGTATTTTCAAATGAAAAAAAAAAACATTTATCGACTCATCTCTCATTTGGTTGCGCAATATGGTCTTCACAACATTCATTTAAAAAACACGTGTAATAAATGAAGTCGCAATTGGAAAAATACGAAAAAACTTGAAAATTATGCATCTTGTGAGTCTTCATATTCTCGATATTATTTTGTCTGTTACAGACTATATGTAAACAAAATATATACATACATATATAAGCTCCTTAACCTAACCTATTCCTAATCAATATCTAAAAATTGATAGTAATATTCGTTTCCATTAACAACCTTTTAAAATGCATCAATATTTTATACCTCTAAGAATTGTATCCTTGAAAATTACTTGATAAGTGTAGACTAGAAGTATCTCGAAATATAATTACTATTTTTTAAATAGGCCTCCTCTCAGATTTTTTTATTAACTAGATCTTCTATATTAATTATATATTCGATATTAACTAGATATTCTATGTTAATTAGATAATCTACATAAATTAGATTTTTATATTAATTTGATAATCTCTATTAATTAGATTTTTATATTAATTAAATATTTTTATTACTTAGATCTTCAATATTAATTATATTTCAATATTAATTAAATATCATATTAATTTTGTCTTTTATATTTATAAGGTTTTCATTAATTAGATCAACTATATTAATTAACCTTAATTAATGGTAAGATTTCTCCCCTTCTGCATATAAATAGAAGAAGATATTGCATTACAAAGTGTGGTGAGACGAGACAAAATACAAGTCTGTTTGTAGAGAGTATAGTAAGGTAGAAGATAAACACTTATATTGGCATTTTGAGATTCACAGATTCTTTGTAAACCATAAGAGAGTTTTGTAACAAAGAAGTGATTGCGTGTTTAGTATTTGAGAGTATTTTTTATAATCTCTTATATATAAATTATATCTGTTACCTGTGCATGTAGGGTTTCTTCACAATTCGAACCATGTTATATCTCTTTTTGTGCGATTTATTTATTTATTTATTTTCTTGTTAACTTTCTTCTTGAAATAAGGTAAGAATTGAAGCTCGTACTACCTCCTACAACCTCTCGGCTAGCTGTTCACCAGCCGTTAGTGAATACTTAAGCTGAGTGTCTAGGATTCAGTCTAATGAGTCTTGTTAGAGGTGAGTCAGATCTTGTTTGAATATTGATGATCTCCTTAACACTTCTACATAAAGTGATAAAAATTACTTCATTCAAATTAGCATGCTCACAAACTTTCTATTATTTTCACACAACTTTGAATATTTTTCCACCATCTAAACAAAAAGAAAATCATCCTCTATTAACATTGTCATGTAACCGATCAATTATAAGAAAATTTATGAAGCTTGTCATGCTCATGTTCTACCTACAACATTTCAAAAATTATGAACATTTTTATTACTTACCTAGATTATATTAGGGTGCTTTCATCCATCATAATTAATTTCTAGCCAATAAAATGAACCACCCACTTAAAAAGGCATAAAAAATATCCACAAATAAACTTTTACTAATATAAGATCTCACACTCAAAATTGAAATGAAAATGCATTAATAGAAAAGCAATACATATGGTCTCCCAAGAGCTTATATAGTTACTATATTGACTCTAGATATTTCTTCATATGTTGTTGCATCTAGACTAGTATAAGTCTTTGTTACCCCGAGATTGCTTACGATTTATCTGATTGATCTCAAATCCTACGCCCAACTCGAACCGAAATCAACCTTTTGACTCGGGGGGTCATATATTTCGTAACTGAAAACTAGCAATCTCTCGATACCAAAACAGAACAAGCAATCTACTGATTAATTTTTGGACCATTCATTCAAGAACTGACCAAGACCCATTTTAGCTTGCTATATTCTATTGCATGTTGGGAGTTAACCACACCAATTGAAAATGAAAAACTCGATGTCTCGATGAACGAATATTCAGAGAAAATAATTAAACTTATGCAAGACAAGAAAAAAATAAAAGAAAACCTAAACAAAACCAAGCACACAAAAACGTTTTTAACGTGGCTCAGATTATGAAAATAATCATACATCCACGACCAACAAACATTCTTTTATTAACAATTATATTATAAAAATACTTCCAAACACAAATGACTCATTCACTCTTTGTAATAAAAGTTAACGTGACTTACAAAAATCTGTCTATAGTATTTATCTCTCACATCACTTATCTCTGAAAACACCTAGAGTTATTTCTCTCTCTTAGAAAATATGTTGCTCACGAATATTATCATACAATGCATAATTATATCTTGTTTTATTTATAGAAAGGTTATGAAAACTCATAATCTTTTAATTAAGAATTCTCGTAAAGAAATCTATATAATATTAAAGACTTAATTAATATATGAAGACTAAAATTAGTAAAGTCAATTAATATAGTAAGACCCAATTAATATGAAATTGAATTAATCTAAAAGACTCAATAAATAAAAAATCTAATTAATATAGAAGACTCAATTAATAGAAAATCTAATTAATAAAGAAGACCAATCATAGTAAACCAAGTTAATATAGAAGACCAATTGATATATGAGAATGATTTAAATAAAAGATTCATCTTCAAGTTACTTTTAGTCTACACTTAACAATTCTATAACTATTCTTATGGTAACTCTAGTATCCTTTGCACCCAATCTTCTAGTGTTTAGTGACCAACTCACCCACATATTAGACTTTCACCAGTCTCATGTTGTTCACGATCTTTAAAATCAGCAATACCTTGGTCAAACCATCCAAAATATTTTCTTTGTTAGCAATCTTAACGACTTTAACTTTCTCATTTTCCATCACATCTCGAATGAAGTGGAGCTTAATGTTTACTTGTTTATTTTGCTCATGGAACTTCAAATTTTCATCAAATGAAGAGCTCAATATTATCAAAAACATAACCACATCACGAATAATATTTTTTCATATTATTTTGCAAAAAAAGGAGAGCTGAGCTAAAAGTTGTACCAAAAGGAATTATTCTCCCAATTACCTATCTTCACCTTATATAATGTGATATCTAGTAACCAAGGATTTGAAATTTTCCTCCAACCCCAGTAAGGAGAAAATTCAATATTTAAAGACTAAAAGCTTTTATCTTTTATCTTTTTATAGTTAATATAGTCACACTAGATTAAGTTGTCGTTTTTACTAACTACAATCCACAAATGTTTGAGGACAGTCGGATGATTCCAGGTTTTTAGATCAAGAATCCCAAGATCGTCGCCATACAAGGGAAAAGTAACAATTGACCAAGCCACTTTCACATCCACAACCTTCATCCTATGGCCAGACCAGAGGAAACAATGGAGAAAGTAAAGAGTTATTTTTGAAAACTAGCGGAAAAAATAAAGATAAAATACCAATAAACATGCCATGCGAAAATCATAGATTTAATGATATGAATCTTACTCACATATGAGAGGTTTTTAGATGTCAAAAGGGCAATATAGGTAATCATTTTTTCACAAGGAGGCGACGTTCGCTATAGGAAAGACGACCTATGAAAAAAAAGACTCTAAGGTATTTTATCCGGAGAGATCCTATATTGAATCCGAGGATTTTGATCAACTCACTCTTAGAATAAGGTTAACCAAAAGAATAATATGTGGTTATTCTTGGGACTTAATTTAAGGCATGAAAAATCAAAGAACTCCTTAAAACCATCTTTCATTAGGTTGGGAGAATTCACGTCATCATGATAAAACATTATCAGATTTTTTGCGAAGCAGAGATTGATAAGCTTAAGCTTTGAAACTTCTAGTGAAATTTGAAGTTTGCATTTTACTTTTCTCCGATAGGATTTCAAAGAGAATTTACATGACAAAAAAGAATAAGAATAGGATAAACGATCATTTTATTATTATTTTTTTAAATTTTATATTGATAATTAATGAATAAACCCATAATTACCGAATTCAAATAAGAAACACTGAAGTGCATACTTCATAAGCTTAAGCTTTGAAACTTCTAGTGAAATTTGAAGTTTGCATTTTACTTTTCTCCGATAGGATTTCAAAGAGAATTTACATGACAAAAAAGAATAAGAATAGGATAAACGATCATTTTATTATTATTATTTTAAATTTTATATTGATAATTAATAAATAAATCCATAATTACCGAATTCAAAAAAGAAACACTGAAGTGCATACTTCATAATGATGGTTACATAAAAGTTTAACCGCAAATAAACTTTAAAACTTGAGCATGTGATAGACTTTTACATAACTATCTTAGAAATTCAACTATTTCTCTTATGTAAACTACTGTATATTTTTAACACAAAAGTTTTAATCTTATAAAATGTTCAGATTTAATAAAGTTGCAAAATTTTTAAAATTTTATATACAAAAAAGTTTTAAAATATAAATTTTAAGAGTGAAATTTACAAATATTTTAATCATATAATTATAAAATTTACTAATGATAGGCCTAATATATTTGTATAAGATCCTTGTAAAATATACTTATACAACTTATCTATTTTGGAAATTACTTTTGTTGGACATGAAATATGATTGACTGCAAATATGTTTTACCTTCGCATAATCCTTGAAAATTTAATATATAATATATTGCAATAAAGAATTTGATGGTTGTAGATTTAACAATCTAACAAGTGTTTACGAGAACTAAAAAGTAAATTGAAATGTTTACCAGACCAATATTATGAAAGAAACTTTTTTGGCTCATCCAAATCTCAAGTTTCTCACAACCCTTTTAAATTTATCCAACATTGTTTTCAGAAAACAATTAAACCTTATTTTGAAATTTTACTTAACCTTTTTCAAATATAAAACAATATACAATTAAATTATCTCTCTTGTTTTTTTTGTTTTTTTTTGTTTCTAAAATTGAAATTTATATGTTGGGTCAAGCTAAATAGTTTATTTCTTGTTTTTAATTAATATAAAGTCGTATCATGACTAAAATAAGATAAAAAAAGCTAAAGTAAATTATATAAAAGACCAAACATACATTCATCAACTTTATTATCCAAAATATTAACATAAAAGACCAAATTTTCAAGTTTTTAGATTGGACAGACGTTTTGTTCGGTCGACCAAAGTCGCACATAAGTTAGACATGAGAATTATCAATTGTATATAAGTAAAAACATATGTAATGACCAAAACTGTATACACCCAAAGCAGAGAATATAACTCTAATGTGGAGATCATGTTGTTTATACTTATATAGAAAATCATAATATGCAATACCTATATTTCCAAAAAAATAGTATCAGAGCTCCAGCCGCAGATTGAACACGATGTGGGTAAAATTCTCGAATTTAGAAAATAATAAATTATCACTTATAGTTAAGTTGAATGATCTACTCTATATATCACTAGTATGACCTAGTTTGGAGTGCTTGTGACTCTATGTATCAAGGAAGTGTGAGTTGATTGTAATGGCACTAAAGAACAAGTAGTGTGATATGAGAATAATAACCATATAGATCCGTTGTGAAGCTCTATGGCTCAGGTGATGAAACTGGACACAACCTGATTAGAGGGACCGAATGTAGGTCAATTGAGAGGAGGCTAATTTGGTTATTTGTTGAGGAGAATCACTTTTTACGTACGACAAAAGTCTCATATCGTTTAGACATGGAAATAATTGTTAATATATAAAATATGACGTTTTTTGGAAGTGGACCAAAAACATAACAGCGTGAAAATTTGGGTTCATAATAAAATACTAGTTTAAAGATCAAATTGTTGATACTTATATAGAGAACCGTAATATGCGATACCCATATTTCAAACACATTTATATGGACATGTTGGTCACAATCCTTCACGAAAACTTGTGATTAGCATGCTATATATTATTGATAAAGACCATTTATTGTAGAAAAGTGGTCAATATTCATTACTTTTTAAACAAAAACATTTTTACATCGACATATCTCAATATTTTCTAACACGTTTAATAAAATTATTCAACACAAAATTCTAGTTGTTTATGAATACGTTGTGTGTGAACTGAACAATGACATCATGCAAATTTTAACAACAATATTTGAATAGTTTGATATATGGACCGATCCATACATAAAACAACCATCTTTCACATGAACATCAAACCCTTTTCATATATCACGTTTGCATAACATTTATTGTTTGTTTATGCGTATCGTATATATCGCATCAATCTTATATGAATATATGATTGCATTTGTATCTTGTATTATCCGAAGTTTCAATAAAAAGTAACCTATCATATTATCCACTATGCCAATCCAAAAAAATTAAAATATAATATTTAATTAGTAAAAGCGCTTATAAAAGTTATGGGTTATATGCTATTATTGAAGGGTTACTCTTAAAACATTTCTACTGTGAAACGAAACCAAAAACTCACAGTAAAGGACTTTAGAGATAATAAAAATATATGGCCTCATCATATTATCTCTCATTTATTAGTATGGACCCTCCTTTTTGGTTTCTTACAAGAAACCATAAGCCATTACATGAAAGGTAACTTGCAAGCAACATTATTTCATTTAATGCTAGTGTGTGTCTTGCAAGTTACACATTAGCTTGTTTTGGAAGCTTTACTTTGCTACGAATAGCACCTTATATTGTTCTTATGATAAATACTTAAAAACAATATACTATAGTCTAATATTACGTGTGATACATTTTAAACAGAAATACTTTAAGTGAGAGAGAAATACGGGCAGTGTTTTAGAGAAAGCTGTGAGCTTTGTGTGAGAGAATTTGTATGAGTGATATGTGAGATTACTATTCTCTTTCGGGTATAATATTTGGGAGTGAGAAGGGTGAGTGTATAACTCTTCAGTTTATAGAGTGAGACTCTAACTTTTGTAATATATTTGAGTTATAATGTTAATTATTTTTCTCCCGGGAACGTAGGAAAATTAGCAGAACCACGTTAAAATATTTTCTCTTGTTTGATTCTATTTCCACATATGTGGAATTAATTTTCCCAACAACTGGTATCAAAGCACTGGTTACAATTCCATATCATTCTTCTTCGTACAAAAATGGAGGAACATATGAACATCGGTAACATTTCTATGATAATACTCACGGAAAAAAACTAGTCCATTTGGAAAACTATGATGGAAGATTTGTTATACTGTAAATATTTGTTTGATCCTATTGAACTAAAATGAGTCAAACAAGTAAAGCAGATTAGAAGAAACACAATCGTAAATATGTTAGTGTGATTCGATTGTGGGTTAAAACAAGGGCGGTTCACGATAGTACAAAAGAAACATGCGCTTTCAAATTATGGAAACATTTAGAAGAAATGTATGAGCCCAAAAATTCTCAAAATAAAGCTTTCATCATAAAAAAACTTGTGAACCCAAAACTTTATGATGGGCAAAGTGCATCTGACCACTTGGCAAAAACTTGACAAATATAGAACTAACTCTAGCTGAAGAAATTCAAGCGTTCATTTTGTTAAGTTTGTTACCTGATAGCTGGGAAACACTTGTAGTAGCTCTTAGGAATGCAGCACCACAAGGAAAGATGACGTTAAGCATGGTAAAAGAAATATCAACAAAGAAGAAAAAAGAAATGTAGAGCAAAGCTATTTCAGTCACGCTCAAGGACAAACACTAGTCATTGAGAGATGAAGAACTTGAAGCAAAAATTTCTCCAAAGACAAGAGAAACAAAAACAAGTTCAGAGGCAGATCAAAGTCAAGATGCAACTTTACTTGCAACTACTGTCATAAGACTGGACATTTCAAGAACGATAGTTGGAATCTGAGAAAAGGAGGCTAAGGAAAATATTGAAGATAATAGAGGAAATGCAGCTGTCATATCCAATGATGGTGAAATATACCTAATTTTTTGGGATAAACATGTTAACCTTGCATGCCAAGACACGTGGATAATTGACTCTGGAGCATCATTCCATCTAATAGTCGAAATAAGTCTTTTGACCACTTACACAAGTGGTGAGTTTGGTTTGGTCAAGATGGGAAATGAAGCAAGATGCAAAATTATTGGTCGAGGTGATGCAACACTAGAAACTAGCAGCGATTGCAAGCTATTATGAAAAGATGTTCAAAGTGTTCCAGATATCCATATCAATTTGATCTTTATTGGTCATCTTGATGACGTGGGATACAAAAAAAGCTTTGGCAACAGAGTTTGGAAGCTTAAGAAAGGAAATATGGTCTTGGCCAGAGGTAAAAATATTGATCGTTTGTATTATATGCAAACAAAATAATCAAGTGGAGTAGAAGCCAATGCGATCAAACATGAAGACTCGATGAATCTATGGCACGCTAGACTTGGTCATATGAGTGAGAAATGACTTAAAATTATCACGAAATAAAATCTTCTGCCAAACCTTCCAAACACTCTTGTAAAGTAATACACTTATTATTTGGTAGGAAAATAACATAGAGTTTCATTTCGAGCAAGGCGTCCACATAGAAAAGATAATATTCTTGATCTAATACATATAAATATATGTTATATGCGTGATAGAAGTATTGGCCGATCGTTATATTTTGTCACATTCATTGATGATCATTCCAGAAAGGTGTGAACTTATCCTTTGCACAGTAAAGATCAGGTGTTAGAAGTATTCAAGAAGTTTAATGCCAATATTGAACGATAAACTAGAAACATTTGAAATGTATCCGCTCTGATAATGGTAGTGAATACATTGGACCATTTGAAGAATATTGCATAGTTTATGGTATCAGGCTTGAGAGATTAGTACCCAAGACCCCACAACAAAATGGTGTTACAGAAAGAATGAATAGAACTATTTGTAACAAGATCGTGCGCATGCTCTCTCATTCAAAAATTTAAATGCCTTCTGAGGTGAAGCATTGATGACGCTGTTAGATCTTATCAACTTATCTCATTCGGTTCCTTTAGACAGTGTGATTCCCGAAAGAATATAGAGCAGAAAAGACATACGCTACAAAAACTTGAAGGTGTTTGGTTGTAAGGCGTTCGCACATGTTCCTCGAGACGAAAGATCCAAGTTGGATGAGAAAACAAAAGAATGTACCTTTCTTGGCTACAGACATGATGAGTTTGGTTATATACTTTACAATCCAAGAAGTAGAAAAATCATTCGAAGAAGAGAAGTTGTGTTTTTCGAAGACCAAACTCTTGGAGATATGAAGAACGTCGAGAATAAAAAATTAGACGTCAATACTATAATTAACTTAGTTCCGGATGCACCATTTCCAATTGAGTATGAGGATCATGGCAGGCTCATGATCATGAAAGAAAAAAAAGTTGAAGTTGAAGGAAATCATACTGAAGAACCCCATTTGAGAAGATCAATTAGAGATCGTCGAACTTCGACTAAATACCCTACAAATAAGTACGTATTACTAACTAACGGTGGAGAACCTGAATGTTTTGAAGAAGTTGTGCTGGACATAAATGAATTCGTTCCATGAGAATCACATATATGATTTGGTAGAGTTACCAAAAAGGAAGAAAAAACTCAACCATAAATATGTGTTTAAGTTTAAAAATGAAGAAGAAAATCCACAACCAATATACAAGGCGTGGTTGGTTATCAAAGGATTTGGTCAGAGAGAATGTATTGATTTTAAAGAAATATTTTTACCTATAGTAAAAATATTATTCATTCATGTTGTTCTTCGAATAGCAGCTAGCTTGAATTTGAAAGTTGAACAACTTAATGTGAAAATTGATTTTCTCCATGGTGATTTGGAAGATGAAAGTTACATGAAGCAACCTGAAGGTTTTGAGACTAAATATAAAGAGCATTTGGTGTGAAAACTAAAAAAAAGTTTGTACAATCTCAGACAAGCCACACGACATTGGGATGAAAGGTTTGATTCCTTCATGGTGGAACGCAAGTACAATAAATCTTCATCTGACCATTGTATTTTCATCGAGACATTTTCTAAAAATAATTTTATCATGCTTATGCTCTTCATAGATGATACACTGATTGTTGATCGTGATATTAAAAAGATAGAGAAGTTAAAGATGAAACTTAGCAAATCTTTCACAATGAAGAATTTGGCTCCCGCAAAACAAACTTTTAGAATAAAGATCACTCGAGATAGAGTGAACAAAAAATTATGATTGTCCCAATAAACATATACTGAGAAGGTTTTAGAAAGATTCAACATTAGTAAAGCAAAATTTGTCACTTCTCCACTTGCAGGGAATTTTAAACTATATTCCAAGCAATCACCTACAAAAAAGAATGACATCAAAGAAATAAATAAAATACATTACTTTTTAGGTGTTGGTAGTTTGATGTATGTCATGGTTTGTATAAGACATGATATTGCTCATGTCGTCGGAATAGTAAACCAATTTTTATCTAATCCTGGAAAAGAGCATTGGGAAGCTGTAAAATGGATATTCAGGTATCTTCGAAGAACCTCTCAATTATGTTTATGTTTTGACCATGGTAAACCTATTCTAGAAAGCTACACAAATTCAGATATGGTTTGTGATGTCGATAGTAGAAAATATATTTCGGGATATTTGATGACATTTTAAGGGGGAGCAATTTCGTGGCAATCAAAACTACAAAAATGCATTGCATTATCCACTATTGAGGCTAAATATAGTGTCATTACTGAAGCTAGTAAAAAACTTTTATGGTTGAAGAAGTTTCTTATAGAATCGAACCTCAATCAAGAAAACTATACTCTCTACTGCGATAGTCAAATCGTCATCCATCTCAGCAAAAATCCAAGCTTGCATTCGAGATCGAAACATATTGATGTTCGATAACATTGGATTCGTGAAACTTTAGAGTCAAAGCAGCTGAGTATGAGAAGATCCACATTGATGACAATGGATCAGATATGCTAACAAAATCATTACCGAAATAAAAGCTTGATATGTGCATAGAGGTTGCAAGACTTGTAATATTTTCCTCCCGAGCAGCGGGGGCGATTTGTAGGGCCTTCTCACATTCTCTCTATCTTTATTAGTGTGGGCCCTCCTTTTCGGTTTCTTACAAGAAACCATAAGTCATTAAATGGATGGTAATTTGCAAGCAACATTATTTCATTTAATGCTAGTGTGTCTTGCAAGTTACACATTGGCTTCTTTTTTGAAGCTTTAGTTTTCTATATATAGCACCTTATATTGGTCTTATGATAACCACCTCAAAGCAATATATTAGAGTGTATTATTGTGTGGCACGTTTTAGAGAGAAACACTTTGAGTAAGAGAGAAATACAAGTATTGTTTTAGAGAAAGCTGAAAGGTGTGAGTTTTGTGTGAGAGAATTTGTATGAGTGATCTATGAGATTATTATTTTCTTTCGGATATAATATTTGGGAACCAGAAGAATAAGTGTATAACTCTTTAAGTGTATGGAGAGAGATTCCGATTTTTGTAATATTTTTGAGTTACAACGATATTTATTTTTCTCCCGTGGACGTAAACAAATTAGTCGAATCACGTTAAATTCTTTTCTATTGGTTGATCCTATTTCGTATTTCGTGTCGTGGATTAGTTTTCCCAACAAAAGAAATGCTTTCGATTTTGGATTATATAGCTGTACCAGACTTTTTTGTTTAGCTTTATGCTTAATTAGTTGGATTTTGGAGACATTCTCATTTTCTAGCTTATTGGATTTTGGATACATTCTGAAGTTATTTGCTTATGTTGCGAAACGATTAAATAGGTTTTAGGACAATAGTTATACAATAAACTGAAAGTGAAAATTGGTAATTTATTCGTTACTCTTGCTTAAAATGACTTGTAAGTCAAAGAAGTATGACTGGTTTCTAGTCTTTTATTTAGGTCATGTTGTAATTGGAACGTAGATTAACCTAGCAGCTGAGGTTGTTTCCTGGAGAAACACCAAGCCTACCGCAGTATTCTCTATAGTACCCGATCCGCACATTAACAGTAGCAGGATTTCTTCCGTTACACGCTAGTGCACCATTAATAGCCCTGATGGTCGCACCAAACCCTTGGCTTATTACCGGTCGGATGTTTTTCATCCAAAACCACAAACCGGTTTGGAAAGCAACCACAGGGTCATTAGACACGCTTTCTGGATTAGATAACAGAGGTAGTCCTAAGGCGTCAGCAGCGGCACCGTAGTTGTGGTTCCATGTGAGTTGGAGCGGACCACGACCATGGTAACTTTTCCCAGGGGCACAAGGGTAGCGAGTGTTTGATCTGTCGCAGAAGCCTCTGGATGCACCATTTATCTCATCGATGAAACATAAATCTGTAGAAACAAAAACAATGTTTGCTTATTAGCTGAACTTTATTTATAAACAAAACAAGTAGTAGACTGTCTACATGTTTTCTCAGTAAAAATATTATACGTTCTCGTAACTAATCTAGTTATCTATATATTGCGACGAGGATGGTAGTTTCTCACAAAAGAACCGCTACAAAAGAATCCAAAATTACTGAGTATAATTATAATTCTTTTGAATATATATACTAGGTAGTGTTGCTAAACGGGTCTACCGACTCACAATCCAAAAAAATATTTTTAATTATTCGGGTCGGATGCGCCGAGTGTAACGTGTCTAACTATAGGTATATGGTAAACAAGATACTTATAATATTATTTTGATATTGTTTGATTATATTTAGATATTATAGATATTTTATTTAATGTTAGGTAGATAATATCTACCTATTAAACATCTAATTATATTTTAATTTTTTTTTATATTATATTTTTAAAATATTTATATAATTATCAAATAATAATTTAAATGTCTTAACAAAATCGAAATTCTATAATTGAGATATGTATATCGTAAACAAGATATTTGTACTATTATTTTGATATTATTTGATTATATTTATATATTGTAGATAGTTTATTTAATATTAGGTAGATATTATTAAATAATATCTACGTATTAGACATCTATTTATATTTTGATTTTTAAATATTAATATTTTAAAAATATTTATACGATTATCAAATAATAGTTTGTATGGATTAAGTAAATCGAAATTCTATAATTAAGATATGTATATGGTAAACAAGATACTTGTACTATTATTTTGATTTTGTTTGATTATATTTAGATATTATAGATAGTGTATTTAATATTAGATAAATATTAAATAATATCTACTTAGATATCCAATTGTATATTGATTTTTAAATACTAATTTTTAAAAATATTTATATGATTATCAAATATTATATAGTTCTAGTTTAGATTTTTTACTTCTTTTAGTTCTTTAGATCTTTGAAGCTTGAAGTGTATATGTTTAGATGATTTTTAATAGTTTATTGTATTTTCGAACTATTGAATATTTGAAGTATAAATTTAAAGTTTTTTAGAGTTGTATAAGTATATGCATAAACATATATTACTTGTAAATAACTAAATGAAAATGGAAAGAGATTTAATTAACATTTGATAAAAGATATTGTCAAAACAAACATTTTATTATAATAAAAACCAAACAAATAACATAGTTGTTCAATCAAATAAAAAATAAAATCATTACAACAAAAATGTTTAATACAATCAAATGTAAAAAAACTAAAGAACTTCGTCGTCGTTGTTTGAAGGTGGTGGTGGACCTTGCAAATGCATGTTCTCCATCATTTGTCGCATGTATTCGGATTCTTCCGCTTGAGAGGCTGCAAATCGATCATTCCATTTCTCTTATCTACCATGAAACTACACGTTTTCACCATGCCACTGCTCGTATTCACCCCGTCACTGCTCGTATCGACCATGCCACTCGCCGTTTTGAACCTACCACTACTCCTGTTGACCTTGCCAATGCGTATGGAGAACATACCACTCCACGTGCTGATTATGTGAACACTTGGCATACAACATTTGTTGACCATGCGACCACTCAGCATATTCGCGATCGGAAAATCCTTGTTGTTGTCGATGTTCAGAAGAACTACTAGCAACCATGGGAGCGATCAGCGGCTGAATTTATTGCTGAGGGTATCCATGAGGTGAATTTGTTGGTTTGGTAACATTATTCGCATCCCATATATCATTCAATATGGTCAAATGACGACTCCATGCCTGCCATTTTGATATCAACTCTTCATCCGAAGGACATATGCCAATCATTACCCCAACCAATACGAGGAAAAGAAAGCGATGGTAATTTTTTACCACCATATAGATATTCAGATAGAAGGAAAAATTCATCTTCAAAATTCGTTAGAAAAACTATAGGCAACACCATTAATTCTATACCTCATTTATAAACCTCGACCTTGAGGATCATTCTCAATCATATGTGCACTGGCATCAGACTGTTGTACTAATTCGATATACCAATCACAACTGAGCCGAACATAAATAACCAACCTAAGCCTCTATTAGGTTCAAGAAATTTGAAAAAATCTTGCATACCTTCAACTTGGATAAGTTCCTCGTAAGCCAAATACATGCTCGAGTAGATTTTGGTTACACCTCGTGGTGCTAGCGGGTTACGAATGTGAACCTCTCTTTTGCCCCGATGTTCGAATGTCTGGCTCTCAGAATATTCTACCTCTTGATGCGAAGAACTTCTTTCAGAAGTTGTTTTTCATCTCGACGATGATGAATCATCTCCACTTCTCCGGACCTGCTTTGATTTTCTCGAAGAAGATATTGGGATGAATTTCGTGGTATTTTTTATGTTTGAAATTTTTAAAAAATATAGAGAGAATATTGTACTAGATTGAAGATGTGAAGAAATGGTTGAAGGAGTAGAGTATTTATAGAGTTTTATTTTTCAACTAGCCATTTTTTATGATGTCATTGTGACGTCATCAAAATGGATATCCGGATATCCGAATCCGTGGAGATTTTTTTTGAATCTCCCTCATAAATAGAGGAGAAACCCAAACCTAAATTCATCATATCTCAATACTACTCTAAATCTCTCTACTTATTTTACAAATTCTACGAAAGCATTAGTGACTTCTTTTAGAAACTCTAGTTCCACTTTCGGAATAACTTGTATATTTTTTTTCGCTTTTTTATTTTTCTTCGATAAAACACTTAAATAACATTGTGGTAACATTATACTAGCTGAATTAATAGTTTCGTGTAATTTATCACTTTATTTTCTTGTTACAGTTGTTTAGATTAGTTGTTATTCCTTTATTTTTATTTTAAAAAAATCCGTAAATAATTTATTTTCATTTATGATATTAGTAAGTAGTAGTCTAAATTTAGTTTTTATTAATTGCGATATTAGTTTCGATTAGTATTTTATTGCATATTAAATTTAATAGACAAACGTTATTTTAAGTTTCTAAATGGATCCAAAACGTAGAAATACTAATGTTCAACCACCCACTAATGTAGATCTCAATACAACAGATGATTTTCCTTGACACTCCCCTCACATTGACATACTCTCCTCCCACGAAAGTGGTGGTTAAAGTACTATTGGTGGGTCGAGGTCTCGTAAGAAAACATCTTGGATTTAGTAGTACTTTAGTACGAATGATGATAATACCTCCGCTATTTGCAAACTTTGAGCAAAACGTTATGTTTATAGAGAAGGAGAAAATATAAATTTAGGCATCGACACTATGGCAAAACATTTAAGAACTCATGAATTATCCGATCCTTAAAAAATTAACGAAAATAGTAATACATTTGTAGACCCTCAAACATGTATTCCTTTTGAGTTTAACCAAGATAGGTATATGGAAGAAACAATGATTTATGTGATTGGTAGTTTACAACCTTTCGGTTATGCGGATAGTTGGAGATACAAAAATTGGATGCAAGTTGGCCACGAGCCAAAAACATTCCACGTAGATCTATGCGATCGCTAGCCTTCAAATATTTTTTTAAAAGACAAAACATGACTGAAACTATTCTAGCTTTGCCATGGAGTATTTCTATTACTAGTGAGATAACTACTTTTACTGATTTTGATATGCTATGTGTTACCCTTCATTGAATGGATCTCGAATGGGTACTCCAAAGGAGAATTGCGTGGTTTGAATCTATTGGCCATCATAACGCACAAGTAATTAGAGAGAGTAGGTGAATGCATGGATAATTATAGAATTAAAAATAAGATTATGTCTATTTTGTTCGATAATGCTTCCGTGAATTACAGTGCTATGAAATTCCTTAGAGATGATTACAATCCCATTTTTCCTAAATTGTTTCAGCCCAAATGTTTACGCCATGTACTTCAATTAGTTGCAAAAAATAGAATAAGTATGAATTTAGAAGATTATATTGCTTCTATTAAAAAAAGGGTCATATTTTGCACGACCCCCGCTGCTAAAAAAGAGCTTTTAAAACACTTGTTATTGAAAATGAGAAAACATATAAAAAACTTATATTAGATGTCGAAACTAAATGTAATTCTACTTATATGTTGCTTGCACGTGCTCATGTATTTAAAGAAGAGATTTCCTCACTTTATAATGCATCTTATCCTCTAACAAGTCTTGAAAATCGACATTGGATTTATTGTGCTGCCATGTTAAAAAATTTAAAACTTTTTAAAGATGAAACTAAAACATTTTCTATGTAAAATAATCATAATGTTCACTTGACCCTTTTCACGATTACTAATGTTGCCATGCATATGGATAAATATAGACCTCATGTTGTAAGTGTGAACATGGTGCCTAAAATAGAATTAAAGTTTTCAAATTATTTTCATCCAATCCTGATGACTTATTCTATTGCGTGCATTTTGGATTCTTTTTCACGAAAACAAGTTGAATGTTTTTACAAAGCCTTACAATTTTCTGAAGTAAGTCCACCGACTGACCTAGTTAATCTTGAAGGTATATTAAAAAAGTATATGATTGTATGTTTAATATGTATAATGAGTATGCTGAAAGATATAAACCAAATACAACTTCAAATGCAAGGGGTAATAACAATAGGGGTAGATAGAGATCTTCTACTAACTATGTTCAAATGACAATATTACAAAGCGATGAATTTCAAGAAACCCCTCAATCTGATAATAAGTTGTCTAGATATTTGAGCACGAGGTTTGATTTAACAAATTATACCGACCGAGGTATTAAAGATATCTTAAAATAGTGGAGTGCCAAAACTGATGATTATCATATTCTTTGTAGATTTGTTAAAGATATTTATGATATTGAAGTATGTATTGATTACAAGAATCTTAAATATGAGATCGAGTTACAAAAATGTATTAGTTTGGGCCTCGGTTTTCTTTGGAGTATGTTTAGTAGGGAGGCCTACTACGAGAACAATGCTTCTCTTACTGGAGATATAGTCCATCAAGCTGCACGTGCTTATATTCACCATATATTCGGTTGTCATTTTGCTGACAGGAGCAACGCGTACGCTAATTTCAATTACATATTCCTCTTACGAGGCCTGATCGTGATGGTTAGGCTCTATGCTTGTTCGATATATGAAATTACGAAAATGTTGGTTGTATGGTGTCTATACTTCTAGGTTTATAAGAATAGAATAAAAATAACTAGGATTGATATTATTTTGTTGTTGTTGGTTGTGTGGTGTTGATGGTAATAAATAGAAAAACTCATTTATATTATTGGTTGTGTTATTTTGTTTAATAGATCTTTTTTCGAGTCTTACCGACTCATCCGCGATCATTTCTCATGAGAAAATAATTTTGTTCGATGGTATCATTACCAAAGTAAAGCATATGTAGGCATACTATCCTGATCGGTCTTTGCAGCAGTTTGGACACGTCCAAGGCTGTTCACCGTATAAGTTGTATATGACACTATACAAGGCAAAAAATAAATTCAGGTTTATCTCTTATGAGTTTGATGATTACGATTAAGAGCATTGGTCATCTTATATGCTAGACAATTTGTCGAGGTCCCTACGGTTAAAGACAATATGCCATTGATATATACTCTAGAGTATCTTATAACTTATCGGTCGATTAGTTGGTACAATCTCGTTAACACAACGGTATACCTATTATATGATTATGTGCATGAAGATCGTGAGGGTTCCGTTATACGATATATACAGGCGAGGTTGCGTATGATTTCATTGTTTCCTAGAGTTTCAGAGTATGATGGGGATTTCGACCGGATCGCTGAGGTTTATGAGGTTGTTTTTCTATTGAGAGGAGATTAGGTTAGACACTTTGGTGTCATGTTTATTTTTAGACATTTTTGCGTGATGTTTGTTATTATAAGTTTTGGTGTCATTTTCATTTTTAGATATTCGGGTGTTATGTTTGTTGTAAACATTGTCTACTTGTCTTATTAATTTTGTAACAATTGTTGTTTTCACTCAGACTATTAGTTTTTATTAGTAGTTCTTTTTGTTCAAGATGTTGTTATTGTTGTAGGAGTTTTTTTTCAACTTAAACTTTATCAACATACATAAGTTCAATGTTTGCGCAATAGTTGTTTTAAAGTACTCCAACAACGATAAACAAACACACTTATGGTTAGGACTTTACAATATTTTGTTAAAAAATGGAATCTCCAAAAGTACTCAAAGGAACATATAAAGTGTTATATTTTTACATATTTAATTCTAAGAAATGTGGATGCTTCACCCTACTGCAAAGTAGGTCCAAATCAATATCACAAATTATTTGTTCTTTAATTTAATAATTAATTCTCGTACAAATATTTGGATTCCAAAAAATAAATTGTAATCTTATAAATAAATAAGTATAATAACTTAAAACACTAAAAAAACATAAAACAAATACATTTTATTAAGGCGTTGAAAGGAACTTAAAACAAATACAATAACTTAAAGCATTGAAAAGAACACAAAACAAATACATTTAATTAAATTGTTGAAAGGGACATAAAAAAATTTAGTCAATCATATTTTTCGTTAAAAGTGCAACTCTTCAATATTTATTTTTTACCTCTACATAACGTAGCATATCTTTTGTTAAAGAGTCAATTACTTTCAAATGGAACGAGTTATACACCTTTTTTTAATTATTCACTGGATGTCAAACACACAATATATTGGTGCACTTTTAAGATAACTTTACCTTATACATACTTCTTCACAACTACGTGGAGACGACATGGGTTTTCCTTTGCAATCCTCATACATGTAACCGTACATACAATATATTATACATAACATTTCATTGATAAACTCATCCTTAGGGTTATCTGACCTCGTTATCTCCACATGCTTGGCGGCATTGGGAAAAGATAAAAGTCTTCATTTATAGGCCATTCCATATCAAACATAAATATCTCGACATGCTTGGCGGCATTAGGAAAAGATAAAAGTCTTCACTTATAGGCCATTCCATATCAAACATAAATATGAGTTTCGTTATAAACTATATTTAAGTATCTGGAACTGTGTGTTTAAAGTTATGTTACTTGGGAGCTTTATATAGACAAAGAAAATTGGCGGACATATTAGTGGCGGGTAACATTTCGGTATTGGCGGATTACTTTTGAGCGATACTTACTATGTGTCCATTTCATTAATCATTAATTGTAGTACTGATGTTTATCAATATTTTAGTATGTTATTACAATCGTTAATCACAACAATCATTTTGTTCAAATATACTATTCACATATGATTTTGTTTTAAATTTAAATAAAAAATTAAGTGTTATCGCCAAATGGATGGAGGATGTTGGATCCTATCCGTCAGACGATACAATGGCGGTAACATGCCAATTTTGTAAGGCCACTTATGTATTTTTGTCCCTTTTTGCTCGCCATGGTCGTGGCGCTCGTATCAACATATCCTTTGTTTGTTTGGAACCACTCATTGGCACTATTGCCAGTCTGGACGCCAATCGTTGGCGTCCAGGTTGGTATTTGCGCCAGTTTGTAGAAGTAATATGAAAAAATATAATTGTTTAATTAAATTTAAGATAATTTTAAAAAAACCTATACTTATTATAAAAATAAATATTCATGATTTCCAAAATAACGTTATTTACAAAATATAATTAGACAAGTTCATAATTGAAAAAACTTAAAACATTCATGATTGCCAAAACAACTAGTAATACTTCCGTGGACCTTTTAAAAACTAATACACCTAAAGGTCTCTTGATAAGTCTATAATTAGTGGCTTGCATTCTCCAAATAGTGTCGCCGTGGATTGTTGTAGTTGAAAAAAGCATTGACTTTAGAAAATAATGATGTCGACCAATGCTTAACATCTTTTATAGTGGTGTGCATCCACGTAGGATATATACCATATCAACCTATAAAATTAGGATAAAGAAAACAAATATGAATATATTAGACAAGTATATAAGTTTAATAAATAATTACGTTTAGTATTTTGTTTACGTACATGAACAAAATGACTTTTATTCACGAAAGCGACCTCGATCTCTTTTTAGAGTCGTCCTTTGATGGTGCATCTTTAACCGGTAAATAAGTTGTACAACCTTAGGCAATAGAAAATACAATAAAAAGTGGTGATGATTAGTTTTCTAGGCAATAGAAAATACAAAATGATTTTTGTTCACGAAAGTGACCCCGATCTCTTTTTTAGAGCCGTCATTTGATGGTGCATATTTAACCGGTAAATAAGTTTTACAACCTCCAGCTGCTATGCAATAGAAAATACAATTAAAAGCGGCGATGATTAGTTTGCTCAACTTGGTAACAACAACCAATATTCTAATCGTGCATTATCTTCATAACATCTTAACCGATGTAACTATTTATCAACTTCATCATCTTCACAAGAATATGCAGCACTTAAAGAAAACTCTATATGCTTTTCAAGTTTGTGTGCTAACGATTGTCTAACAAGTTTCCATCCAATTTGGCACCGATTAAACCATGAACGACGACTCTAAACCCACAATTTCTATCAGGCCAAACATTGGTAATTTTGTTTATGAAAGGACATATAAATTATGGTGTATCTGATACATACCTCGTGTCCGGTGTATATGGAAACCTCGTTGGAATTGGTTTAACGATAATTGATGGTTCTGCATTAAATTTATTCGTTGTAATCGAAGTTTCTATATCGTTAATGTAACTTGTATTTGTTTAATTGTCGGAGGTTTTACTCAAGAATTAGAACGAGCTTGTCTGGAGATCGATCTAACAATGCTACCAAAAGTATCGAGCGATGTTCCGAAACTAGCTAGCGATTTTCACATCTTTGGAGTTTTTGCAGTATCCAAATGAGATTCTAACCACTCATGTTCGACGTATTCATGCATAGAAGGATCATTTTTTGGTACAATAACCAACATAAGTTTTGTTTCCCTTACTGTGACCCCGACTGCGACCATGACTACAGACACGACCGGGAGTACCACCACAAGTTTTCATCTTATATAAGGGTTCGCAAAAGAAGCGAAGTAAAAGGATCCAAAATTTGTGTAGACAATGGCTTTGTTTGTAATCATCAAACTCTCTAAGTTTTTCATTTAAATTTGCAAAGTTAACTTTGACATTTTCTTTCTCGATTAATTTTATTTGGGGCACCATCTTTAGTCTTCTCCAATGCTCATCTATAATCCGGGCAGGAACATAACCATCTGCTCTTCAGACGAGATCTAGTTTGTGGGTACATGGTAAACGTTGTGTCATACAATGGTTACAATCGTATGTCAATTTTCCACCTACGGTCTTATCAAGATAATTATCATATACTCTCGTCAAAGCAATCGGTGATACGTACCCCCATAGTAATTCGAAAAGTTTAAAATCTTGATATTTATGAATAAATTGACACTTGCTCAACTTCATAGATTCTTTTATGGTTGAATGTTGCATCACAAGACAACCGTGAACTTTCTCCCATAACATTTTGAAATTAAATTGACTTGAACATGTATATTTCTTCAAAGTAGCGCGCATGATTTTCTCCTTATTAGACATGTTATTAACAAAACGCATGATCTTGTTAGAGAAGCAAACCTTTTTTATATAATGTAATCCATATGTAAAGGATGTAAGCGATCGCCTTCTCGTGATCCTTGAAAATTGTTCTCATTTTATCTAACCGCTCATTCATCCGCGCAACGATGTTAGAAAATATCTAATGGGATCATGAATGTGTTTGTCGTAAATGACACTTAAAGGCCACTTATCATCACCTTTACTCGGATTACCAACAAAATAAAAAAGACAATTGATGCTACCATATGCCTTCTGCTTACGCACACTCTTTCATTGTAGACTTAAATATGTCGTATCACTCGCATTTATAATCAACTCTAGGTATTCTTCCTCTTTTATCGGTTTTCTAGATGATATCTAAAGCGAGAACCCAAGCATCTTACCATTCTCTTTGACCCATTTGGTCATCGACTCTAAGCTATACTTCTCGTGAATAACAAAATGGTGAGTGTAGTCCATAATAGTTATTATTTCACATTGAGTGACCTTCTTATAATGCGTATAAAGTAAACAAAATAAATTGAACCCTAAAACCAAATTAGTTAAAAACATTACGCGAGACAAAGTAACTTGAGAGGTATTACCTGGTGGAAAAATAAACTTGTTGTCAGGACGATGACGCCCGAGTCAACCTGTCCCTTATACCGATAATTCCTATAATATATAATATAAAATCTTTCTAATTTTTAATTTTTAATATATATAATCTATAATTTATATAATCTAGGTAATCTTTAACTTATTATAAGGTATTATATTTTATTATAATTCATAAAAAAATTATAATTTATAATCTATAATTATATGTTATTATAATTCATAAAAACAACAAATTTAATTGTATAACCGTTATTTTTATTGTTTTTTAATTGTGCCATTCAACCTGTCAATTTAATCACGCTGATTGTCAAAATTTTTGTTCATAGGAGTACTTTTTATAAATTTGAATAAAATTAGAAAAAAAAAACTAAAGTTCTCTTTAACAACATTGTCCTTTCTTCTTTTGGGACCTTTTCACATTTTTTATAAATAATATTATTATACATTTAGATATGAGAGATTTAAGTAATTTTTAAAAAAAATTAATTATTTATTTGTTGATTTATTTTTATAGGTTTAAAATTAAATTATAAAAAATATCTAATAAATTTTTAAAAGTGGAAGAAATAAAATTTTAGGTAAGTTGAAATTTGACTTTAATATTAATTCAATCTTAACTATAATTTAAAGTTCATTATTGTATATTTTTTTGGGATTTGTCCAATCGAGATAGGAATAAGTTTAGGTGGAACATACATATCATTGATTCATTTCTACTATATATATTATTATAACTTTTTTTTTAATAGTTATCCTTTGAGAAAATCATTTTAATATTTTTAGGTTAAAGTGGATATAAAAGTATAATTTTAAAAAATGTTACCATTTTAAAAAGAGAAATAAAAATATATTTTTTATTATAACAATAAATTTAATATTCTAGAAAAAGATTATAATTGTATATGATTATAATCAACAAATATTAAAAGTTTTATATTTTTTTACTGATATAAAAGTACAACATTTTAATGAAGAAAGTTATATTCAAAACTTTTGAACTTATAAATTAAATAATAATAATAAAATTAATCTCTATTAAAATAAAAATATTTTATAATTCTTTAATTAAATAAATTGTATTTAAATTCATAGTGATGATCAATTCTTTTCCATATAAGAAGCCAACATCAAACCTTTATAAAAAAAGTTTGTAAATTAGGATTAAGATTTCTAATTGATCCTATAAGAAGTTGTCTTGTTCCACCATCGCCCCAATTTCTCCTATCTCGTTCAGATGGTCCAACTATCACACAGAAACCTATAAGAAGCTATGATAATAATTTCTAATTTATTGGAACATAATAATACTTTCTAATTCATTTAGATAATAATCTCTAATTCATTATGGACTAATTCATAATAATAATAATAATAATAATAATAATAATAATAATATTTTCTATTTTTTTTTCATAAACGATTCCGAGAGTGTTTTAAGCTGCTGCCTATTGTGGATGAAGAATCAGAAGAAGGAGAGGTTTTTTAGTCTTGCATTTTGTTAAATATATAGTTTTTTGTTCATTCAATATTTCCTCTACCACTACCTATGTATAATATCTTACAAAACACATATATAATACAGCAATTATTTTCTTTAAAAAATAAAAATAAAAAAATAATTCATTTATGGACTAAATGGAACATAATAATTTCTACTTCATTTATGGAATAAATGTACGTGAAGTACTTCATAAACAATTTATTGTTTTTCCTCAATTAATTGTTTCGATTGGAATGTTTTTCATATCTACCCTTATAATCTATATAATTTTTATTTATGGACTAAATGTAGGTGAAGTAATTCATAAACAATTTATCGTTTTTCCTCAATTAATTGTTTCCGATTGGAATGTTTTTCCTATCTACCCTTATAATCTATATAATTTATAAACTATATATTGTATAATTTATAATCTATATAATCAATAATTCCTATAATATATAATATAAAATCTTTCTATTTTTTAATTTTTAATATATATAATCTTTAATTTATATAATCTAGGTAATCTTTAACTTATTATAAGGTATTATATTTTATTATTATTCATAAAAAAATTATAATTTATAATCTATAATTATATGTTATTATAATTCATAAAAAACAATAAATTTAATTGTATAACAGTTATTTTTATTGTTTTTTAATTGTGCCATTCAACCTGTCAATTTAATCAGGCTGATTGTCAAAAATTTTGTTCATGGGAGTACTTTTTATAAATTTGAATAAAATTAGAAAAAAAACTAAAGTTCTCTTTAACAACATTGTCCTTTCTTCTTTTGGGGATCTTTTCACATTTTTTATAAATAATATTATTATACACTTAGATACGAGAGATTTAAGTAATTTTTTTAAAAAATTAATTATTTATTTGTTGATTTATTTTTATAGGTTTAAAATTAAATTATAAAAAATATCTAATAGATTTTTAAAAATGGAAGAAATAAAATTTTAGGTAAGTTGAAATTTAACTTTAATATTAATTCAATCTTAACTATAATTTAAATTTCACTATTTTTATTTTTTGGGATTTGTCCAATCGAGATAGGAATAAGTTTAGGGGGAAAATACATATAATTTCTACTGTATATTATTATAACTTTTTTTTATAATAGTTATCCTTTGAGAAAATCATTTTAATATTTTTAGGTTAAACTGGATATAAAAGTATAATTTTAAAAAATGTTACCCTTTTAAAAAGAGAAATAAAAATATATTTTTTATTATAACAATAAATTTAATATTCTAGAAAAAGATTATAATCGTATATGATAATAATCAACAAATATTAAAAGTTTTATATATTTTTACTGATATAAAAGTACAATATTTTAATTAAGAAAGTTATATTCAAAACTTTTGAACTTATAAATTAAATAATAATAATAAAATTAATCTCTATTAAAATAAAAATATTTAATAATTCTTTAAGTAAATTGTATTTAAATTTATAGTGATGATAAATTCTTTTCCATATAAGAAGCCAACATCAAACCTTTATCGAAAAAGTTTGTAAATTAGGATTAAGATTTCTAATTGATTCTATAAGAAGTTTTCTTGTTCCACCATCGCCCCAATTTCTCCTATCTCGTTCAGATGGTCCAACTATCACACAGAAACCTATAATAAGCTATGATAATAATTTTTAATTTATTGGAACATAATAATAATAATACTTTCTAATTCATTTAGATAATAATCTCTAATTCATTATGGACTAATTCATAATAATAATAATAATAATAATAATAATAATAATAATAATAATAATAATAATAATAATAATATTTTCTATTTTTTTTTTCATAAACGATTCCGGGAGTGTTTGAAGCTGCTGCCTATTGTGAATGAAGAACCAGAAGAAGGAGAGGTTTTTAGTCTTGCATTTTGTTAAATATATAGTTTTTTGTTCATTCAATATTCCCTCTACCACTATCTGTGTAATACAGCAATTATTTTCTTTAAAATAAAATAAAAATAAAAAAATATTTCATTTATGGACTAAATGGAACATAATAATTTCTACTTCATTTATGGAATAAATGTACGTGAAGTAATTCATAAACAATTTATTGTTTTTCCTCAATTAATTGTTTCCGATTGGAATGTTTTTCCTATCTACCCTTATAATCTATATAATTTTTATTTATGGACTAAATGTAGGTGAAGTAATTCATAAACAATTTATCGTTTTTCCTCAATTAATTGTTTCCGATTGGAATGTTTTTACTATCTACCCTTATAATCTATATAATTTATAAACTATATATTGTATAATTTATAATCTCTATAATGAATAATTCCTATAATATATAATATAAAATCTTTCTAATTTTTAATTTTTAATATATATAATCTATAATTTATATAATCTAGGTAATCTTTAACTTATTATAAGGTATTATATTTTATTATAATTCATAAAAAAAATTATAATTTATAATCTATAATTATATGTTATTATAATTCATAAAAAACAATAAATTTAATTGTATAAAAGTTATTTTTATTGTTTTTTAATTGTGCCATTCAACCTGTCAACTTAATCACGCCGATTGTCAAAATTTTTGTTCATAGGAGTACTTTTTATAAATTTGAATAAAATTAGAAAAAAAAAACTAAAGTTCTCTTTAACAACATTGTCCTTTCTTCTTTTGGGGCCTTTTCACATTTTTTTTATAAATAATATTATTATACACTTAGATACGAGAGATTTAAGTAATTTTTTAAACAAATTAATTAATTATTTGTTGATTTATTTTTTTATAGGTTTAAAATTAAATTATAAAAAATATCTAATAGATTTTTAAAAGTGGAAGAAATAAAATTTTAGGTAAGTTGAAATTTGACTTTAATATTAATTCAATCTTAACTATAATTTAAAGTTCACTATTTTATATTTTTTGGGATTTGTCCAATCGAGATAGAATAAGTTTATGTGGAAAATACATATCATTTCTACTGTATATTATTATAACTTTTTTTTTTATAATAGTTATCCTTTGAGAAAATCATTTTAATATTTTTAGGTTAAAGTGGATATAAAAGTATAATTTTAAAAAATGTTACCCTTTTAAAAAGGGTAATAAATTTTTTTTTTATTATAACAATAAATTTAATATTCTAGAAAAAGATTATAATCGTATATGATAATAATCAACAAATATTAAAAGTTTTATATATTTTTACTGATATAAAAGTACAACAATTTAATGAAGAAAGTTATATTCAAAACTTTTGAACTTATAAATTAAATAATAATAATAAGATTAATCTCTATTAAAATAAAAATATTTTATAATTCTTTAATTAAGTAAATTGTATTTAAATTTATAGTGATGATCAATTCTTTTCCATATAAGAAGCCAACATCAAACCTTTATCGAAAAAGTTTGTAAATTAGGATTAAGATTTCTAATTGATCCTATAAGAAGTTGTCTTTCTCCTATTCAGATGGTCCAACTATCACACAGAAACCTATAAGAAGCTATGATATTAATTTCTAATTTATTGGAACATAATAATACTTTCTAATTCATTTAGATAATAATCTCTAATTCATTTATGGACTAATTCATAATAATAATAATAATAATAATAATAATAATAATATTTTTTATTTTCTATTTTTTTTTTCATAAACGATTCCGGGAGTGTTTTAAGCTGCTGCCTATTGTGGATGAAGAACCAGAAGAAGGAGAGGTTTTTTAGTCTTGCATTTTGTTAAATATATAGTTTTTTGTTCATTCAATATTTCCTCTACCACTACCTATGTATAATATCTTACAAAAACACATATATAATAGAGCAATTATTTTCTTTAAAAAAAATAAAAATAGAAAAATAATTCATTTATGGACTAAATAGAACATAATAATTTCTACTTCATTTATGGACTAAATGTAGGTGAAGTAATTCATAAACAATTTATTGTTTTTCCTCAATTAATTGTTTCCGATTGGAATGTTTTTCCTATCTACCTTTATAATCTATATAATTTATAAACTATATATTATATAATTTATAATCTCTATAATGAATAATTCCTATAATATATAATATAAAATCTTTCTAATTTTTAATTTTTAATATATATAATCTATAATTTATATAATCTAGGTAATCTTTAGCTTATTATAAGGTATTATATTTTATTATAATTCATAAAAAAATTATAATTTATAATCTATAATTATATGTTATTATAATTCATAAAAAACAATAAATTTAATTGTATAAAAGTTATTTTTATTGTTTTTTAATTGTGCCATTCAACCTGTCAACTTAATCACGCCGATTGTCAAATTTTTTTGTTCATAGGAGTACTTTTTATAAATTTGAATAAAATTAGAAAAAAAAAACTAAAGTTCTCTTTAACAACATTGTCCTTTCTTCTTTTGGGGCCTTTTCACATTTTTTATAAATAATATTATTATACACTTAGATACGAGAGATTTAAGTAATTTTTTTAAAAAATTAATTAATTATTTGTTGATTTATTTTTTTATAGGTTTAAAATTAAATTATAAAAAATATCTAATAGATTTTTAAAAGTGGAAGAAATAAAATTTTAGGTAAGTTGAAATTTGACTTTAATATTAATTCAATCTTAACTATAATCTAAAGTTCACTATTTTATATTTTTTGGGATTTGTCCAATCGAGATAGGAATAAGTTTATGTGGAAAATACATATCATTTCTACTGTATATTATTATAACTTTTTTTTTATAATAGTTATCCTTTGAGAAAATCATTTTAATATTTTTAGGTTAAAGTGGATATAAAAGTATAATTTTAAAAAATGTTACCCTTTTAAAAAGGGAAATAAAAATATATTTTTTTATTATAACAATAAATTTAATATTCTAGAAAAAGATTATAATCGTATTTGATAATAATCAACAAATATTAAAAGTTTTATATATTTTTACTGATATAAAAGTACAACATTTTAATGGAGAAAGTTATATTCAAAACTTTTGAGCTTATAAATTAAATAATAATAATAAAATTAATCTCTATTAAAATAAAAATATTTTATAATTCTTTAATTAAGTAAATTGTATTTAAATTTATAGTGATGATCAATTCTTTTCCATATAAGAAGCCAACATCAAACCTTTATCAAAAAGTTTGTAAATTAGGATTAAGATTTCTAATTGATCCTATAAGAAGTTGTCTTGTTCCACCATCGCCCCAATTTCTCCTATCTCGTTCAGATGGTCCAACTATCACACAGAAACCTATAAGAAGGTATGATAATAATTTCTAATTTATTGGAACATAATAATAATAATACTTTCTAATTCATTTAGATAATAATCTCTAATTCATTTATGGACTAATTCATAATAATAATAATAATAATAATAATAATAATAATAATAATAATAATAATAATAATAATACTTTCTATTTTTTTTTCATAAACGATTCGGGAGTGTTTTAAGCTGCTGCCTATTGTGGATGAAGAACCAGAAGAAGGAGAGGTTTTTTAGTCTTGCATTTTGTTAAATATATAGTTTTTTTTCATTCAATATTTCCTCTACCATTACCTATATATAATATCTTACAAAACACATATATAATACAACAATTATTTTCTTTTAAAAAAATAAAATTAAAAAAATAATTCATTTATGGACTAAATGGAACATAATAATTTCTACTTCATTTATGGAATAAATGTAGTAGAAGTAATTCATAAACAATTTATTGTTTTTCCTCAATTAATTGTTTCCGATTCGAATGTTTTTCCTATCTACCCTATAATCTATATAATTTTTATATATGGACTAAATGTAGGTAAAGTAATTCATACACAATTTATCGTTTTTCCTCAATTAATTGTTTCCGATTGGAATGTTTTTCCTATCTACCCTTATAATCTATATAATTTATAAGTATAATTTATAATCTTTATAATCAATAATTCCTATAATATATAATATAAAATCTTTCTAATTTTTAATTTTTAATATATATAATCTATAATTTATATAATCTAGGTAATCTTTAACTTATTATAAGGTATTATATTTTATTATAATTCATAAATAATTTATAATTTATAATCTATTTTATAAGGTATTATATGTTATTATAATTCATAAAAAACAATAAATTTAATTGTATAACAGTTATTTTTACTGTTTTTTAATTGTGCCACTCTCTGTCAATTTAATCACGCTGGTTGTCAATTTTTTTTTTTCATAGGAGTACTTTTTATGAATTTGAATAAAATTAGAAAAAAAAACTAAAGTTCTCTTTAACAACATTGTCGTTTCTTCTTTTGGGGACCTTTTCACATTTTTTATAAATAATATTATTATACACTTAGATACTAGAGATTTAAGTATTTTGTTTTAAAAAATTAATTATTTATTTGTTGATTTATTTTTATAGGTTTAAAATTAAATTATAAAAAATATCTAATAGATTTTTAAAAGTGGAAGAAATAAAATTTTAGGTAAGTTGAAATTTGACTTTAATATTAATTCAATCTTAACTATAATTTAAAGTTCACTATTTTATATTTTGTGGGATTTGTCCAATCGAGATAGGAATAAGTTTACGTGGAAAATACATATCATTTCCACTGTATATTATTATAACTTTTTTTTATAATAGTTATCCTTTGAGAAAATCATTTTAATATTTTTAGGTTAAAGTGGATATAAAAGTATAATTTTAAAAAATGTTATCCTTTTAAAAAGAGAAATAAAAATATATTTTTTATTATAACAATAAATTTAATATTCTAGAAAAAATTATAATCGTATATGATAATAATCAACAAATATTAAAAGTTTTATATATTTTTACTTATATAAAAGTACAACATTTTAATGAAGAAAGTTATATTCAAAACTTTTGAACTTATAAATTAAATAATAATAATAAAATTAATCTCTATTAAAATAAAAATATTTTATAATTCTTTAATTAAGTAAATTGTATTTAAATTTATAGTGATGATCAATTCTTTTCTATATAAGAAGCCAACATCAAACCTTTATCGAAAAAGTTTGTAAATTAGGATTAATATTTCTAATTGATCCTATAAGAAGTTTTCTTGTTCCACCATCGCCCCAATTTCTCCTATCTCGTTCAGATGCTCCAACTATCACACAGAAACCTATAAGAAGCTATGATAATAATTTCTAATTTATTGGAACATAATAATAATAATAATACTTTCTAATTTATTTAGATAATAATCTCTAATTCATTTATGGACTAATTCATAATAATAATAATAATAATAATAATAATAATAATATTTTCTATTTTCTATCATAAACGATTCCAGGAGTGCTCCAAGCTGCTGCCTATTGTGGATGAAGAACAAGAAGAAGGAGATGTTTTTTAGTCTTGCATTTTGTTAAATATATAGTTTTTTTGTTCATTCAATATTTCCTCTACCACTACCTATGTATAATATCTTACAAAACACATATATAATACAGCAATTATTTTCTTTAAAAAAAAATTCATTTATGGACTAAATGGAACATAATAATTTCTACTTCATTTATGAAATAAATGTACGTGAAGTAATTCATAAACAATTTATTGTTTTTTCTCAATTAATTGTTTCCGATTGGAATGTTTTTCCTATCTACCCTTATAATCTATATAATTTTTATTTATGGACTAAATGTAGGTAAGTTTAAATTTGACTTTAATATTAATTCAATCTTAACTATAATTTAAAGTTCATTATTGTATATTTTTTTGGGATTTTCCAATCGAGATAGGAATAAGTTTATGTGGAAAATACATATCATTTCTACTGTATATTATTATAACTTTTTTTTATAATAGTTATCCTTTGAGAAAATCATTTTAATATTTTTAAGTTAAAGTGGATATAAAAGTATAATTTTAAAAAATGTTACCCTTTTAAAAAGAGAAATAAAAATATATTTTTTATTATAACAATAAATTTAATATTCTAGAAAAAAGATTATAATCGTATATGATTTTATAATATAGAGGGATAAAATAATTTTGAAACCATTAAAAAATAATAGATTGATTAGTTTAAAAGCAGTAAAGTTATGTATTTATAGTTAATTAATCTAGTGAATTATTTTAAAAAATAGTTTACTATCTTTTTATCTTACACAAAATAAAATAATATCCAAAAAAATTAAAAATTAAGTTAAAAATTATACGTCTACGAGGGATAGACAAATAGCAATACCTTCGGTTTGGTTCCACATCTTTAACTTTTTGGGTATTATTTTATTTAAGAGCGGTTTCTACAAAGATTGATTTTTTTTTGGTGTTAAAAGCATTAAAATTGAAAATTAAAGGTCCATACAAGGATCTGGGGCATTCCCCTCCAATTACTTCTACAAATGACTTAAAGTAGTCTTTTGATATAATAGGAAATAACATAAACTAAACAACCGAGACGTGAGAAAAGGGAGGTCTCGTCCGTGACAAGTAGACCATTGAGTAGCTCAATCAGCTAGACATCCGCAATCAGCATCCGTCAAAGGAGTGTCAGGTCACTAGCTGTATGCTACAACTGATCCATGCAACAAAGGAGGATTATCAATAATAATATTAGTAAGTCCAACCAGTCTTGGTTCCTTGAAATCGAAACCGAAGATTTGAGAAAATTCGGTGGGAGACCAGAGAGGCGGGGGCCGGAGGGGAACCAAAGGTTCTTTGGTTCCTCTCCTTCCATACGTGGTAGATTACCGCGGCGAAGCATGAATGCCAAATGGAGAGGTTTCGAGATGGAGACCAATTTGACGCTTCACAAACCCAAGACTTCCACCAAGAAGCGAGAATGGGGAAACCTAATCTAGAACTTGCGTTTGCCCAAATGCTCTGAGTGAAAGTACAATCATAGAGTAGATGAGGGATAGTTTCATTATTAGAGCTGCAAAGCATACAATGTGCTGGGATGTGGTAATCCCAACTGAGCAGCTTGTCTTTGGTGACAAGCTTGCCCGAAATAGCGAGCCAGAGAATGAAAGAATGTCGAGGAATACTGAATTTGTTCCAAACTAACCCTGCCCACCCTACTTTAGGATGGGGCACTCGGATAGCATGATACGTGTTATTGATGGAGAATTTAGGACACCCTTCTTTAGCATTCCAGAAGGGGATATCAACCGATGATATGTTGGGGGGAGGGAGAGAGCAGATGAGGATTTGGATCTCCTGTAGACAGGCCCGGCTTCGAGGGTTCGCAGTTCTGATATTGGACGGCCAACTCCATCTTCCATTGGTAATTATATCCGCAACCTTGAGATTTCTCCCAAGTCTGGAATCCTTGATGATACTTTCTCCATAATGGGAGGCTAGGGACGAAGGTAAGAGCCAAGCATCGTACCAGAATGAGGTACCCTCGACATTTCCAATTGCTAACCTGCATAAATTACAAGCCAAGGGACGAAGGCGAAGAATTTTCCGCCAAATCCAAGAAGGAGAAGATCCCATCGGGAGGTTCTAAAAGATTTTATTTTTTATTTTTTCAGCTTTTATCTAGCAACTCCAAATGGACTGAGAGTTGTTACTTACTATTGACCACAAGTGTTTGAGGACAGCCGCCTGATTCCAGATTTTGAGGTCTAGAATCCCAAGGCCGCCCTCTACAGTGGGCAAAGTTACTGTATTCCAAGCTACTTTAGCACCATGGACTTTCATAGCCGATCCAGACCAGAGAAAACGGCGAAGGTATTGAGTTAGTTCATTTAAAATCCTCGAGGGGAGGATGAAAATGGACGACTAGTACACCTGACCGGCGAAAAGAACAGACTTAATGAGTTGAAGCCTACCAGCATAAGAGAGATGCTTTGTGGTCCACGATTCAATTCTAGAAGTAATTTTATGGATGAGAGGACGACAATCTGAATGAGTAAGACGACTAGTGATTAGGGGAACCCCCAAATATTTAACAGGAAGGGATCCTTCCGGGAAATTCAGAATATTGCTGAGCTCTATACGAAGAGGTTCAACAATACCAGAAAAGAAGATGTGGCTTTTGGAGGGGTTTACTTTTAGACCAGAGAGAGTATAAAACTCATCGAGTCCAACTTTAATGAGCTGAAGAGAGTTCACATCTCCATGGAAAAAAATCATAAGATCATCAGCAAAACATAGATTGATGATTTTGAGTGTTTGACATTTCCAATGAAAACGAAAGTTACTATTTTTACTTTTCTCCTTAAGGATGCTGGAGAGAACCTGCATGACAAGGACAAAGAGAAATGAGGAAAGAGGGTCTCCTTGCCTGAGGCCTTTTCGACCTTTAAAGTTGCCATGAGGATCTCCATTGATATTTATGGAGTAGGAAGGAGAAGAAATACAAGTGATGATCCATGTGATCATTTTAACAGGGAAATGCATGGCGACAAGAATGTCTAGAATGAGATGCCATTTGACATTGTCAAAATCTTTCATTAAGTCAATTTTGAGCGCGATTTTTTTGTCCCTAGCATTGGAGTGATAACCCTTCAAGAGTTCTTGGGAGGGAAGGATATTATCAGAAATATTCCTCCCCTTGACAAAAGCCGATTGGGAGTTATCAATCAGGTAAGGAAGAGAATCCTTAATACGGTTAGCTAAGATCTTGGTTATGATCTTGTAGCTAACATTACAAAGCGCTATAGGACGGAAATCAGAAGGTTTTGAAGGAGTGTCAATTTTAGGAATGAGGGCAATAGAGGTAGAGCTCCAGGAGGCTAAATTGGGACCGAACTTCCCCAGTTTATGGTCGTTTAGAGCACTGTAAGAATTCTTTTTATGAATATTCCAAGGAAATGGCGACCATAAATTTTAATTTTTATTCCGTCCCATAAATATAAGACTAAATTATTAAGTTATAAACAACAATTTTACCATTAATAACAAATCTACTTCATTTAATCATTTTATCCTACTTTATTAAATAATTATATCTAGATAATTATATTTAGATATTAAATAATTATATCTAAATGTAGACTTTTAAAAATATGATCATAATTTTGTATAAGAGACTTACCAATAAAGATAGTTTAACAAATTTATTAGAGATAAAGTTCGAGCACAATAAGGTTCATTGCGTCTCTTATGACTAGTAAATTAACCATAGTTAAGTTTGCGGAGCGACCGGTTCTTCCATTTGCGTAACCTATTGGGCTTGGAGTAGTTCACGATTATAATACTGTGGTATTGAGCACAATATGGCCGCTAACATAGCCTAGTGGGTGTGGCCATTCAGCCCGTTTGTCATTTTTTAAGATCTTGTGTAAGTATAACATAATATGGCCGCTTTTGCGTAGCCCTTTAGGTGTGGTCAGTGACCCTATCGTGGATTTACAGAAAATAAGTATAAACACAAGAATGACGAAAACGATAAATATATTGATAATAGTAGGTGTGTAGATGCCTCATTAAAAAAACCCTTCTGCGCCTTCGGAAGGGAAAAAGAACGCATCTAAATTTTTGCATTCCAGTATGATATAACTTAACGTGACTGATATTCCGAGGATTTTTAAGGGCATTGCCTCCGCATTTGCAAGGCGGAATGCTCCATGGTGGCCTTTAGAAATTATTGTGTACGACCTTTCCCAATTGGGACCGAGCTTCCCCAGCTTATGGTCGCCAGTTCCTTGGAAGAGCTTTTTTCATTACGAGGTCTTCGATTTTGAAAGTCCGCGGTCAAAGTCCGGAGTTAAAGCGGCCTCACATCAGACTTTTGTAGTGCTCTACTCTGATGCGCACTTGATCTCGCCTTACTTCAATTAAGTTGATATCTTATAAAGACCTAATTGTTTTAAAGGATTTTATACCTTAAATACTCCTCTATATAAAATAGAGTAACCAACTTCTCTTTCTTTGTTTTTTTTATTTTAATTTTTGAAGGTCCGTATCTTTTAAACCGTAACTTGGAAAAAGAATCCGAAATTACCATTGGTTTTGTTTTTTTAAGACTAAAAAAAGTAGTACCATTTATAATATGTTTTGATTTTTTTTAAAATTATATTGTACGCACGTTTACGAGTTATATGGTTTCGTATCTAGCAAAATAAAAAAGGTTTCACATCTATCAAAACAAAGAGGTTTCTCATCTAGCAAAATAAAGAAGGTTTCACATCTATCAAAATAAAGAAGGTTTCGCATCTAGCAAAATAAAGAAGGTTTCACATCTAGCACAACAAAACAGATTTCACATCTATCATAACGAAGAAGGTTTCGCATCTTCTTCGCGAAACCTTGAATTTTTTTAAAACTTTAAAAGTTCGTATTTTTTAAACCGTAACTCGAAAAAAAAATCTGAAAATACCGTTGGTTTTGTTTTTTAACACGAACAAACTAGTACCATTCATGATATGTTATGAATTACAAAAAATAACTTAGAACAAATAACGTTTCACATCTAACAAAACCATGTTTTTTGCATCTACCATTCGAGAAATATTACACGTTTCGCAACTCTCAGTAGGTACGGATACAAAAGTTTCGCATCTTCATCCCTGAGCCATTTTACTCGCACCAAAATCTGAGAAACTCAAAACAGACTAAAAAAAAACTAATTGAAATACAACAAATAAACTACATTAGCAACGTAAAAACCAAATAAATACCAAGAATCAGAAACAAAAACATATCTCGAGTACTTCTAGTATTCCGAAATCAAAATTTGACTTACCACACACAAATCCACTTATCTAAACATATATATCCAAATTCAAACTTCGAAATCAACTAAAAACACAACAAAAAAATATATGAAAACAAAAGAAAAACAAGAAAATTGAATAAAAAATGAAGAGCCTAACATTAGAGGTGTTCTATTAACAGAGAGAGAAAAAAATTGGGAAAAAGTGATGTATGGGTATAAAAGCCTTTTACATAAATGAACAAGGGTATTTAAGGAATTATTGGGTCTTCAATGATAAATATTTAACTAAAACAGGTATTTAATGTTTCAAGAATGATATTTTTCAAAATATTTGACATCTAGTGATAATTAGTAAATATTTGTATTTTTGTTGCGTTTATTAATAATAATATTATTTTTTGGTATATGTTAGTATTTTTTTTAAAATCTAATTAATAATATTAGACCAATACTTATAGAATTAGTTTTGGAGAGAAAACAAATATTTAAAATGAATTGTAAAATCAAATTTAATGTTTAAATATTAAATACTAATTTTTCAAAATATATTGTATATATTAGCAAATAATATATGGTTTTGATATTATAAAATAGAGATACTAATATTTGATAATTTTATTTTAAATTTTGATAAATAATATAAAACAATATTAATTTAGCAGGTATCTATGGGGTAACACTGGTGGATCGGGTTCAGGTTGGTATACGCGATCAAATTATTAAACCCATAACTCATCATAAACCCAGTGAGTAGTAAATTTTCAAACCCACAAATTTTTAAACCTATACGTGGAAATTTTTTAAACCGATAACCCATCCCATGGGGGATCCAGAATTCGAAAAACATTGTCATCCCTTATATTCCATAATTAATTTAAATTAAAAATTAAAGAATTATTTTAATTACATTTAAATGGTATAGTCATTTATCAATATATTGTAACTCAGTTAATAAAATATATTTTGAATTGTATGCAACATTTAAATAATAATAAAATTAAATTTTAATTTAATTATAATTTTAATTTTAATTTTTTACTTTTAAAAAATATTTTAATAATCTTATTTCATTTCAATTATAATTTAATCTTAAACCTATGAAAAAATATTAATAAAAAGAGAATTAAATTTGTTGAAATTTCTACATATTCTCTTATAATTATTTTTGGAATAATTATTTTTGTAAGAATAAATTCGTATGTAAACCGAGCGATTTACCATTTCAGCTACATCCCTGTCCTAACTACCCTACCTTAGGATATATAAGGAATGACTATTTGTTATATTTATAAAACTAGCAAAGGTGTTGAGAATGATTCGAATAATGTCTTGATAGTGTACTGTGTTTGGCGTTACAATTTTGTGTCATTGATAGTTTTATCTTTAGTCTTGTGTATATGAGCTCATTATGCCTATTATCTAGTAAGTTCTATTTATTATATATAAATAGAGTAATAAAGCTACACAAAACACAATCTGAAATCGGTAACCCTTTTCTATAATAATGAAACACCTTTCTCTGGCGGTGCTCGTGGACGAAGATAATTGTCAAACCACATTATATCATGTGTTTTTTTTATTTTATGTACTTTATTCGTGTTATGTTACTTATTCGTGTTCCGTGTTTGAGCCATTTGTGATAAATTGCATAGTGATTTATAACAAAATTGGTATTAGAGCTTTGGTTGTAAAATTAGGTTTTGCAATTAGGGTTTTATAATGGCATCTACAACAACAAAATACAATATCGAAAAATTTGATGGGGATCCAGCTTTGCATTATGAAAGATTAAACTAACATCTTCATTGGTACAGTAAGGACTGTGGAAGGCTGTGGAGAATAAGTTACCAGAAGAGATGAAAGAAGAAGAGAAGCAATATCTTCAAGAAAGGGCTTTGTGCTGGATTTTAATGAGTGTGAAAGACAATATTCTTTGCGAGATTAGTGGTGAAAAGACTGCTACCTGCGGATGGAAGAAGTCGGGAGAACTTAACTCCGAGAAATCAGTGGTGAACCGGTTATACTTAAAGAAACAGCTTAGTGCCGAGTTTGAGATGAAGGATCTGGGTAGAGCAAAAACGATTCTTGGTATGAAGATGATCAGAAACAGAAGTGTAAGATCATTACACTTGTCTCAACGAAGCTATAGTTAGAAAGTGCTACAAAGATTCAACATGTTTGATGCTAAGGCAGTTAACATCCCGTTTTCTACTCATTTCAAGTTATATGCAGCATGAGCGACCAATGACGATGATGAGTTGGAACAAATGTCGAAGGTTCCATATTCAAGTGCAATTGGTAGTATCATGTATGCTACGGTTTGCACATGTCCTGATATTTCACATGCGGTTAGTGTAGTTAGCAGGTACATGGGATGTCCTAGGAAAAACACTAGCATATAATCAAATGGATACTTTAATATCTTAAGAATATTGTGAACATTGGCTTAACTTTTAACAAGACCGATATTGGTGGATCGCTGAATGATGTTGCAGGATCAGTGGTTGGTTTTGTTGATTCTGATTTTGTAGGTGGTATGTATAAAATGAGATCTCTCACAAGATATGTATTTAATTTAGTTAGGAGTGCGATCAGTTGGAAAGCATAGTTGCAAGCTACTGTAGCTTTGTTTACAATAGAGGCAGAGTGCATGGAGGTAAAAAAAATCAATTAAAGAGGATATATGGCTGCAAGGTTTGGTTGAAGATTTAGGCTTGGATATGACTACTACAAAAGTATTTTGTGACAATCAAAGCGCCATGCATCTTACATGGAATCAAATGTACCATGAACGTACAAAGAAAATAAATATCAGGTATCATTTTATTCGTGATATATATCAAATAAAATTTTTGATGTGAAGAAAGTGTCTACACGTGATAATCCAAAAAATATAATGACCAAGTTAGTATCAGTTCAAAAGTTTAAGGAGTGCCTAAACTGGATTGGTGTTCGCAGTATAGAGTGAATGACTTATAGGCATTTGGTGAGTCAGAAGAAGAGAAGTTTCTTTATTGATAGTGAAAAAATAATATTCGCCTCAAAGAGAAGATAAGTATATAAGTTAAGAATATATTTCCATTAGTATGAGGGAGTTTGTAAGTGGACCAAAAGCAAAGCCGGGCGAGCCTACGGGCCCAAAGAGGAAAATATCATACTAGTATGGAGATCAGATTGTTCTTACTTATATATGTAGACGGAATATGCGGTATCCATATTCCCAACAAATGGTATCAGAGCTTCAGGCCCAGACATATAACGATGGTCGTGAAAATCTCGGAGGCCGAACATAAAAAACCAACAACCATGCTCAAGGTGAATAATCTGCTCTATACAACCTAGTTCAGAGTGCCCGTGATTCCTTGGATCAAAACGAGGCATAATTTAATGGATTGGCTCTAAGGAACATGCGGTGTGATCAATGGTAAGACCTAGTTCAGGATGCTTATAAAGTGAAGCTAAGAAACATGCATGGTGGTCGAGTTAGCAGATATATCCTCTATAAAGGCTCGAGAGGTCAGGTAGCCCCAACCTGATTAGAGTTAGCGGGTGGAAGTCCATTGAGAGGAAGTTAACATGGTACTTTATTCGAGAGGAGGATTTGTTACGATGTCAACCAAAGTCCCATATCCCACATTGGTTTAACATTAGAATGATCAACGATATATAAGTCCCATAGCTGCATCCCATAGTTACTTAGAGGGGCCTTCTTCCATCAACTGAGCAGTAATCTCAGAAATCATTGTAGAGTATAGTCAACCAAGAAGGAGTTGACCCTTAGCAATCCAGTCTTCATGATCTGAACTCTTTGTAGTGTTGCCTTCTGAATCAATGATAAACTTATGAGGACATGGCTTGTCCCTTTGATAAATCCTCCTGGTTTATTTACTTTAACCATTGGTCAAACCATAGTTGTCCAAAGCAAATAGTTATTCCTATCAAGCCTGATCTTACTGCTATTATTGTTATTGATCGTTTGCAGGTGCATACTTTTAGCAGCACTAGGAAAGCTGCCAGGAAGGACTGAGCCTAAGGACTCACTACTTTGAGTAGGTGATTCAGGATTTACCATTGAATTCTTGAGTCTGCTCTAATACCAAGTTGAAACTGGTGAGAGAGAGATATTATGAAACCGAATTTTATTTACTCAAAGGTTACATTTGCTACAATAATTGAGTAGCCTTTATAGGCTGTTAGTGAACTGATATTGTTAGGCTGTTTTGCCAGCTAGGCACATTCAGTTACACTATTAGTTACACTTAGTTATTTCACATATATACAAATGTAACACTAGACCATTGTAACATTATAACGTGTGATATGAATTGTTTGAACTTGGGCTGACTTCATGGACTCATGCTCTCAACCACATAAACCCGATTGCAAAACACAGTTGTTTAGAGAAGGGGTAAAACACTGTCTGAAATCCCTAGAACCATTCCTCTTTCACACAGCTTCACCACTTCAGTACTCACTAGCCACCATTGTCGACTAGCTTGAATTTCCAAGCTTGCACTTTTTCTTCATAATGTATCTCTCTATATATATATATGCTATATACATATATAATATATTTTTCGACCGTAAATGTTAAAAACTCTTAATTTTATACAAATGTCGATAAATATGTTGTTCTTCTGATTTTTGTTAATCATACAACAGGACGTCTCGGAGATGACAAGGTTCTTTACATTTACATCATTAACAAAGTCTTGCAGCACGAATATTTCATGTTGTAATTGGTGATGATTCTATTAAAGTTACTCTTGCATTTTTAATGGATATGTACCACATTCCATTCTAGCATTTCCATTTAGGGATTTTTGACACAGTATTGACATTTCAACCTAATTTAAAGTTTACTCATTTGATGTTGTTTGTGGTCGAATTTGGTTTCAAAAGATCCGATGAAGCTGTTTGATCCCACCAATAAGCTATATATAATACTCCCTCAGGTTGTTTCTTTGGATCCTTTAATGACTCTCAACAGCTGTTATGCCCCGTTCGTAAGAGTGGTAATCCTCGGACAAAGCTTTGTTTGTAGTAAATAATAGTCTTTCAGACCTAAAATCGACCAAGATTTTGGACTTATGCGTGTATGTGATTTTGGATCCAAATTGTATGTGATTTTGGATCCAAATTCGATTTTAATTGGTATAACCTGAAACAACCTGGTTAACCGGATTTGATCTTTGATTCAACGTTTTTTCTAAATTTTATAACTTTTAAAGAGATTTATTTTAGTTGTATTTTTATGTCGATAAATAAGCAGTGTCTTATTTTGAATTAGTTTATTCATCATGTTTGAGGTTCCCAAGTTTCTTTTTAATTATTTATTAGTTTTTTGGATGATTATTCTTGAGTTATATAATTTTAATAAATGAAATTTATTTTAAGTTAATTTTTAAAGTTTTGTAGTTTTTATGCTAAAATAAATATTCAATTTAATTGTGTAATTCGTATTTTAAGAAATGATAATGGTAAATAATATTGTTCAGTGACATTTCAATAATTTATGAACCCACATGGAATTATACATTAAAGTTTTTTTTATTGTGGGTACATCATCTCAAACTGGTTTCAATAAACGACAATACCATGAAAGATTGAATAGTCTCATTCTTCAAATTGTTCGTGATACCTAATGTATTTTGGATAGATGATTAGCTAGTTTTTTATTTAATCGAATGACACGTGTTGTCATTCATACTAAGATTTTATATTTCGTTATTTTTCTTTCAAATTTTTTTTATTTCTTATTGGAGCCTATATATTTGGTTGTACTTGCTTTATCACTAATGTTAGTGTTAATCGTACATTTTTCTTAGATACTTTAGAGTTAAGAAAATGTATAAGTGGTTTTCCATATCTGTTAATCGGTATGTCGTGTCTAAAGATGTTAAATTTTTTTTGAGTATGCTTTACTTTTTTTCCAGTTTTGTCAAACGTTAACCTTCAAACAAATAAAAATGAAGATAACTTCCTTATTGATACCGTAGTTCAATCCTCTATTAAAACTAAATATGTCGCACTTCATCCACCATCTCGACCTACCATAACACAAGTTTATTCTCGATGTACAATACCTCCTCCAACTACCCACTAATGATTCATTTGTCTTCGGATCATGTTACAAATTATAGTGAGTCTAATATTAATTTTTTTATTGCTCTTTGATAAGATAAAAGGCAAAATACTTATAAAAATTATTATTTTACAAAATAAGACCATTTTTTCACCTTGTACGAGAGTTTTTATTGGAATTTTTACTTATACTTGTATTGTAAAAAGTGATTGTGAGGCTATATGTCATTATGGATGGAAATATAAAATGATTGAAGAGATAGTGGTACTTGGATGTTTGTTAGTTTGCTTGTCAGAAAGAAAGATATTGGTTGCAAATGAGTGTTTAATGTCAAATTGAATCCAGATAGGACAATAGCTCGTCCCAAAACTAGATTTGTAGTAAAATTATATGCCTAAATTTACAATGCTGACTACTATGAGACCTTTTCTCTAGTAGCCCAGTATTGGTCATTGCATTAGTTGGAAAAATATATATTTTTATATGAAGATATTTTGGAAGAAGTGTATATGGAGCAACCACCTAGGTTTGCTGCTAAAAGAAAGAAATGAAATGTATGTCTTTTGTTCTAATAAGTGTAAAAAGTGACTAAGTGGTATAAATGTGGTGAAATGTTCTTATTCATGAATTTGTCTCAATTATAGAGATGAACTATAACAAATTATATTTATGACATGTTATTGAATACTATCATAATTATGAAAGACTGTAATAGTCTGATACATTTATTTGATTGTGGTTAAAGTAGTAAAAATGTATTTGCTAAAATGTCTTTAATTTCGTTGTAACTGACTTGCGACTACAATCGAGTTATGGGATCAATTAGGTGACCATCGGCAAATGAGCCATCAACCATCGGTAAGGGAGCCATTGGCCAAAAGGCCATCAGATAGAAGACATTGAGTGAGACTGTCTGCACAGGTGATGTCGGGGCATCAGTCACCTGGTTGGTTGCTAGTGAGATTGCATTGATAGCACATGTAAAATTGGCTCTTATAAGTAATCCTACAATCCTTAAAGAATTGATAAATTATTATCTCAGTGAAGTTAATGTCCTTGAGAAGTTTTGATTTATATATGTTTTTTGAAGCTTATTGAGTATCTTCAGTGCTCTTCTTGGTTGGTGTCCACCCAAAGTATAACAAGCAGTACAACAACCTTGTTTGACAAAACTTCTAAGATCATTTGACTACATTGGTAGATTTGGTTTTTGTTCTAGCCAAGATAACCTTAGAGAAGTTTTTAGATTTACTTGAACTGATCTGATTCCAACCTATGTTAAAAACCTGACACCGGCAAAAAACGTCAATTGATGACAAACAACTGTATTTTCCTAATAGGAAAATAATACTAGAACAAATAACATACTGCTAAAGTTTTGGACTTTACCTTAGATATGAATTATCCAAAACTTTAGCTACATGAGATACTCAAGAGTGACAATTTTAAGATTGATACGTTGAAACTTGCTTGCTTATATGCTATAAATTGAGTACCTCTCTAATCCTCGTTGAATAATCAGTGAAAGACTAAAGATTATAAGCATGAAATTACAATCTATTTAGACTTGAAGTATTCTCTCTAATCCTTATTGTTTGGTCTCCCTTCATCGAGGATGTTGATGCAAATGTATATGGGCCATTGATTATGCAAAAGCATAAAGTATTTGATGGAATCAAATCTACGGTGATATCTTGATAATAGTAGGTGTGTAGATGCCTCATTAAAAAAACCCTTCTGCGCCTTCGGAAGGGAAAAAGAACGCATCTAAATTTTTGCATTCCAGTATGATATAACTTAACGTGACTGATATTCCGAGGATTTTTAAGGGCATTGCCTCCGCATTTGCAAGGCGGAATGCTCCATGGTGGCCTTTAGAAATTATTGTGTACGACCTTTCCCAATTGGGACCGAGCTTCCCCAGCTTATGGTCGCCAGTTCCTTGGAAGAGCTTTTTTCATTACGAGGTCTTCGATTTTGAAAGTCCGCGGTCAAAGTCCGGAGTTAAAGCGGCCTCACATCAGACTTTTGTAGTGCTCTGCTCTGATGCGCACTTGATCTCGCCTTACTTCAATTAAGTTGATATCTTATAAAGACCTAATTGTTTTAAAGGATTTTATACCTTAAATACTCCTCTATATAAAATAGAGTAACCAACTTCTCTTTCTTTGTTTTTTTTATTTTAATTTTTGAAGGTCCGTATCTTTTAAACCGTAACTTGGAAAAAGAATCCGAAATTACCATTGGTTTTGTTTTTTTAAGACTAAAAAAAGTAGTACCATTTATAATATGTTTTGATTTTTTTTAAAATTATATTTTACGCACGTTTACGAGTTATATGGTTTCGTATCTAGCAAAATAAAAAAGGTTTCACATCTATCAAAACAAAGAGGTTTCTCATCTAGCAAAATAAAGAAGGTTTCACATCTATCAAAATAAAGAAGGTTTCGCATCTAGCAAAATAAAGAAGGTTTCACATCTAGCACAACAAAACAGATTTCACATCTATCATAACGAAGAAGGTTTCGCATCTTCTTCGCGAAACCTTGAATTTTTTTAAAACTTTAAAAGTTCGTATTTTTTAAACCGTAACTCGAAAAAAAAATCTGAAAATACCGTTGGTTTTGTTTTTTAACACGAACAAACTAGTACCATTCATGACATGTTATGAATTACAAAAAATAACTTAGAACAAATAACGTTTCACATCTAACAAAACCATGTTTTTTGCATCTACCATTCGAGAAATATTACACGTTTCGCAACTCTCAGTAGGTACGGATACAAAAGTTTCGCATCTTCATCCCTGAGCCATTTTACTCGCACCAAAATCTGAGAAACTCAAAACAGACTAAAAAAAAAACTAATTGAAATACAACAAATAAACTACATTAGCAACGTAAAAACCAAATAAATACCAAGAATCAGAAACAAAAACATATCTCGAGTACTTCTAGTATTCCGAAATCAAAATTTGACTTACCACACACAAATCCACTTATCTAAACATATATATCCAAATTCAAACTTCGAAATCAACTAAAAACACAACAAAAAAATATATGAAAACAAAAGAAAAACAAGAAAATTGAATAAAAAATGAAGAGCCTAACATTAGAGGTGTTCTATTAACAGAGAGAGAAAAAAATTGGGAAAAAGTGATGTATGGGTATAAAAGCCTTTTACATAAATGAACAAGGGTATTTAAGGAATTATTGGGTCTTCAATGATAAATATTTAACTAAAACAGGTATTTAATGTTTCAAGAATGATATTTTTCAAAATATTTGACATCTAGTGATAATTAGTAAATATTTGTATTTTTGTTGCGTTTATTAATAATAATATTATTTTTTGGTATATGTTAGTATTTTTTTTTAAATCTAATTAATAATATTAGACCAATACTTATAGAATTAGTTTTGGAGAGAAAACAAATATTTAAAATGAATTGTAAAATCAAATTTAATGTTTAAATATTAAATACTAATTTTTCAAAATATATTGTATATATTAGCAAATAATATATGGTTTTGATATTATAAAATAGAGATACTAATATTTGATAATTTTATTTTAAATTTTGATAAATAATATAAAACAATATTAATTTCGCAGGTATCTATGGGGTAACACTGGTGGATCGGGTTCAGGTTGGTATACGCGATCAAATTATTAAACCCATAACTCATCATAAACCCAGTGAGTAGTAAATTTTCAAACCCACAAATTTTTAAACCTATACGTGGAAATTTTTTAAACCGATAACCCATCCCATGGGGGATCCAGAATTCGAAAAACATTGTCATCCCTTATATTCCATAATTAATTTAAATTAAAAATTAAAGAATTATTTTAATTACATTTAAATGGTATAGTCATTTATCAATATATTGTAACTCAGTTAATAAAATATATTTTGAATTGTATGCAACATTTAAATAATAATAAAATTAAATTTTAATTTAATTATAATTTTAATTTTAATTTTTTACTTTTAAAAAATATTTTAATAATCTTATTTCATTTCAATTATAATTTAATCTTAAACCTATGAAAAAATATTAATAAAAAGAGAATTAAATTTGTTGAAATTTCTACATATTCTCTTATAATTATTTTTGGAATAATTATTTTTGTAAGAATAAATTCGTATGTAAACCGAGCGATTTACCATTTCAGCTACATCCCTGTCCTAACTACCCTACCTTAGGATATATAAGGAATGACTATTTGTTATATTTATAAAACTAGCAAAGGTGTTGAGAATGATTCGAATAATGTCTTGATAGTGTACTGTGTTTGGCGTTACAATTTTGTGTCATTGATAGTTTTATCTTTAGTCTTGTGTATATGAGCTCATTATGCCTATTATCTAGTAAGTTCTATTTATTATATATAAATAGAGTAATAAAGCTACACAAAACACAATGTGAAATCGGTAACCCTTTTCTATAATAATGAAACACCTTTCTCTGGCGGTGCTCGTGGACGAAGATAATTGTCAAACCACATTATATCATGTGTTTTTTTTATTTTATGTACTTTATTCGTGTTATGTTACTTATTCGTGTTCCGTGTTTGAGCCATTTGTGATAAATTGCATAGTGATTTATAACAAAATTGGTATTAGAGCTTTGGTTGTAAAATTAGGTTTTGCAATTAGGGTTTTATAATGGCATCTACAACAACAAAATACAATATCGAAAAATTTGATGGGGATCCAGCTTTGCATTATGAAAGATTAAACTAACATCTTCATTGGTACAGTAAGGACTGTGGAAGGCTGTGGAGAATAAGTTACCAGAAGAGATGAAAGAAGAAGAGAAGCAATATCTTCAAGAAAGGGCTTTGTGCTGGATTTTAATGAGTGTGAAAGACAATATTCTTTGCGAGATTAGTGGTGAAAAGACTGCTACCTGCGGATGGAAGAAGTCGGGAGAACTTAACTCAGAGAAATCAGTGGTGAACCGGTTATACTTAAAGAAACAGCTTAGTGCCGAGTTTGAGATGAAGGATCTGGGTAGAGCAAAAACGATTCTTGGTATGAAGATGATCAGAAACAGAAGTGTAAGATCATTACACTTGTCTCAACGAAGCTATAGTTAGAAAGTGCTACAAAGATTCAACATGTTTGATGCTAAGGCAGTTAACATCCCGTTTTCTACTCATTTCAAGTTATATGCAGCATGAGCGACCAATGACGATGATGAGTTGGAACAAATGTCGAAGGTTCCATATTCAAGTGCAATTGGTAGTATCATGTATGCTACGGTTTGCACATGTCCTGATATTTCACATGCGGTTAGTGTAGTTAGCAGGTACATGGGATGTCCTAGGAAAAACACTAGCATATAATCAAATGGATACTTTAATATCTTAAGAATATTGTGAACATTGGCTTAACTTTTAACAAGACCGATATTGGTGGATCGCTGAATGATGTTGCAGGATCAGTGGTTGGTTTTGTTGATTCTGATTTTGTAGGTGGTATGTATAAAATGAGATCTCTCACAAGATATGTATTTAATTTAGTTAGGAGTGCGATCAGTTGGAAAGCATAGTTGCAAGCTACTGTAGCTTTGTTTACAATAGAGGCAGAGTGCATGGAGGTAAAAAAAATCAATTAAAGAGGATATATGGCTGCAAGGTTTGGTTGAAGATTTAGGCTTGGATATGACTACTACAAAAGTATTTTGTGACAATCAAAGCGCCATGCATCTTACATGGAATCAAATGTACCATGAACGTACAAAGAAAATAAATATCAGGTATCATTTTATTCGTGATATATATCAAATAAAATTTTTGATGTGAAGAAAGTGTCTACACGTGATAATCCAAAAAATATAATGACCAAGTTAGTATCAGTTCAAAAGTTTAAGGAGTGCCTAAACTGGATTGGTGTTCGCAGTATAGAGTGAATGACTTATAGGCATTTGGTGAGTCAGAAGAAGAGAAGTTTCTTTATTGATAGTGAAAAAATAATATTCGCCTCAAAGAGAAGATAAGTATATAAGTTAAGAATATATTTCCATTAGTATGAGGGAGTTTGTAAGTGGACCAAAAGCAAAGCCGGGCGAGCCTACGGGCCCAAAGCGGAAAATATCATACTAGTATGGAGATCAGATTGTTCTTACTTATATATGTAGACGGAATATGCGGTATCCATATTCCCAACAAATGGTATCAGAGCTTCAGGCCCAGACATATAACGATGGTCGTGAAAATCTCGGAGGCCGAACATAAAAAACCAACAACCATGCTCAAGGTGAATAATCTGCTCTATACAACCTAGTTCAGAGTGCCCGTGATTCCTTGGATCAAAACGAGGCATAATTTAATGGATTGGCTCTAAGGAACATGCGGTGTGATCAATGGTAAGACCTAGTTCAGGATGCTTATAAAGTGAAGCTAAGAAACATGCATGGTGGTCGAGTTAGCAGATATATCCTCTATAAAGGCTCGAGAGGTCAGGTAGCCCCAACCTGATTAGAGTTAGCGGGTGGAAGTCCATTGAGAGGAAGTTAACATGGTACTTTATTCGAGAGGAGGATTTGTTACGATGTCAACCAAAGTCCCATATCCCACATTGGTTTAACATTAGAATGATCAACGATATATAAGTCCCATAGCTGCATCCCATAGTTACTTAGAGGGGCCTTCTTCCATCAACTGAGCAGTAATCTCAGAAATCATTGTAGAGTATAGTCAACCAAGAAGGAGTTGACCCTTAGCAATCCAGTCTTCATGATCTGAACTCTTTGTAGTGTTGCCTTCTGAATCAATGATAAACTTATGAGGACATGGCTTGTCCCTTTGATAAATCCTCCTGGTTTATTTACTTTAACCATTGGTCAAACCATAGTTGTCCAAAGCAAATAGTTATTCCTATCAAGCTTGATCTTACTGCTATTATTGTTATTGATCGTTTGCAGGTGCATACTTTTAGCAGCACTAGGAAAGCTGCCAGGAAGGACTGAGCCTAAGGACTCACTACTTTGAGTAGGTGATTCAGGATTTACCATTGAATTCTTGAGTCTGCTCTAATACCAAGTTGAAACTGGTGAGAGAGAGATATTATGAAACCGAATTTTATTTACTCAAAGGTTACATTTGCTACAATAATTGAGTAGCCTTTATAGGCTGTTAGTGAACTGATATTGTTAGGCTGTTTTGCCAGCTAGGCACATTCAGTTACACTATTAGTTACACTTAGTTATTTCACATATATACAAATGTAACACTAGACCATTGTAACATTATAACGTGTGATATGAATTGTTTGAACTTGGGCTGACTTCATGGACTCATGCTCTCAACCACATAAACCCGATTGCAAAACACAGTTGTTTAGAGAAGGGGTAAAACACTGTCTGAAATCCCTAGAACCATTCCTCTTTCACACAGCTTCACCACTTCAGTACTCACTAGCCACCATTGTCGACTAGCTTGAATTTCCAAGCTTGCACTTTTTCTTCATAATGTATCTCTCTATATATATATATGCTATATACATATATAATATATTTTTCGACCGTAAATGTTAAAAACTCTTAATTTTATACAAATGTCGATAAATATGTTGTTCTTCTGATTTTTGTTAATCATACAACAGGACGTCTCGGAGATGACAAGGTTCTTTACATTTACATCATTAACAAAGTCTTGCAGCACGAATATTTCATGTTGTAATTGGTGATGATTCTATTAAAGTTACTCTTGCATTTTTAATGGATATGTACCACATTCCATTCTAGCATTTCCATTTAGGGATTTTTGACACAGTATTGACATTTCAATCTAATTTAAAGTTTACTCATTTGATGTTGTTTGTGGTCGAATTTGGTTTCAAAAGATCCGATGAAGCTGTTTGATCCCACCAATAAGCTATATATAATACTCCCTCGGGTTGTTTCTTTGGATCCTTTAATGACTCTCAACAGCTGTTATGCCCCGTTCGTAAGAGTGGTAATCCTCGGACAAAGCTTTGTTTGTAGTAAATAATAGTCTTTCAGACCTAAAATCGACCAAGATTTTGGACTTATGCGTGTATGTGATTTTGGATCCAAATTGTATGTGATTTTGGATCCAAATTCGATTTTAATTGGTATAACCTGAAACAACCTGGTTAACCGGATTTGATCTTTGATTCAACGTTTTTTCTAAATTTTATAACTTTTAAAGAGATTTATTTTAGTTGTATTTTTATGTCGATAAATAAGCAGTGTCTTATTTTGAATTAGTTTATTCATCATGTTTGAGGTTCCCAAGTTTCTTTTTAATTATTTATTAGTTTTTTGGATGATTATTCTTGAGTTATATAATTTTAATAAATGAAATTTATTTTAAGTTAATTTTTAAAGTTTTGTAGTTTTTATGCTAAAATAAATATTCAATTTAATTGTGTAATTCGTATTTTAAGAAATGATAATGGTAAATAATATTGTTCAGTGACATTTCAATAATTTATGAACCCACATGGAATTATACATTAAAGTTTTTTTTATTGTGGGTACATCATCTCAAACTGGTTTCAATAAACGACAATACCATGAAAGATTCAATAGTCTCATTCTTCAAATTGTTCGTGATACCTAATGTATTTTGGATAGATGATTAGCTAGTTTTTTATTTAATCGAATGACACGTGTTGTCATTCATACTAAGATTTTATATTTCGTTATTTTTCTTTCAAATTTTTTTTATTTCTTATTGGAGCCTATATATTTGGTTGTACTTGCTTTATCACTAATGTTAGTGTTAATCGTACATTTTTCTTAGATACTTTAGAGTTAAGAAAATGTATAAGTGGTTTTCCATATCTGTTAATCGGTATGTCGTGTCTAAAGATGTTAAATTTTTTTTGAGTATGCTTTACTTTTTTTCCAGTTTTGTCAAACGTTAACCTTCAAACAAATAAAAATGAAGATAACTTCCTTATTGATACCGTAGTTCAATCCTCTATTAAAACTAAATATGTCGCACTTCATCCACCATCTCGACCTACCATAACACAAGTTTATTCTCGATGTACAATACCTCCTCCAACTACCCACTAATGATTCATTTGTCTTCGGATCATGTTACAAATTATAGTGAGTCTAATATTAATTTTTTTATTGCTCTTTGATAAGATAAAAGGCAAAATACTTATAAAAATTATTATTTTACAAAATAAGACCATTTTTTCACCTTGTACGAGAGTTTTTATTGGAATTTTTACTTATACTTGTATTGTAAAAAGTGATTGTGAGGCTATATGTCATTATGGATGGAAATATAAAATGATTGAAGAGATAGTGGTACTTGGATGTTTGTTAGTTTGCTTGTCAGAAAGAAAGATATTGGTTGCAAATGAGTGTTTAATGTCAAATTGAATCCAGATAGGACAATAGCTCGTCCCAAAACTAGATTTGTAGTAAAATTATATGCCTAAATTTACAATGCTGACTACTATGAGACCTTTTCTCTAGTAGCCCAGTATTGGTCATTGCATTAGTTGGAAAAATATATATTTTTATATGAAGATATTTTGGAAGAAGTGTATATGGAGCAACCACCTAGGTTTGCTGCTAAAAGAAAGAAATGAAATGTATGTCTTTTGTTCTAATAAGTGTAAAAAGTGACTAAGTGGTATAAATGTGGTGAAATGTTCTTATTCATGAATTTGTCTCAATTATAGAGATGAACTATAACAAATTATATTTATGACATGTTATTGAATACTATCATAATTATGAAAGACTGTAATAGTCTGATACATTTATTTGATTGTGGTTAAAGTAGTAAAAATGTATTTGCTAAAATGTCTTTAATTTCGTTGTAACTGACTTGCGACTACAATCGAGTTATGGGATCAATTAGGTGACCATCGGCAAATGAGCCATCAACCATCGGTAAGGGAGCCATTGGCCAAAAGGCCATCAGATAGAAGACATTGAGTGAGACTGTCTGCACAGGTGATGTCGGGGCATCAGTCACCTGGTTGGTTGCTAGTGAGATTGCATTGATAGCACATGTAAAATTGGCTCTTATAAGTAATCCTACAATCCTTAAAGAATTGATAAATTATTATCTCAGTGAAGTTAATGTCCTTGAGAAGTTTTGATTTATATATGTTTTTTGAAGCTTATTGAGTATCTTCAGTGCTCTTCTTGGTTGGTGTCCACCCAAAGTATAACAAGCAGTACAACAACCTTGTTTGACAAAACTTCTAAGATCATTTGACTACATTGGTAGATTTGGTTTTTGTTCTAGCCAAGATAACCTTAGAGAAGTTTTTAGATTTACTTGAACTGATCTGATTCCAACCTATGTTAAAAACCTGACACCGGCAAAAAACGTCAATTGATGACAAACAACTGTATTTTCCTAATAGGAAAATAATACTAGAACAAATAACATACTGCTAAAGTTTTGGCCTTTACCTTAGATATGAATTATCCAAAACTTTAGCTACATGAGATACTCAAGAGTGACAATTTTAAGATTGATACGTTGAAACTTGCTTGCTTATATGCTATAAATTGAGTACCTCTCTAATCCTCGTTGAATAATCAGTGAAAGACTAAAGATTATAAGCATGAAATTACAATCTATTTAGACTTGAAGTATTCTCTCTAATCCTTATTGTTTGGTCTCCCTTCATCGAGGATGTTGATGCAAATGTATATGGGCCATTGATTATGCAAAAGCATAAAGTATTTGATGGAATCAAATCTACGGTGATATCTTTAAGCTTCCATTTTTTCCAAAAAATCTTTTAGCTCGTAGAATCATATTCCTTGATTAGAAAGAGTTTTGATATCTTTAAGCTTCAACTTTTTCCAAAAACTCTTTTAGCTTTATGCCTCATCTTATTTGAGAAACTTTATTTTCTTATTTTTTGATTGATCATGGTTCAAACAAAAAACAAGGTTGTCCCATTGCGCCCATCGATGTGTATAATTATGAAAATGAGTTGGACACTAATGTCTTATTGATGATCAGTGTCCAAGTTAGAATACCGCTCAAATTGAGGAGGTAACTCATATGAAGGTAAATGTTAATCCTAACTCGTTGGTATCTGTGGACGCCACTCTTGTGGTAAGCCAGATTAAGGCGGTACATGATTATTTGTATGATTATATTAAAAAGTTAAGATAGGATTAAAATCCGTTAGATCAATGCATCTCCAAGGGAGTAGTGCTGTGATTTCCTAGGTCGAAGGATGCATTGCTTGATATAAAAGGTGATGAGGTCGTCTTCTTTACAAACAATTTGGAATATGGGTTGGAATTTCCCATGGGCCTAGGAATTTTGCAATTTTTGAAGGCTACCTCGCCTTGTTCGATGCAGATGGTTCCCAATGTCTGGAGAGTTGTCATAACCAATATTATATTGAGGCATGGTCGGTTTCCTCAATTTCATATTAATGATTTTTTTGCTGAAGATCAAATCGTCGAGAAAAATAACATCCTTATTTTTGTTTTCAAGTGGAGTCATATGCGAGAGTAATGTCCAACCTTCTACATTTTAATAAAACTTGAAGAAATAAGTTTTTTTACATATTTGGTGTTTCGAGGGATTAGGTAATGAGCGAAGGTTTTGCAGTCAGATATGATAGCAAAAAGGTAGATATATTTTTATTTGATGACATATTGAGTATGTTATAAGTACGAGGATCTTTTGTATATTTTTACTTGTATTTACAACACCTGAGTTTCATTACCAAAAGCATGGTAATGAGGCGAATCTTAGTTACACCTTGATATTGAGGATGACTGAAAATTTTGAGATAAACTAGGAGAAGATTATGGTTTGTAAGCTGTTTGTTTATTTTGGATTGTGGTCGTATGATGATTATTATGTTAATTTTTATATGCGAGAATAGGGGGAGAATAAGGCTTCATCATAAATAGTAGTGGAAATCAGTACCTATAATTTTCGTAAAAGAAAAAGTTTGAGCTTTACCGTACAAAAATGTAAAAATCGTTTAAGATAATTGTTATTAAATAAACCTATTATATAATCAAATTGTTTTTAAATAATTATTATTAGATATTATAGTATCAAATATGTTTTTATTGACAAATATAATTTTTATTTATATTAGGTGTATTATAAATTTTAATATCCATTTGTGACTAAAATTTTATGAAGGACTGATTTTGTTTTCAAAATAATTTTAACCATTATTATCTTCAAGCTTATGAGTTTTTTTTACTCTTAGTAGGTTCCTACTGTCCCAATTTAACAGTCAACGTCGAGGCCGTCTTCCAAGGGTGCTATACATGTTTATAATAGACAAATACGAGTCACATTCCAAGAGAACCATTGAGTATAACCTTTGTGCCTTGTTCTTTTGATATATTGGGAATTGACCTTATAGGCCTTCTCCCCATAGCCACACAAAAGTAGGTTGAGGACAAAACACTATACATAACAAGGGACCACAAAATCTATGAATGTTTTTCAAAGCCAACTCCTCTCCCAGTTCAAGATCCCGCACATCGTAATGATAAACTATAAGCCGCAGTTTCAAAACAAGATGATGATATCTTTCCATCGAAGGTATGGGTTAGAACAACAGTTCTCAACTCTCTAGAACTCGCAAGAAAATGACTAGGTAGAGGTGACAGACCAAAGCATCCTCGATTGGATAAAAAAACGATTGAGAGAACTAAGATAAAATAGCCTGATAAGCTTGTCGATGTACTATATTATTACCGAATGACACCTAGGTCAACCACTGATGAATACCTCTATTCCCAATTAGACCTTTTCTTTGAATAATCCCCATCATTGGCATCTTGTCATAGTAGGACAACTAAGGGAAATATCTAAATTTGCGGTGCAATATCAAAGAGGGTGTGGGCAATTCAATAACCGAGGGCCGGTTAATACTATTTATCACCGATGGTTGTTTTATCATGGAGGGAACTGAGTTGGGAGCTTCTCTACCACTTATAACATAATTTACCAACCTTATTGTAGCCACACCTTTTAATGCATCCATGTAAGCTATATCGTTATCCCTTGTCTGACTATCGTAATAGAGGTGGCCATCATTCAATGCTTTCCCCCGCCATGGACACACCTGTTTAGGGAAGTACAATAACCCCGTCCCTTTTCGTGCCTTCATTCTCAACCAAAAATATGACATCTTCTCGCGTGGTTCTCCAATTCCCTTTATGTATAGAACTGAGATTATTTTATTCTCCAATTGATGTTAGAGTGGCAGTCCCACTCTATGTGGGTATACGTTTCTTTATCACATGTGCTTCATCAACCAGAATCATCTTTTGAGATATAGGGCATCTTTTTTCATCAATACGCAACCTCTTCGTGAATTTGATAGTTCGATTTATGCAAGATTATCGTGGTAAGCATTGTGATTATTTCTGAATAGCAACGAATTCATGATGCCAATATTTTTCATTTTTTGTTGTTCCTAGTCAACTTGAAGATTTTCAGACAACTAATTATTGCCAAACAGCTCAGCTTCGCACGAGTTATGTTTATTCTTTATATTTTGGGGAACTTTTTTTCCCTCATTACTCTCTGCATAGGCGTTAAGAACAAATCATTTTTTCCTTCTTTGCTCCGCGTATCCTTCTCGACCTCTTTCCCCTCTATTTGTTCAAGGATGTCCAACCTGATCCCTGACTCATTTTGATTATACATGAGTTGTATCATCATACTCTCAATATCTCCTGAGATGGCTATCTCCCCGGTTGTAGTCACTCTGATATCTTTTTCTTCACCCATCATTAACTCTTGTATTGATATAAATCCCGCCAACATGAAATTTATCTGGGTAAAGAGAGAGTGAAATTCTAGGAAGTGCATCCAATATGTAGGTAATGGCCCGAATATGCATCCATATTCATTAGTGTGTAAATTCTTTGCATCAGATTTTTTTTAATAAACCCTAAATTAAAATCAACAGAATCCTATATTACGTGTCTGCATTCGTATACGCTCGAGTTAACCATACTCTACAACAACTGGATACTCCCACTTCTTCAAGATAATGACAAAATAGTTCTTCCAATTATGATCAGACGAGGTAACGCTGTGATATTATTTTCTCCCCGAGAAGATATGTAATTGAAAGGGTTCCAACTTTCTTATACACATTAACATAGGCCTAATAATCAGGTAAACCAATAGGTATCTTTAAGACCCTCGAACTTAGTATTACGCTAAGAATTATACGATAATTATTCTTTATCAGCTGTGTAGGACAATTGCGCATGTATCCAAAAAAATTTAAAATACAATCTCGTCTTCCGTACCCTGGTGGGAAAATCTCCCGAATCATGCACGTGGGATACGACCGATTCAGAAATACCATATTCGAGCCTAAAGATTTGATAATTTTCCTCTGATATTTTACTAGTAACTACCGGCTAACTAACCAACGAAGTACTCTAAAAATTCTCTCACCTCCACCACATCCATTGGTAGAAGGACGGGGGTGGCGAGTCTCGTCTTTTCTTTAGGACCCTTTTAAAACCCATTTTATGGTTTAAAGAAGACAAATTATCAGGAGATCATTCAAAATCGATTCCTTAGGTTTTTGGGAATTCAACTATGGAGTGGGGTTTTGGGCATACCACTTTTTAATTTCATTTCTTTTAATTTTCTAAGATCGATAAGGACGAAGGTTAATCCCTACCGGTTCAAATCGCAACCCTAGTGGCTCAATTGATTAACAATTAAACTAGAAATTAATCTTATAAGAATAAGTAAGATGGTTTGATATATAACACACCTGTTTTTAATTGACACAGATGTATTCCAGTTATTATCATATGATCAACTTCAAAGCTTGACTGATAAAGTTGTAGAGAAATATTTGAATCACACAATAGTTTCATATGATAGAAATACTTGATCTGAGCCCTTTTATATGCACTTTGCTTCCAATTAATCTGAGCTGTTGGATTTAACTTTCAACTATGATACATATAATTCTCATATTATTATATTACAAAACCACTGGGGAAACCACTCAATATGATCTTGATAGGTGCACACGTATGGTAGATACGTAAGAAAAAAGAATTATTGGCACCATTAACATCTGCACGTGTCTGTAACAAATGACATACTCAAATTATAGTGCCCGTTCAAGGTCCACTCAATAAAATAATAGTATATTGCTTTGGATTCCAGCTTCATTTTGCTAGGTCTATAAGACCTTGATTTTGCTACACATTACTAAATGTGCAAGTGATATTTACTAGTATTCTATCATATAGAAAGCTCATACAGTGTCAGACCTTATGCTTTAGTAGGTACCTTGTTAAGAAAATATATTATACAATTAATAAATTTCCACATTGTGAAGTAAGTAATAAAGTGTGTATGATCATAGTTTGAACCATTTCACGTAATATTCATTTGCATCTCTCAGATACACCCACTTATAGTGGGTAAAACAAATATAATATATTTAAAACCCATACCATGTTTCTCTAAGGTAAAACGAAATAGGTTATGACACTGTTAACCTTATCCATCATATCGATAATACTCACTACCATAGTCGGATTTAATGAGATTAATATTTTTAACAAGATGTAGCTCAACCTCATCTTAAAATAGTTAAACTTATAAATGACTTTTAATTTCTCATGAAGCGATAAAAGTACTTTATATTTTAAAAAATCATCTATATATGAGGTAAAATATCTTTGGTTATTTCGTGACACAATAGAGAATGGGTCGTATATGTATCTATGAATCAAATTTATTTTATTTGTACGATAAGAATCAAACATATTTTGTTTGATATATTTTATTTTGATACATCAGATGCGTATCTTAAAATTTAAATAATTTAGTAAACTTCAAAGACTTTTGGAAACTAGCATTGTCAATATTTTGCAGAGATGCGATCAAAACACTTTATATAAAAAATTATATGTTGAAATTTTAAATTTATATTTATGATATGATACACTTATTTTAAAATCTTAATTGAACTTTAGGATAATGTTTGATTGGTATAAATTATCACTGAATTTTAGTATATATGTGTCAATACATTAATTGTGGTAAAAACTTATACAAGTTTATCGACCAATGAAAAAACATAATTTTTTCTAAATAAAAGTACTTATAAAGCGTTAATAAAAAAATGTTTTCACTAATTAATAAGAATTTAAAATTGTAAATCATACCACCTATATATATATATATATTACAACACATAAGCCTAACCCATTTTAAAAAACATATCGAGAGAAGATAATTACTCGTTCCTTTTTTATAACACAAAATATGACTAAAACCGTAATGGGATGACTATAAATACCCTTCATCCATGCTAGATGATTTACCCAATATGCTGAAAAATAATTATGATAAATCATGCACATCTCGGAAAACCAAGCTTTGAAACCATATTATAGTATATAAATCTAACACTTCTTAATAGACGTCTTAAATGAAGAATATTGCTTATTACTCTTATACATTACAAACTAAGATGAATTTTTTTACTATCAAATAACAACCACATTTCATTATCCATCACATATCAACTAATAATTCTAAACGATAGCTTTGTAAATACGTTTTGAATTCAACCAAAATTTTATAATTAGTAATTAATGGATATTTTTAGACAATTTTTAATCGATTTTGCTTATAATTTGATTAGATTAATATATTAGATTAGAATGTGATACTTATTTCTATTATTTATCTAAGTCAATGTACGACTTTAGTTCGTATTTTGAATAAACTATTTGATAGCATTTATTTTCTTAAATAGTACCAGAGCTAAGTCGAGTACATTTTTCTAGTTGTCTTATGAAAGAAAACTTTAAATTAGGTTATTTTAATTTAGTGTTTATTATTTTTGTGGTATTTTAAATTTGTTTTGGGTATGTCAATTTGATTTTGGATATTTCAATCTCGTTTTGGTTACTTTAATTTAGTTCAGGATATTTTAATTTAATTTTTGAAACTTGAATTTGGTTTGGTTACTTTTTGAGTATTTTAATTTGATTTCAGATATTTTAGTTTGGTTTTGGTTATTTAATTTGATTTTGAGTATTTCAATTAGAGTTTTTGGTATTTCAGTTCGGTTTTGATAGGTGATGATGTGTGCTAAAGATAAAGAAGATAAAATATGAATAAGATAAAGAAGAATACAAAAACATAAAAATAAAGAATACGTAAGACACGTGAGATATTAAGATATAAGTTGTTCTCATAAAATTTACATTTCAAAATCTTTAGCTTTGTGAATGAATAGATTTCTATGATATTTTCATTGTCTAACGTTTTGCGATCATTTATTCAATCTCGATCATGTTAGGCTTCAAAGATATGACATAATTAGCCAACTTGAGCTTATAGAGTAGTGAACTAAAAAAAAAACTTTAATGACTTCTTCTAATGTATGATCGAGCTATAAATCGTCCCTTATTTATGAGTATTATTATATATAATGTATGAATTACTCCTCCAATCTTAATGATTAATATAATATATTTTTATTCCTAACATTTAGTCACAGTAAATACGTGAACCTGACATATGTTCGATATCTTAGTTTCCAACATCTAATAGAGAAAAACAAAACATAAACAAAAACATACATAAAAAAGACATAACATTACATATAATTGACACATCAACTTACTGCTTTTGTTTTATATTTATTTAGAAGTTCATTTAAATTATCTCATTGTAGTCCTTAGCTTAAGACTCTCGGGCCAACACCATATATATATATATATATATATTACTTTAATATGCATGTTTTTAGAATAATTGATGGTTGTTCACTATCACATCTGAAAACAAAAGAAATTTTATTTTGGACGGATATTCTCATTTTTAAATTTTAAATAGAACCATTCAATATTGAATATTATGTAACATGTTAATGCCACGATTATATTAAGTGAGAATCTTCATCCATTAAACATGGATATGCACGTGTTAAAATGCTAATTATAATATTTGAAAATATAAAAATAATATGTTGATTGTTATGTTTTTTATATAATTTTATCATTTAAAAATAATAATAATATGATATTCAAACTTTAAATTATGCTAAAAATGAATATTGAACTAACAAACTAACATAAATTATGAAATAAATAAAATGAACTATGCAAGACAAAAAATTAAACTTAAATTAATTTGAACAACAAAAGATTCGCTTTTATTTGATTATAAACTATGTAAAATAAGATAATAATTTATTGTTTAAGTAGATATTTCTTAATATTATATAAGTTTTCAAAATAATATGATTTGATCTCATGGTTATATATAATCATTTGTATAATTAATTTGGTTATTATGAGTGATAAAAAATTGGATTTCGAATATGTGATACGATCCGAAAATCTGATTCTAATAAAATAATTAGGTTTAAATTTAAAATTATAATCCAATTTTTTTAGGATCAACATGAACATAAAAAAGTATGGTTTTACATCAGAACCTAAAGTATTGCACTAAGAGATTCTTTGCTAGAATATACTCTAGTCCATGGTATCCACATAACAAAAGTGTCATAATATTATCATATTATTGTTCAATAGTCCAATCCAAAGTAATTAAAGAATGATTACATTTAATTGTTGGACCAATATTTACAATAGTTAGGATATTATAAATTTATTATGGATAAGACATTTTAAATAATACATGAGTATTGCATGTACTTCATGTATATAGAAACATGCACCGAAAAAAGTACTATATTAATAAATAATAAAAAATGCTTTTTGAATTTAGATAATAATCCATATAGGCCTAAAAGGTTCGTACCACTTATTCTATAATAGTTTCCACTATGATGGTATGTAGCTCTTTGACAACTAAAATCTAAATGAACTTTGACTTCTCATGATATGTAGTTTGGAATCGCATTACCATTTAATTTGACAACTAAAACCTAAATGAAATTTGACTTCTCATGATATGTAGTTTGGAATCGCATTACTATTTAATTACAACATGTTAATTTATAGCTAGGCCAACTTAACTCAATTGAGAACGTTAAATTCTATAACATGTGCAAGAATAATATAATTGATATAAATCCAACCAATTATACGACTAACTCGTACAAAATCTAATATTGAAAACCAAGAAAAATCAGTGATGAATGAGACATCGACCAGTTCCTTAACAAATCAAGAACCTTGATATAAGGAAGACACCACAAATGCGATGTAAAACTATTTAATAATTCAAGTGAATGCAACAAATAAAATCTAATAAGCTGAGAAGACATTAACAAACAACTATAGTGAAACACTCCTTAATTTTATTTTTAAAAAACATAATTCGTCCTTACAAAGATCCTAAACATCTATATATACTTTAAATAATCTTCTAATATAGAAAAATCATAAATTAGATTTAGATACAAACATCAATAATAATGATTTTTATATTTTAAAGGAGAATAAAAGAACTTACATTAAATATATATAATTAAAACAATGAGACCATCAAGTTTTCCTTCTTTCATCTACTGATTAATGGGTTTCTCATTTGCTTATTTTAATCCATCTCTCTAATTGGATTTTTTATATTGACTAAATTTTGATTGATATTAGAGTGCATATTTATATTTAAAATTATCCACATATTCAGATTAATAAGAGCAAAACTAAATAAAGTATTATTTAACTAAATTGAATATTAATGGTAACTAAACATTATACAATATGAGATTATACTTTGAAATTTATGGAAGAATTTGAGAGTTAAATCCTTAATAAGGAAGAATGAAAAGAGAAATAGACAACTTTATCTATTTTACTACAATCCGAAAAAGATTATGGATTTTGTATATTGGATGTTTATAACATAGTATAAATATGTTCTAATAAAACATGCAAATCCAAATTACAAAATATTCATAACATCCACCCAATTCTACGAATATAGTTCAATTATCACTTTATAGGTAGACTCGAATGTCGCATATTTAAGATTATTGTTATTTAATCAATATTTTAAAGAAAATATTTAGATATCTCTTTATAACCATCGTCTGAAGAACATATGAAGATCTTATTTTGAAAAAAATATATAAACATCACTTTACAACCATCCTCTAAATAACATATGAAGATTATCTTTTGGAGAACATATTTAAATGTCACTTTACAACCGTCATCTGAAAAACATGTGTAGATTATCTTTTGGAACAAATATTTGGAAATGTTGTTTTCCGTCATCTGAAAAATATATGAAGAGAATATTTTACAGCACATATTTGGACATCTATTTTCAAACATCTTGTGAAGAGTATATGAAGATCATGTCTCTTTACAAACACCTTCTAAAAAATATATGAAGATCTTATTTTGGAGAACACATAATATGTCTAACATATATAAATATATAGTATAAGATTACATTACAATAATCCAACCTAAATATTACCATTTTCTCAACCTATATTCATAGATAAACAATTATTAAAATAAATTTAAATGAGTTTTTGAAAATAATAAATAAATTAGGATAAAAATATTAAACTAAAGATCAATTTGATATTTCCAATCAATCAAAAATTAACTAAAATGATTAAAAATCGATCAAAGAAACATAATCAATTAAAACTAACGCAAATACATAAGTTTCACGCCATAATTCACTGATTTCGGACGACCATAAATTAGCTTGAGCTAGTCATACTAATCCATCATAAAAAGTAAAAATAACATTAAAAAATAATTCATGATTTTTTCTTCAAATCTTCTCTCTTTCGTGTTTTTTACTCTAACTTGTTTATCTAAAAGATGAACGTGCGTAAAATATAATAAAAATTATTAAGCTATTATCAATAAATCAAATCCAAAAACAATAAAAAAACATTATTTAGTGAGAATAAAATAAATCCTAAAAAATTCATTTTTAAATATTATCTATTATTATCTATATTTAGTATTATATTTTTAGTTAATATATTAAATAGTATATAATAATAAAAAATAAGAATATAATATATGTTTCCAAAACTTTAGAATAACACATTAACTATTGTAAAAGTATATCATTATTTTAATAACCAAACTAAACAATAAACAAGTTTTATATATATATAAAAATCAATGATAAATATTCATTTATATCCAAAGACCCTTATCATTTTATACTATGGTTATTCTTCGGATACTTAAGTATTTATTTAGAATTTTTTTATTAATGCTATAGTTTATCTTATATAAACATAATATAAATCAAACTTTAATTTGCCAAAACATATGAAATCTTATGCATCATCTGAATTTTTAAATAAATTTTGAGAGATTGACTTAATAACGTATCTCTTGTTGTCTTAAGGGAATCAATACCATAGAATTGCAACATGCTTTTAGCGTGTGTATTTTGTGATAAATTCATAGAGCTTCAATACCGATCTTGATGAATTTGGCCTCCTCATACGTAAGACGCCTCATCTAGATATTTTAGATTGATTTTCTTTAAATGAAATTTCTAGGTATCATGTAACAACATTCTACAAATTATGGTGACGAATATGTCATTCAGTTATAATACTAAATATAAATACACTCATACGAAACTATTGACATCCTTAATATTCTACTAAATTTCAAATATATAGCAGGTTTTAAGTTTGAGAATTTACGATACATTAATGAGACACTTGCTTTATCCTATAAGTAAATATCTTAATGTTACAAAACAATAACATTAATTGAAGTTTACACACAATTATAAAAAAAAATTAATTTTAATTTGAAAACAAAAATTGAAAAAATAAAAAATAATAATAGGTATTATCTTTATAAAACGGCTAGTTTCTAGTGAGAGAAACTCTCCCTCGAAACTTTTCCAAGCCTGCATTTTTTCATCAAGCATTCAACCTGATTTACAATCTCACGCTTGCAAATCACCCATCACAAGCTTTAATGCTTGTTGATGGGGAGATCCTCCCCATTACCAAACAATTGGCTGTCAATCCTTCACTCCTCAACCCATTCTCTCCCAAGCTCCTTTAATGGCGATTAAAGCTATTGCTGCCTATAAGTCAAAGGGAGCACCATTAATGGCGACTCCCTCAAGTTTTCTCGATACTGTAATCGAGTTAAATGCTCCGCCTTACCAAAAGGTTCCTAGCTCTCCATGAAACTTCTCGACTCCCAAGTTTGCAGCATTAATGACAAATCCACTTTGCCGGCCTACATCCCTCCCACAAATCCTACGCCGTGAGCCGCCCTCGGCGTCACCCTCATGCATGCCTACCTACCCAAGTAATCTCCCTCCTCGAAGCTTGCTTCCTGGAAAGTCCAGGCTCTCTCCTTCTCCTATTGGTCAAACCCAAAATTCCTTTTGTTGGCAAAAAGTTCTTCACCTTCTCCCCAATAGCCTCCTCTGTGCATGTAAGGAAGCATTAATGGTTTTTTTCTCTCTCTCTCTCTCTCTCTCTCCTCATTAATGATGTCTCCTATCGTGCAAGATAACCTTCCTCATTCCCTATTCACCTCCCCTAACCTCTCCTATGCCCTCCCTAGCCTCCCATCTGTTCATCTCTCCCTCTTTTCCTTTAAATCCAGAAAAACCCTCCTACCTTTCCCCACCTCCACTCCTCCTATCGCTGGAAACCTCCCTCATATAAAAAAACCAGAAAAATGACCACCCGGTAGTTACTTTTCTTCTCCCCTTCCCACCCTAAACTCAACCTCTCCTCATCCTCCTTTTCGTTTCATCAGACCACCCTTTTTTATCATCTCCTACCCTCTATCACTCATTTCCTACCCACTCCCTCACCACCCTTTTCTCAATGGCCTCTACAATGGTTGAAACTCGCCGTAGTTCCTCCTTTAGGCGCTCAAACAGAAAAATCACCCCGAAGTTTAATGAAAAAGCCTCTTCTCCTCCGGCCGAGTCACTCCCCAGACTGTCAAGTCCGAGCACCACGCTCTCCCTGGAAACCAGATCCTCTTTACCGTCCTCCAACTCCCCTCTGAAAGTTTCCGGTATGCATGGTCTTCCGCTTTCGGTTCATGGCTCCTCGCCTCCCCCAGTCTTGCCTCAATCGCAAATCCTCGACCGTGCAGAACCAAGAAGTCGGAAGAAACGGTCGTGATGCATCACCGCTCTCTCTCCCCACCAGGAACCAGAACCTCAACCCAATCTATCTCCGAAGAAGAAGACCCATCCGAGGTTGACCTCACCCCGTCACCGTCCTGCGAAAAACAATTGCAAGCCATTCTTAACGGCAATGACCACCTGATCAGAGCCATCATCTCCCTCGAGGGCTCCCCGCGCCCTTTTATCGCATCCCTTGGATCTCATCCTAAGCCAAGCCACCATGGTAGTGAATCGGTAAATATCCCTGGGCTGCACCGGTCGAGCTCCTCCTTCCCTTCCGCTCTATCCTCTTCTGATCACCTGAACCCATCACCTTCTGTCCAGCCGCCTCCACCCTCAAACCCTACCCCTTTGTCGAATCTGCCCTCCCCGATTTCCCTTGCTGCTTGCATGCATGCAGAGAACTTCCTTTTTCATGCATGCACCAACCCTAGCAGCATGCATGTTTCCTCCTTCTCTCAATACCTAACCCTTGCACCCCCTTCTGCCTCTTGCGAAACCGTTACCCAAGCCTTCCCCAACCCCTCCTTTGACCCCAAAACCTCCGCCGTTACCAACCGTTATCTGTTCAACAACTCTATCCTCAATCCAGTATCCTTTCTACGGCTGCCCTTACCCTTCAACAAGCAATCCAGACTAGTAACAACTCCCTCCCGAGTGACCAAAACCATTACTCCACTGTTATCCACACCTCTGCCCCTCCCCCCTCTATCCAAACTCCAAAACTAAACCCGATCCCGACTCTAGCCCCTTTCCCGGAATCCTTCCCCGGCCGTAACAGCAAGGGACATGGTTTCTCCAGACCTTCAAAAGCACACCGCCCCTTGGCATTCGCCCTGACATCTCCGAATCCTGGAAAAACAACAATGCCTTCAGGCATGTTCGAGGAAGAAACATCAACATCCAACCCCACCTCGCCGTTGAGTCTGCTTCCACGATTAATATCCAGCACCCGGGGGCGCCATCCAAATCCTGGGCTCACATAGTCTCTCAACCTGACTCCCGATCTCCAATGAAAATCCATAAAACGGAAAGTATCCATGTAGATAATGGAACCCTGGTGTTCCCCGACGATGCTTTAACTGGAGACAAAGAAGAGTGGAAAAAATGCCTATCCGGCTATTTTTTATCAAAGAAAAGAGCCATTACCCACGTCCAAGCCCTCGCCAACCAAGTGTGGAGTACTTATGGTCTCTAGGAATGCAAACCGACTCCTTCTGGTCACTATTATTTCAAGTTTTCCACTGCCGACAACGCAACGGAGGTTCTAGAAAAGCCCCGTTGGTTTTTCAGCAGCCACCCCGTCTTCCTAAAGCGGTGGGAACCAATGGAGACGCTGACTAGAGAAGCCTTGAAAGCAATCCCTCTCTGGGTCAAATTCCACGGAATTCGCCACGAACTCTGGTCGGAAATAGGGCATGGCACCCTGGGGAGTTTTTTGTGAACACCCATATATGTGGACAGCCAAACCGCAGAGAGAACAAGACTGAACTACGCCCGAATTTGTATCATAATGCTGGCCACCTCGGAGTTTCCCTCCTCCATCACCATAAGATGCCTCGGCAAAGACCATGTTATCCAAGTCAAATTTCAAGGCCTCCCCACCATCTCCAAGCGATGCTACTCCTTTGGACACGCAGGCGCTGCCTGCCACTTCCCCGCGGACCCATCCTCCTCTGCCCTCCCTGCTCACCGTCCAGGGAAAGAACCAATGACTGACCTAGTCGCCGCATATATCACCCTTTCTGACTCTAGCAACAGTGAAGCTCCAACCCCAGACTCTCTTCGACAAATAACCATCCAAAACAGCTCGACCAAAAACTACATCATTGCAAGCAACGCCCCTGCTGCCGCCCAGATAGGCCAAGAAGACGGAGATCCAACATCGACAGAAATCACCTCTCAAGACCTAAAGCAACAAGTAATGCTGTTTAAAAAAGTATGTACAGGGAAAACCCCAAGTTGTATTAGACATTTCTTTCCTTATCCTTTCATAATTTCTAAATGAAAATCGCATGTTGGAATGTTAGAGGGTTAAACGACCCTGTGCGTGAAAAAGACGTTCGTGATCTAGTCTTTTCTAATAACATCAATGTCATTTTTCTTTTGGAGACCAAGGTCAAGTCTGATAACACCTCGACCATAATGAGGTCCATGTTACCTTACTGGAATTTTCACACAAACCATGACTATCACCTTTTAGGAGAAATCTAGATCGCTTGGAGCCCAAGCGTCTATAACATCACCATTAAAGATAGGACTGCCCAGTCTATTCACTGTAATCTAGTTTGGACCGCCAAAAACTCTTGTCTCAACCTAACTGCAATTTATGGGTTCAACAATCCCTCGGATTGTCTTCCCCTTTGGAGCAAGCTCCGCTCCATCCCCCACAGCATCACCAACGCCCCCTGGATTGTCCTTGGGGATTTCAATGCCATTAGAAACCCCCATGAGCGAACCATCCCCGACCAGCGTTGGACCAGTTCTATGGAAGCCTTCAATGACTGTTGTAGATCCCGTATCCTTGATGACCTCCGTTCGTCCGGCTTCCAGTTCTCATGGTTCAATAGACAAGAGAACAACCCAATATCCTCTAGAATCGACCGAGACCTTGTTAATGGAGTATGAGATGACGCTTTCCCAAACTCCTATGCCCACTATGACCTCCCATGGACCTCAGACCATACACCGATCATTCTCCACCTTTCCATCCCATTCACGATCTCCCCTAGACCTTTTAAATATTTCAACATGTGGAAGCTCTATCCTAGCTTCCAAGACCTGGTCTCCAGTAGTTTGAATGTCCCTACTTATCAGAACCCCATGCAAAGTTTAACCACCAAGCTCACCAGACTTGTCCCCGCCTTATTCGCCTTTAACAAAAGAGAATTTAACGATATCAGTGACCGGGTTGAAAAGGCCAAGGCCTACCTCGCCCAAGCCCAAGAAAACCTCCTTAACAACCCATCCAACCGCGCTCTTATCTCCTTGCAAAAAACGGCTTCTGAATCCTACATCTTCTTCAGCCGTGCTGAGGAATCCTTCCTTAAGCAGAAGTCCAGAGAAACATGGCTTAAGCTTGGGGATAAGAACTTTAAGTTCTTCTATAGTAGCATCCGAGCCCATAGAGCTAGAAATAAGATTCTTTCCATCAAGATTGCGGATGGCTCTATAAGCTCTAACCCTCATACCATCTCCTCCACTTTCAACAACCTTTTCCTTCATCAGCTGTGCTCCCCCAGCAACAATGACTACCCTGGACCTGACCGAATCAAAAGCCTTATCAGCACCAGTGTCCCCCAAAACCTCATAGTGGACATGATTAAGCCTATTACTGATGAGTAAGTTAAACAATCCCTTTTCGCGATTAATAATGACAAGGCGCCGGGCCCAGATGGATTCAGTGCGGATTTCTTCAAATCTTGCTGGCATACTGTTGGCCCTGATTTTTGCACCGGTGTCAAGCAATTTTTCATAAATGGGAAAATGGACCCGACCTGGAATAAAACCCTCATCACCCTCATTCCCAAAGTGGACTCCCCCTCGCTCCCCTCTGATTTCAGACCCATCGTCTGCTGCAATGTTATTTACAAGATAATTTCTAAAATCATTGCCAACAGAATTAAGCCGACACTCTCTACCCTTATTGACCCCTCTCAATCAGCCTTCATCCCTGGCTGATCTATAGTGGACAACATCCTCCTTACCCAAAACCTTCTCCATGATTATCAAACAAACCGAAAAGGCCCTAGGTGCGCCCTCAAAATTGACCTCAAAAAAGCTTTTGACAATGTCAGATGAGAAGTGGTCCTTGACATTATGCTAGCCATGAACTTCCCCATTGTCATGATAAATTGGATTATCCAATTCATCACCACCCCCTCTTACTCCGTCAGCATTAATGGGAAATCTATGAACTTCTTCCCAGGAGCGAAGGGTCTCAGGCAAGGAGACCCTCTCTCCCCGTATATCTTTGTCATTGTAATGCAGGTACTCTCCAGCATTCTTCAGGAAAAAAGCCAACATCCATCCTTTGGATTTCACTAGAAATGTCAAAATCTCAGAATAATCAACCTCTGCTTCGCAGACGACCTCATGATCCTCTGCAGGGCCAATATCTCATCTGTCAAGCTCATCCACGAAGGGCTGAAGGAATTTGTGGCCATATCCGGGCTCCATCTAAACCCCTCCAAAAGCCACATCTTCATCTCTGGAACCTCCCCTAGCGCCAAACAGGAAATCCTCAATCTCCTCAAATTTAGAGAAGGATCCCTCCCTGTCCGTTACCTCAGAGTTCCCCTCATTACATCGCGCCTAACCTACAACGACTGCAGACCCCTCTTCCTTAAAATCACAAACCGAATTAACTCTTGGACCTCTAAGCAGCTCTCGTATGCCGGAAGACTCCAACTCATCAACTTTGTCCTCTTGGCAAGCCAAGTTTATTTGTCCTCGATCATCATCCTTCCGGTAAGATTCCTCAAGGAGCTTTCCCAGCTTCTTCGTAGATTCCTCTGGCCAGGCACCGAAATGAAGGTCTCTCGATCGAAGATCGCTTGGGGAAAAGGTAACTGTGTCCAAAGATGAGGGCGGCCTTGGGATCCCAGACCTAAAAACTTGGAATCAGGCGGCCGCCCTAAAGCCCCTTTGGTCCATTCTCACAAAAAATAGGAGCTCTTTATGCACCCAATGGACCCTCCTGGAAAAATAAAAAATAACTGCTTCTGGACCCTCCCTTCCCCCCCAAATGATAGCTGGAGCTGGAGAAAAATCCTAAAGCTTCGGAATGTGGCAGCAAGTCTTTACAAAGTCAACATTGGAAACGGAGCTGACACCTCGATTTGGCATGATCCATGGCTCTTCCCCTCTTCCATGGTTTACCGCTATGGCCCTTTGATCCAAAACCTCTCTCGACTCCGGAACATTAAAACAGTCAAATACCTCATCAGTAATGGCCGCTGGACGTGGCCCTCTCAAGCCAGATTCCCCAACAGAAACCTTCATCCCTACCTCTCAAAAATCATATCAGCCCTCCATAACCTTCCCCCCGCCACCTCCGCACCGGACACCTTCATTTGGCTCCCCAACAAGTCACAACTGACCTTTCAGCAGCATATACAAGACCTTAAAACCCCACAGGAATAAAGTCACTTGGTCAGCTCTTGTTTGGCATAAGTACTCCATTCCCAGGCACTCCTTCATTACATGGCTAGCTATCCAAAACAAACTCACTACAAGAGACAATAGACAAGCTTATTACCTGGGGACTAGACTCCCCCCCCCCCCCCCCCATTTTTGTGCTTTGCGAATCCTCCCTAGAGAACCTCGATTTTCTCCTAACTAAATGCCCTTTCTCCTCTGCTATTTGGGAATCCCTAGCCCAAAAGCTGTTGTTTCCTACCCCCCCCCCCCTCTCCCCTTGGCCTCAATGGTTGGAGCAAGCGGCCTCAATAGTTTTTTTTCGTATTACACATAATAAATATGATTAATATAATAATATCTTCAATATTTGATACAATACTACACATACATTTAAGAAGTAAGACGTGACAAATGATAATGCCTATTAACTTTATTACGAAAGCGCTACAAAATAGTTTCATCATCTAAAATCAGAAAAACGTATTTTTAAATGAAAAAAAACATTTATCGACTCATCTCTCATTTGGTTGCGCAATATGGTCTTCATAACATTCATTTAAAAAACACGTGTAATAAATGAAGTCGCAACTGGAAAAATACGAAAAAACTTAAAAATTATGCATCTTGTGAGTTTTCATATTCTCGATATTATTTTGTCTGTTACAGACTATATGTAAACAAAATATATACATACATACATATATAAGCTCCTTAATTTAACCTATTCCTAATCAATATCTAAAAATTGATAGTAATTTTCGTTTCCATTAACAACCTTTTAAAATGCATCAATATTTTATACCTCTAAGAATTGTATCCTTGAAAATTACTTGTTAAGTGTAAACTAGAAGTATCTCGAAATATAATTACTACTTTTTAAATATGCCTCCTCTTAGATTTTTATATTAACTAGATCTTCTATATTAATTAGATATTCGATATTAACTAGATATTCTATGTTAATTAGATAATCTACATAAATTAGATTTTTATATTAATTTGATAATCTCTATTAATTAGATTTTTATATTAATTAAATATTTTTATTACTTAGATCTTCAATATTAATTATATTTCAATATTAATTAAATCTCATATTAATTTTGTCTTTTATATTTATAAGGTTTTCATTAATTAGATCAACTATATTAATTAACCTTAATTAATGGATTAAGATTTCTCCCATTCTGCATATAAATAGAAGAAGATATTGCATTACAAAGTGTGGCGAGACGAGACAAAATACAAGTCTGTTTGTAGAGAGTATAGTGAGGTAGAAGATAAACACTTATATTGGCATTTTGAGATTCACAGATTCTTTGTAAATCATAAGAGAGTTTTGTAACAAAGAAGTGATTGCGTGTTTAGTATTTGAGAGTATTTTTTATAATCTCTTATATATAAATTGTATCTGTTACCTGTGCATGTAGGGTTTCTTCACAATTCGAACCATGTTATATCTCTTTTTGTGCGATTTATTTATTTTCTTGTTAACTTTCTTCTTGAAATAAGGTAAGAATTGAAGCTCGTACTACCTCCTACAACCTCTCGGCTAGATGTTCACCAGCCGTTGGTGAATACTTAAGCTGAGTATCTAGGATTCAGTCTAATGAGTCTTGTTAGAGGTGAGTCAGATCTTGTTTGAATATTGATGATCTCCTTAACGCTTCTACATAAAGTGATAAAAATTACTTCATTCAAATTAGCATGCTCACAAACTTTCTATTATTTTCACACAGCTTTGAATATTTTTCCACCATCTAAACAAAAAGAAAATCATCCTCTATTAACGTTGTCATGTAACCGATCAATTATAAGAAAATTTATGAAGCTTGTCATGCTCATGTTCTACCTACAACATTTCAAAATTATGAACATTTTTATTACTTACCTAGATTATATTAGGGTGCTTGCATCCATCATAATTAATTTCTAGCCAATAAAATGAACCACCCACTTAAAAAGGCATAAAAAATATCCACAAATAAACTTTTACTAATATAAGATCTCACACTCAAAATTGAAATGAAAATGCATTAATAGGAAAACAATACATATGGTCTCCCAAGAGCTTATATCGTTACTATATTGACTCTAGATATTTCTTCATATGTTGCATCTAGACTAGTATAAGTCTTTGTTACCCCGAGATTGCTTACGATTTTTCTGATTGATCTCAAATCCTACGCCCAACTCGAACCAAAATCAACCTTTTGACTCGGGGGGTCATATATTTCGTAACTGAAAACTAGCAATCTCTCGATACCAAAACAGAACAAGCAATCTACTGATTAATTTTTGGACCATTCATCCAAGAACTGACCAAGACCCATTTTAGCTTGCTATATTCTATTGCATGTTGGTAGAAAACCACACCAATTGAAAATGAAAAACTCGATGTCTCGATGAACGAATATTCAGAGAAAATAATTAAACTTATGCAAGACAAGAAAAAAATAAAAGAAAACCTAAACAAAACCAAGCACACAAAAACGTTTTTAACGTGGCTCAGATTATGAAAATAATCATACATCCACGACCAACAAACATTCTTTTATTAACAATTATATTATAAAAATACTTCCAAACACAAATGACTCATTCACTCTTTGTAACAAAAGTTAACGTGACTTACAAAAATCTGTCTATAGTATTTATCTCTCACATCACTTATCTCTGAAAACACCTAGAGTTATTTCTCTCTCTTAGAAAATATGTTGCTCACGAATCTTATCATACAATGCATAATTATATCTTGTAGGTTATGAAAACTCATAATCTTTTAATTAAGAATTCTCGTAAAGAAATCTATATAATATAGAAGACTTAATTAATATATGAAGACTAAAATTAGTAAAGTCAATTAATATAGTAAGACCCAATTAATATGAAATTGAATTAATCTAAAAGACTCAATGAATAAAAAATCTAACTAATATAGAAGACTCAATTAATAGAAAATCTAATTAATAAAGAAGACCAATCATAGTAAACCAAGTTAATATAGAAGACCAATTGATATATGAGAATGATTTAAATAAAAGATTCATCTTCAAATTACTTTTAGTCTACACTTAACAATTCTATAACTATTCTTATGGTAACTCTAGTATCCTTTGCACCCAATCTTCTACTGTTTAGTGACCAACTCACCCACATATTAGACTTTCACCAGTCTCATGTTGTTCATGATCTTTAAAATCAGCAATACCTTGGTCAAACCATCCAAAATATTTTCTTTGTTAGCAATCTTAACGACTTTAACTTTCTCATTTTCCATCACATCTCGAATGAAGTGGAGCTTAATGTTTACTTGTTTATTTTGCTCATGGAACTTCAAATTTTCATCAAATAAAGAGCTCAATATTATCAAAAAAACATAACCACATCACGAATAATATTTTTTCATATTATTTTGCAAAAAAAAAAGAGCTGAGCTAAAAGTTGTACCAAAAGGAATTATTCTCCCAATTACCTATCTTCACCTTATATAATGTGATATCTAGTAACCAAGGATTTGAAATTTTCCTCCAACCCCAGTAAGGAGAAAATTCAATATTTAAAGACTAAAAGCTTTTATCTTTTATCTTTTTATAGTTAATATAGTCACACTAGATTAAGTTTTCGTTTTTACTAACTACAGCCCACAAATGTTTGAGGACAGTCAGATGATTCTAGGTTTTTAGATCAAGAATCCCAAGATCGTCGCCAGACAAGGGAAAATTAATAATTGACCAAGCCACTTTCACATCCGCAACCTTCATCCTATGGCCAGACCAGAGGAAACAATGGAGAAAGTAAAGAGTTATTTTTGAAAACTAGCGGAAAAAATAAAGATAAAATACCAATAAACATGTCATGCGAAAAGCATAGATTTAATGATATGAATCTTACTCACATATGAGAGGTTTTTAGATGTAAAAAGGGCAATATAGGTAATCATTTTTTCACAAAGAGGCGACGTTCGCTATAGGAAAGACGACCTATAAAAAAAAGACTCTAAGGTATTTTATCCGGAGAGATCCTATATTGAATCCAAGGATTTTGATCAACTCACTCTTAGAATAAGGTTAACCAAAATAATAATATGTGGTTATTCTTGGGACTTAATTTAAGGCATGAAACATCAAAGAACTCCTTAAAACCATCTTTCATTAGGTTGGGGGAATTCACGTCATCATGATAAAACATTATCAGATCTTTTGCGAAGCAGAGATTGATAAGCTTAAGCTTTGAAACTTCTAGTGAAATTTGAAGTTTGCATTTTACTTTTCTCCGATAGGATTTCAAAGAGAATTTACATGACAAAAAAGAATAAGAATAGGATAAACGATCATTTTATTATTATTATTTTTAATTTTATATTGATAATTAATGAATAAACCCATAATTACCGAATTCAAATAAGAAACACTAAAGTGCATACTTCATAATGATGGTTACATAAAAGTTTAACCGCAAATAAACTTTAAAACTTGAGCATGTGATAGACTTTTACATAACTATCTTAGAAATTCAACTATTTCTCTTATGTAAACTAATGTATATTTTTAACACCAAAGTTTTAATCTTATAAAATGTTCAAATTTAATAAAGTTGCAAAGTTTTTAAAATTTTATATACAAAAACGTTTTAAAATATAAATTTTAAGAGTGAAATTTACAAATATTTTAATCATATAATTATCAAATTTACTAATGATAGGCCTAATATATTTGTATAAGATCCGTGTAAAATATACTTATACAACTTATCTAATTTGGAAATTATTTTTGTTGGGCATGAAATATGATTGACTGCAAATATGTTTTACCTTCGCATAATTCTTGAAAATTTAATATATAATATATTGCAATAAAGAATTTGATGGTTGTAGATGTAACAATCTAACAAGTGTTTACGAGAACTAAAAAGTAAATTGAAATGTTTACCAGACCAATATTATGAAAGAAAGTTTTTTGGCTCATCCAAATCTCAAGTTTCTCATAACCCTTTTAAGTTTATCCAACATTGTTTTCAGAAAACAATTAAACCTTATTTTGAAATTTTACTTAACCTTTTTCAAATATAAAACAATATACAATTAAATTATCTTTTTTTTTTTGTTTCTAAAATTGAAATTTATATGTTGGGTCAAGCTAAATAGTTTATTTCTTGTTTTTAATTAATATAAAGTCGTATCATGACTAAAATAAGATAAAAAAGCTAAAGTAAATAATATAAAAGACCAAACATACATTCATCAACTTTATTATCCAAAATATTAACATAAAAGACCAAATTTTCAAGTTTTTAGATTGGACAGACGTTTTGTTCGGTCGACCAAAGTCGCACATAAGTTAGACATGAGAATTATCAATTGTATATAAGTAAAAACATATGTAATGACCAAAACTGTATACACCCAAAGCAGAGAATATAACTCTAACGTGGAGATCATGTTGTTTATACTTATATACAAAATCATAATACACAGTACCTATATTCTCAAAAAAATAGTATCAGAGCTCCAGGCGCAGATTGAACACGATGTGGATAAAATTCTCGAATTTCGAAAATAATAAATTATCACTTATAGTTAAGTTGAATGATCTACTCTATATATCACTAGTATGACCTAGTTTGGAGTGCTTGTGACTCTATGTATCAAGGAAGTGTGAGTTGATTATAATGGCACTAAAGAACAAGTAGTGTGATATGAGAATAATAACCATATAAATCCGTTATGAAGCTCTATGGCTCAGGTGATGAAAATTGACACAACCTGATTAGAGGGACCGAATGTAGGTCAATTGAGAGGAGGCTAATTTGGTTATTTGTTGAGGAGAATCACTTTTTACGTACGACTAAAGTCCCATATCGTTTAGACATGGAAATAATTGTTAATATATAAAATATGACGTTTTTTGGAAGTGGACCAAAAACATAACAGCGTGAAAATTTGGGTTAATAATAAAATACTAGTTTAAAGATCAAATGGTTGATACTTATATAGAGAACCGTAATATGCGATACCCATATTTCAAACACATTTATATGGACATGTTGGTCACAATCCTTCACGAAAACTTGTGATTAGCATGCTATATATTATTGATAAAGACCATTTATTGTAGAAAAGTGGTCAATATTCATTACTTTTTAAACAAAAACATTTTTACATCGACATATCTCAATATTTTCTAACACGTTTAATAAAATTATTCAACACAAAATTCTAGTTGTTTATGAATACGTTGTGTGTGAACTGAACAATGACATCATGCAAATTTTAACAACAATATTTGAATAGTTTGACATATGGACCGATCCATACATAAAACAACCATCTTTCACATGAACATCAAACCCTTTTCATATATCACGTTTGCATAACATTTATTGTTTGTTTATGTGTGTCGTATATATCGAATCAATCTTATATGAATATATGATTGTATTTGTATCTTGTATTATCCGAAGTTTCAATCAAAAGTAACCTATCATATTATCCACTATGCCAATCCAAAAAATAAAAATAAAATATTTAATTAGTAAAAGCGCTTATAAAAGTTATGGGTTATATGCTATTATTGAAGGGTTACTCTTAAAACATTTCTACTGTGAAACGAAACCAAAAACTCACAGTAAAGGACTTTAGAGATAATAAAAATATATGGCCTCATCACATTATCTCCCATTTATTAGTATGGACCCTCCTTTTTGGTTTCTTACAAGAAACCATAAGCCATTATATGAAAGGTAACTTGCAAGAAACATTATTTCATTTAATGCTAGTGTGTGTCTTGCAAGTTACACATTAGCTTGTTTTGGAAGCTTTACTTTGCTACGAATAACACCTTATATTTTTCTAATGAGAAACACTTAAAAACAATATACTATAGTCTAATATTACGTGTGATACATTTTAAACAGAAATACTTTGAGTGAGAGAGAAATACGGGCAGTGTTTTAGAGAAAGCTATGAGCTTTGTGTGAGAGAATTTGTATGAGTGATATGTGAGATTACTATTCTCTTTTGGGTATAATATTTGGGAGTGAGAAGGGTGAGTGTATAACTCTTCAGTTTATAGAGTGAAACTCTAACTTTTGTAATATATTTGAGTTATAGTGTTAATTATTTTTCTCCCGGGAACATAGGAAAATTAGCTGAACCACGTTAAAATATTTTCTCTTGTTTGATTCTATTTCCACATATGTGGAATTAATTTTCCCAACAACTGGTATCAAAGCACTGGTTACAATTCCATATCCTTCTTCTTCGTACAAAAATGGAGGAATATATGAACATCGGTAACATTTCTATGATCATACTCACAAAAAAAAACTAGTCCATTTGGAAAACTATGATGGAAGATTTGTTATACTGTAAATATTTGTTTGATCCTATTGAACTAAAATGAGTCAAACAAGTAAAGCATATTAGAAGAAACACAATCGTAAATATGTTAGTGTGATTCGATTGTGGGTTGAAACAAGGGCGGTTCACGATAGTACAAAAGAAACATGCGTTTTCAAATTATGGAAACATTTAGAAGAAATGTATGAGCCCAAAAATTCTCAAAATAAAGCTTTCATCATAAAAAAAACTTGTAAACCCAAAACTTTATGATGGGCAAAGTGCATCTGACCACTTGGCAAAAACTTGACAAATATAGAACTAACTCTAGCTGAAGAAATTCAAGCGTTCACTTTGTTAAGTTTTTTACCTAATAGCTGGGAAACACTTGTAGTAGCTCTTAGGAATGCAGCACCACAAGGAAAGATGACGTTAAGCATGGTAAAAGAAATATCAACAAAGAAGAAAAAAGAAATATAGAGCAAAGCTATTTCAGTCACGCTCAAGGACAAACACTAGTCATTGAGAGATGAAGAACTTGAAGCAAAAATTTCTCCAAAGACAAGAGAAACAAAAACAAGTTCTGAGGCAGATCAAAGTCAAGATGCAACTTTACTTGAAACTACTGTCATAAGACTGGACATTTTAAGAACGATAGTTAGAATCTGAGAAAAGGAGGCTAAGGAAAATACTGAAGATAATAGAGGAAATGCAGCTGTCATATCCAATGATGGTGAAATATACCTAATTTTTTGGGATAGACATGTCAACCTTGCATGCCAAGACACGTGGATAATTGACTCTGGAGCATCATTCCATCTAATAGTCAAAATAAGTCTTTTGACCACTTACACAAGTGGTGAGTTTGGTTTGGTCAAGATGGGAAATGAAGCAAGATGCAAAATTATTGGTCGAGGTGATGCAACACTAAAAACTAGCAGCGATTGCAAGCTATTATGAAAAGATGTTCGAAATGTTCCAGATATCCATATCAGTTTGATCTTTATTGGTCATCTTGATGACATGGGATACAAAAAAAGCTTTGGCAACAGAGTTTGGAAGCTTAAGAAAGGAAATATGGTCCTGGCCAGAGGTAAAAATATTGATCGTTTGTATTATATGCAAACAAAATAATCAAGTGGAGTAAAAGCCAATGCGATCAAACATGAAGACTCGATGAATCTATGGCACGCTAGACTTGGTCATATGAGTGAGAAATGACTTAAAATTATCACGAAATAAAATCTTCTGGCAAACCTTCCAAACACTCTTGTAAAGTAATACACTTATTATTTGGTAGGAAAATAACATAGAGTTGCATTTCGAGCAAGGCGTCCACATAGAAAAGATAATATTCTTGATCTAATACATACAAATATATGTTATATGCGTGATAGAAGTATTGGCCGATCGTTATATTTTGTCACATTCATTGATGATCATTCTAGAAAGGTGTGAACTTATCATTTGCAAACTAAAGATCAGGTGTTAGAAGTATTCAAGAAGTTTAATGCCAATATTGAACGATAAACTAGAAACATTTGAAATGTATCCGCTCTAATAATGGTAGTGAATACATTGGACCATTTGAAGAATATTGCATAGTTTATGGTATCAGGCTTGAGAGATTAGTACCTAAGACCCCACAACAAAATGGTGTTACAGAAAGAATAAATGGAACTATTTGTAACAAGATCGTGCGCATGCTCGCTCATTCAAAAATTTAAATTCCTTCTGAGGTGAAGCATTGATGACGCTGTTAGATCTTATCAACTTATCTCATTCGGTTCCTTTAGACAGTGCGATTCTCGAAAGAGTATAGAGTAGAAAAGACATACGCTACAAACACTTGAAGGTGTTTGGTTGTAAGGCGTTCGTACATGTTCCTCGAGACGAAAGATCCAAGTTGGATGAGAAAACCAAAGAATATACCTTTCTTGGCTACAGACATGATGAGTTTGGTTATATACTTTACAATCCAAGAAGTAGAAAAATCATTCGAAGAAGAGAAGTTGTGTTTTTTGAACATCAAACTCTTGGAGATATGAAGAACGTCGAGAATAAAAAATTAGACGTCAATGCTATAATTAACTTAGTTCTGGATGCACCATTTCCAATTGAGTATGAGGATCATGGCAGGCTCATGATCATGAAAGAAAAAAAGTTGAAGTTGAAAGAAATCATACTGAAGAACCCCATTTGAGAAGATCAATTAGAGATCGTCGAACTTCGACTAAATACCCTACAAATAAGTACATATTACTAACTGACGGTGGAGAACCTGAATGTTTTGAAGAAGTTGTGTTGGACATAAATGAAGTCGTTCCATGAGAATCACACATATGATTTGGTAGAGTTACCAAAAAGGAAGAAAAACTCAACCATAAATATGTGTTTAAGTTTTAAAATGAAGAAGAAAATCCACAACCAATATACAAGGCGTGGTTGGTTATCAAAGGATTTGGTCAGAGAGAATGTATTGATTTTAAAGAAATATTTTTACCTATAGTAAAAATATCATTCATTCATGTTGTTCTTCGAATAGCAGCTAGCTTGAATTTGAAAGTTGAACAACTTGATGTGAAAATTGATTTTCTCCATGGTGATTTGGAAGAAGAAAGTTACATGAAGCAACCTGAAGGTTTTGAGACTAAATATAAAGAGCATTTGGTGTGAAAACTAAAAAAAGGTTTGTACAGTCTCAGACAAGCCACACGACATTGGGATGAAAGGTTTGATTCCTTCATGGTGGAACGCAAGTACACTAAATCTTCATCTGACCATTGTATTTTCATCGAGACATTTTCTAAAAATAATTTTATCATGCTTATGCTCTACATAGATGATATGCTGATTGTTGATCGTGATATTAAAAAGATAGAGAAGTTAAAGATGAAACTTAGCAAATCTTTCGCAATGAAGAATTTGGCTCCCGTAAAACAAACTTTTAGAATAAAGATCACTCGAGATAAAGTGAACAAAAAATTATGATTGTCCCAATAAACATATACTGAGAAGGTTTTAGAAAGATTCAACATTAGTAAAGCAAAATTTATCACTTCTCCACTTGCATGGAATTTTAAACTATATTCCAAGCAATCACCTACAAAAGAGAATGACATCAAAGAAATGAATAAAATACATTACTCTTTAGTTGTTGGTAGTTTGATGTATGTCATGGTTTGTATAAGACCTGATATTGCTCATGTCGTCGGAATAGTAAACCAATTTTTATCTAATCCTGGAAAAGAGCATTGGGAAGCTGTAAAATAGATATTCAGTTATCTTCGAAGAACCTCTCAATTATGTTTATGTTTTGACCATGGTAAACCTATTCTAGAAAGCTACACACATTCAGATATGGTTGGTGATGTCGATAGTAGAAAATATATTTCGGGATATTTGATGACATTTTAAGGGGGAGTAATTTCATGGAAATCAAAACTACAAAAATGCATTGCATTATCCACTATTGAGGCTAAATATAGTGTCATTACCGAAGCTAGTAAAAGACTTTTATGGTTAAAGAAGTTTCTTATAGAATCGAACCTCAATCAAGAAAACTATACTCTCTACTGTGATAGTCAAATCGTCATTCATCTCAGCAAAAATCCAAGCTTGCATTCGAGATCGAAACATATTGATGTTCGATAACATTGGATTCGTGAAACTTTAGAGTCAAAGCAGCTGAGTATGAGAAGATCCACATTGATGACAATGGATCAGATATGCTAACAAAATCATTACCGAAATAAAAGCTTGATATGTGCATAGAGGTTGCAAGACTTGTAATATTTTCCTCCCGAGCAGCGGGGGCGATTTGTAGGGCCTTCTCACATTCTCTCTATCTTTATTAGTGTGGGCCCTCCTTTTCGGTTTCTTACAAGAAACCATAAGTCATTAAATGGATGGTAATTTGCAAGCAACGTTATTTCATTTAATGCTAGTGTGTCTTGCAAGTTACACATTGGCTTCTTTTTTGAAGCTTTAGTTTGCTATATATAGCACCTTATATTGGTCTTATGATAACCACCTCAAAGCAATATATTAGAGTGTATTATTGTGTGGCACGTTTTAGAGAGAAACACTTTGAGTAAGAGAGAAATACAGGTATTGTTTTAGAGAAAGCTGAAAGGTGTGAGTTTTGTGTGAGAGAATTTGTATGAGTGATCTATGAGATTATTATTTTCTTTCGGATATAATATTTGGGAACCAGAAGAATAAGTGTATAACTCTTTAAGTGTATGGAGAGAGATTCCGATTTTTGTAATATTTTTGAGTTACAACGATATTTATTTTTCTCCCGTAGACGTAAACAAATTAGTCGAATCACGTTAAATTCTTTTCTATTGGTTGATCCTATTTCGTATTTCGTGTCGTGGATTAGTTTTCCCAACAAAAGAAATGCTTTCGATTTTGGATTATATAGCTGTACCAGACTTTTTTGTTTAGCTTTATGCTTAATTAGTTGGATTTTGGAGACATTCTCATTTTCTAGCTTATTGGATTTTGGATACATTCTGAAGTTATTTGCTTATGTTGCGAAACGATTAAATAGGTTTTAGGACAATAGTTATACAATAAACTGAAAGTGAAAATTGGTAATTTATTCGTTACTCTTGCTTAAAATGACTTGTAAGTCAAAGAAGTATGACTGGTTTCTAGTCTTTTATTTAGGTCATGTTGTAATTGGAACGTAGATTAACCTAGCAGCTGAGGTTGTTTCCTGGAGAAACACCAAGCCTACCGCAGTATTCTCTATAGTACCCGATCCGCACATTAACAGTAGCAGGATTTCTTCCGTTACACGCTAGTGCACCATTAATAGCCCTGATGGTCGCACCAAACCCTTGGCTTATTACCGGTCGGATGTTTTTCATCCAAAACCACAAACCGGTTTGGAAAGCAACCACAGGGTCATTAGACACGCTTTCTGGATTAGATAACAGAGGTAGTCCTAAGGCGTCAGCAGCGGCACCGTAGTTGTGGTTCCATGTGAGTTGGAGCGGACCACGACCATGGTAACTTTTCCCAGGGGCACAAGGGTAGCGAGTGTTTGATCTGTCGCAGAAGCCTCTGGATGCACCATTTATCTCATCGATGAAACATAAATCTGTAGAAACAAAAACAATGTTTGCTTATTAGCTGAACTTTATTTATAAACAAAACAAGTAGTAGACTGTCTACATGTTTTCTCAGTAAAAATATTATACGTTCTCGTAACTAATCTAGTTATCTATTGCTATGAGGATGGTAGTTTCTCACTGTATTAGTACTACAAACGAGGCTTTAGAGACTATATTAGTATCATAGTATGTCATATCTAGAGTTGAGTAACAAAAATATATATTGAGTTCTGTTGGATTTAAAAGAAGTGGCTAATTTCGATAATTTTTGAGCTCGAACCACGACATAGACTATATAAAATTCGATGTTAGTTAGAATATATTCATGTGCTTTACGAACACTTCGCCAGCACCTCAAATATATATTAAACTCGATTTCGTTCAATGGTGCGATTTTTTGGAGTCGCCTCGTATAAAAGAATATTAAAAGAATGTTTTATATAATATTGAAAATAAAATTCACTCTTTTTTATTTGCTAGAAACCTACTGGAATCCCATCTGAAATATCCAAGAGCAACTCTGACTCGTGCTTGAAATAGTCAAATATTTGACGGGTTCGGGTGACTTATATATTTATTATAGGGAAGTATGGTTCCAACAATCACATATATAAACAAACAAAGAAAAGAGTATGAAATCATACGTCCGGTCTCATATGTGACATGAGCAAAAAAGGCAGCAAATTCACGCTTAGAATCATTGGCGTTACTAAGGTTCCCAAAACTTGGAAAAGTATTAGCAGCCCTAATAAAAGCATTTCGTGTATAAAATCGTTTTCCAGCACAACCCGCACCGGCCTGGTCAATAATGCCATTGAAAAACGCGGGAGTTACAATACTTGCTACAGAACCACCGCTAGGACTTGGACCGGTGTTTCCACCAGATTTACAAGGGCCTTCACGGCAGCCTGCACCACAATAGCCATCAGTGATACCGCAATAACCGAACTGGCTACAACAGAAGTTAGGTTGACAACCACAGTTTTGTGCCATAACGTTTCTTGAAATGGCCAAGAAAAGAAAAGTGGCAAGAACAAGAGAAAGGGAAATGCTTTGGTTGTTATAGATTGCCATTCTGGATTTTGTGTTGGTGGATAAGAATGTTAAGAAGTGAAGGTATTTATAGAGTCGTAGATGGTGTAGACGTAAGAGAAGTAGCCTAGTTTTATTGACTCCACAAATGATCTAATTAGTTCTCTTATTTTGCGGGACGAAGGGTAGGTTGAAAAGTCTTGGTTCAAATACCGGAAGAGAACCGCTACAAAAGAATCCAAAATTACTGAGTATAATTATAATTCTACCGAATTTCACAATCGATAAAATATTTTTAATCATCTAATTATATTTTAATTTTTTATATATTATATTTTTAAAATATTTATATGATTATCAAATAATAATTTAAATGTCTTAACAAAATCGAAATTCTATAATTGAGATATGTATATCGTAAACAAGATATTTGTACTATTATGTTGATATTATTTGATTACATTTATATATTGTAGATAGTTTATTTAATATTAGGTAGATATTAAATAATATCTACGTATTAGACATCTATTTATATTTTGATTTTTAAATATTATATTTTTTAAATATTTATACGATTATCAAATAATAGTTTGTATGGATTAAGTAAATCGAAATTCTATAATTAAGATATGTATATGGTAAACAAGATACTTGTACTATTATTTTGATTTTGTTTGATTATATTTAGATATTATAGATAGTGTATTTAATATTAGGTAAATATTAAATAATATCTACCTATTAGACTTCTAATTATATTTTGATTTTTAAATATTATATTTTTAAAATATTTATACAATTATCAAATAATAATTTGTATGGATTAACTAAATCGAAATTCTATAATTAAGATAGGTAAATTGTAAACAAGATACTTGTAATATTATTTTGATGTTGTTTGATTATATTTAGATATTGTAGACCGTTTATTTAATATTAGGTAAATATTAAATATTATCTACTTAGAAATCTAATTGTATTTTGATTTTTAAACATTAATTTTTTAAAATATTTATATGATTATCAAATATTATATAGTTATAGTTTACTTTTTTACTTCTTTTAGTTCTTTAGATCTTTCAAGCTTGAAGTGTATATGTTTAGATGATTTTTATAGTTTATTGTATTTTGAACTATTGAATAATTGAAGTATAAATTTAAAGGTTTTAGAATTGTATAAGTATATACATAAACATATATTTCTTTTCAATAACAAAATAAAAATGGAAATAGATTTAATTAACATTTGATAAAAGATATAGTCAAAACAAACATTTCATTATAATAAAAACCAAACAAATAACATAGTTATTAATCAAATAAAAAATAAAAACATTACAACGAAAATGCTTAATACAATCAAATGTAAAAAAACTAAGGAGCTTCGTCGTCGTTGTTCGAAGGTGGTGGTGGACCTTGCAAATGCATGTTCTCCATTATTTGTCGCATGTATTCAGATTCTTCTGCAAATCGATCATTCCATTCCTCTTATCTACCATGACACTGCACATATTCACCATGCCATTGCTCGTATTCACCCCGCCACTACTCGTATCGACCATGTCACTCGTCGTTTTGAACCTGCCACTGCTCTTATTGACCTTGCCAGTGCGTATGAAGACCATGCCACTCCACGTGCTGATTATGCGACCACTCGGCTTACGAAATTTTCTGATCATGCGACCACTCAGCATATTCGCGATCGGAAAGTCCTTGTTGTTGTCGATGTTCAAAACAACTACTAGCAGCCATGGGAGCCCTCAACGGCTGAATTTTTTGTTGAGGGTATCCATGAGGTGAATTTGTTGGTTTGGTAACATTGTTCGCAGCCCATATATCATTCAATATGGTCAAATGACGACTCCATGCCTGACATTTTGATATCAACTCTCCATCCGAAGAATATATCTCCTGCAGAACTTTGATCGAACTACTTGACCGAGCTTTGATCGGTGTGTGCATACTCGCATAAACCCCTTTCTTAACAAGAAAATGACTCAATATCATCCCATAAGTTAAATTAACCCCACCCCCCCCCCCCCCTCTCCCATTTGTTTTAGCAATATGTCGAATCATCAAACTAGCCAAATTAATTATTCCCTCATTTTTACCACAAAAGAAGTTTAAAATGTTTGAATATAAAAAATTGTGAATCATTGTTACTAGGGGGAATAAAATAATTGTTAACCAATTTCAAAGCTAATTTTCCATGAGCATCCAAATTACCTCTTACGGTTCTACGTTTACCGTTAATTTCTGGTTGGTGCAGGAAAAACTCAAAATTTCTATTGCACCCTCGAAGGACATATGCCAATCATCACCCCAACCAATACGAAGAAAAGAAAACAATAGTAATTTTTTACCACCATATAGAACTTCAAATGGAAGGAAAAATTCATCTTCAAAATTCGTTTAAAAAAACCATAGGCAACACTATTAATTCTACACCTCATTTATAAACCTCAACTTTCAGGATCATTCTCAATCATATGTGCAGTGGCATAAAACTGTTGTATTAATTTGATATACCGATCCCAACTGAACCTTGCAGAAATAACCAACCTAAACCTCTATTAGGTTCAAGAAATTTGAAAAATTCTTGCATACCTTCAACTTGGATAAGTTCCTCGTAATCCAAATACATTCTCGAGTAGATTTTGGTTACACCTCGTGGTGCTAGCGGGGTACGAATGTGAACCTCTCCTTCACCCCAATGTTCGAATGTCTGGCTCTCCTAATCTTCTACCTCTTGATGCGAAGAACGTCTTTCAAAAGTTGTTTTTCGTCTCGACGATGATGAATCATCTCCACTTCTTCGGACTTGCTTTGATTTTCTCAAAGAATACATTAAGATGAATTTGTGGTATTTTTTTGTGTTTGAAATTTTTAAAAAATATAGAGAGAATATTTTACTAGATTGAAGGTGTGATGAAAAGGTTGAAGGAGTAGGGTATGTTTAGATTTTTGTTTTCAACTAGCCGTTTTTTATGAGTCATTGTGACGTCATCAAAATGGATATCCGGATTGGCAATCCGGATATCCGAATTCATGGAGATTTTTTTTTTCAATTTCCCCCATAAATAGAGGAGAAACCCAAACCCAAATTCATCATCTCTCAATGCTACTTTACATCTCTCTACATCTTGTACAAATTCTAATAAAGCATTAGTTACTTCTTGTAGAAACTCTAGTTCTACTTTCAGAATAACTTGTATATTTTTTTGCTTTTTGTTTTTCTTTGATAAAAACACTTCAATAACATTGTGAGAACATTATACTAGCTCAATTAATAGATTCTTAAAATCTATCACATTATTTTCTTGTTACAGTTGTTTAGATTAGTTGTTATTCATTTATTTTTATTTAAAACAATCAGTAAATAATTCATTTTTATTTGTGATATTAGTAAGTAGTAGTCTAAATTTAGTTTTTATTAATAGCGATATTAGTTTTGATTAGTATTTTATTGCATAATAAATTTAAAAAACAAATGTTGTTTTAAGTTTAAAATGGATCCAAAATGTAGATATACTAATGTTAACCCACCCGCTAATGTAGATCTCAATACGACATATGATTTTCTTAGAGACTCCTCTCACTTTGACATACTCTCCTCCCATGACAGTGGTGGTGGAAGTACTATTGGTGGGTCGAGGTCTCGTAAGAAAACATCTTGGACTTGGGAGTCATTTTGTGCGAATGATGATAATACCTCCGCTATTTGCAAATTTTGAGCAAAAAGTTATGTTTATAGAGGAGGAAAAAGTATAATTTTGGGCATCGACACTATGGAAAAACATTTAAGAACTCATGAATTATCGGATCCTTCAAAAATTAACGAAAATAGTAATATATTTGTAGACCCTCAAACGGATATTCCTTTTGAGTTTAACCAAGATAGGTATATGAAAGAAATAATGATTTATGCGATCGGTAGTTTACAACCTTTCGGTTATGCGGATAGTTGGGGATACGAAATTGGATACAAGCTGGGGTAAACCCACGAGCCAAAAACATTTCACGTAGCTCTATGCGATCCCTAGCCTTTAAATATTTTTTAAAAAGAAAAAAATTACCGAAACTATGCTAGCTTTGCCATAAAGTGTTTCTATTACTAGTGACATAACTACTTTTACTGTTTTTTATATGCTATGTGTTACCCTTCATTGGATGGATCCCGAATGGGTACTCCAAACGAGAATTGCGTGGTTTGAATCTATTGCCCATCATAACACACAAGTAATTAGAGAGAGTAGTTGAATGCGTGGATAATTATGGAATTAAAAATAAGATTATGTCTATTTCGTTCAACAATGCATCTGTGAATTATAGTGCTATGAAATTGCTTAGAGATGATTACAGTCCCATTTTTCCTAAATTGTTTCACACCAAATGTTTATGTCATGTACTTCAATTAGTTTCAAAAAATAGAATAGGTATGATTTTAGAAGATTATATTGCTTCTATTAAAAAGGGGGTCATATTTTGCACGACCTTCGCTGTTAAAAAAGAGCTTTTAAAACAATTGTTATTAAAAATGAGAAAACATCTAAGAAACTTATATTAGATGTCGAAACTAGATGGAATTCTACTTATATGTTGCTTGCACGTGCTCATGTATTTAAAGAAGAGATTACCTCGCTTTATAATTCATCTTATCCTCCAACAAGTCTTGAAAATCAACATTTGATTTATTGTGCTGCCATGTTAAAAAATTTAAAACTTTTTAAAGATGAAACTAAAACCTTTTCTACGTAAAATAATCATAATGTTCACTTGACCCTTTTTACAATTACTAATCTTGCCATGCATATGGATAACTATAGATCCTATGTTGTAAGTGTAAACATGGTTCCTGCAATAGAATTAAAATTTTCAAATTATTTTCATCCAATCCCGATGACGTATTCTATTGCGTGCATTTTGGATCCTTTTTCATGAAAACAAGTTAAATGTTTTTATAAAGCCTTACAATTTTCTGAATATATTGCCAAAGTATATGATTGTATGTTTAATATATATACTAAGTATGCTGAGATATAGACCAAATACAACTTCAAATGTAAGAGGTAATAACATTAGGGGTAGATGGATATCTTCAACTAACTATGTTCAAATGGAAATGTTACAAAGCGATGAATTTAGAGAAACCCCTCAATCTGATAATGAGTTGTCTAGATATTTGAGGACTAGGTTTGATTTAACAAATTATACTGACCGAGGTATTGAAGATATCTTAAAATGGTAGAGTACCAAAACTCATGATTATTCTATTCTTTGCAGGTTTGTTAAAGATATTTATGCAACACCTATGTCTACAGTTGCAAGTGAGTCTGCTTTTAGCCAAGAGAGGTTGCAATACACGACTAAGAGAACAAATTTAACAAGCAAAGCACCTGGAGTGTTTGTGGCAGTCAAGGATTGGACCGGGATAGATAAAAGAATGCAAGACAAAGAGTTTTCAAAGATTATCTGGATGATTATGAAGATACACCTGAACAAAAAATTATGGACAAAAATGAAGTTGAAGGAGAATCAAGTGAGTCTAGAGATTATGATTACGAAGAAGAACTTGAAAAAGATGAATGATGTTTGTAATATTTATTTTTACATTTTGTATTCTAGTTTGCCAACATTTGTACAACTCCAGGCTCACAAGAGAATAAACTGTGAATGACTAAATAAACTAAAAAACTACTTACCTATCATTATAATAACAACAATTATACTATCAAATAATTATAAGATATGATTTTTGTTTATAAAATAATAACAACACTTGTAATATTTATAACCAAATCACAATAATAAATATCAAAATGTAACAATAAAATTATAACCATATAACTTGTAATATTTACCATGATAAGGTATAGTTTTGGTTTATAAAATAATAACAACACTACTAATATTTATAACCAAGTCATAATAATAATATTCAAAATGTAATAATAAAATTATAACCATAAAACTTGTAATATTTTAACATGATAATATATGATTTTGATTTTTAACATAATATCAATACTTGTAATATTTATAACCAAATAATAATAATAATAATAATAATATTCAAAATGTAATAATAAAATTATAACCATATTCTAATATTTAAAAATTTTGTTTATAAATAATTACAACACTTAAAATATTAATAATTAAATCATACTAATAAAAACCAAATTATAATAATAAAATTATATGTTGTATACACTATAATAATATTTTTGAAATAAACCAAAAATACAACACTTAAAATATTCATACCCAAACAATAATAATAATTAAAATGTAATAACTTGTAATTATAAAATATGATTATAATTTTTAAAATAATAACAAAAATAATGATATTTATAGTTAAATAATAATAATAATATTTAAAATGTAATAATAAAATGATAATAATAGTTTTTTATAATATTTAAAAATAAAATATTTTATTTTTATAATAATAAGCTTATAACTAATGTGTTTCTATTTAGTATAATGTCATTATTATTAGCGTGTCTATGTGTGTGCATCGCTAGCATGTATATGTTTAGCGTGTTATTATTATTAGCGTTTCTCTGCCTCAACGTGTCTTGTCTGGCGTGTTACAAGATGAATGTGACATTTATGCGACCTTATTAAATTATGGGGTGTTTCTATTTACTTTTAACATGTCCAACGCATTTGCTACCTTTTTTGTAAGGGTGGCAAACGAGATTAGTTCTACCAAAAATAAATGTGAATATGCCAAAACTTAAATGGATACCCGTAAAAATGACACGTTGATCCTGCAATCTATCAATCCTGCACACGTTAGTCCTACAATACATTAGTCTTTATACACGCCAATTATAACTATATGTTAGTCTCGCGAATCAATTTTGTATTATACTCAATAGTAAAAGTATTATTTATGATTCGAATATTATATAAATCATATATTTTAATTATAAATATTATAAAAAATATTATTATAATTTTATTATTGTATTTTAAATATTATTATTATAATTATTATTATTTTGTTATTAATATTATTATTGTATAAATTATTTAATAAACCATAATCATATCTTATCATTTTAAGATATTAAATTTTATATGATTACATTTTGATATTTATTATTATGAATTTGGTTACCAATATTATAAGTATTTTATATTTTATAAATCAAAATCATATCATAAATTATAATTTTAAAATATTACAATGTATATGGTTATAATTATATTATTACAATTTGGTTAGTATTAATATAACTTTGTTATTAATAGTATTAATATGATTTTGTTATTAATATTTTAAGTGTCGTTATTTTTTTCATAAACTAAAATCATATATTATAGTTTTATAATATTATAAGAAGTATGATTATAATTTTTGTATTATATTTATAATATTTATTATTATGATTTGGTTATAAATATTACAAGTATTTTGTATTTTATAAATCAAAATCATATCTTAAGTTACAATTTTAAATTATTATAATGTATATTATTATAATTATATTATTATAATCAAGTTAGTATTATTATGTTGGTTATTAATATTTGAAGTGTTGTTATTTTTTCATAAACTAAAATCATATTTTATTATGATATTTTCATACTTATTATTATTATTATTTGGTTATAAATATTACAAGTATTTTGTATTTTATAAATTATAATCATATCATAAATTATAATTTTAAAATATTATAATGTATATAATTATAATTATATTATTAGAATTTGGTTATTGTTATTATGACTTGGTTATTAATATTTTAAGTGTTGTTATATTTCATAAACTAAAACCATATATGATAATTTTATAATATTATAAATTATGTGATTATAATTTTGTTATTACATTTTGATACTTATTATTCTGATTGAGTTTTATGGTATAAATTAAGTGTGGTTAAAATATTACAAGTCTTATAGTTATAATTTTATTATTACATTTTGAATATTATTATTATAACTTGGTTATAAATATTAGTAGTGTTGTTATTACTTTATAAGCCAAAACCATACCTTAAATCAAAATCATATCTTATAATCAAAATTATAAGTTATATTGTTATAATCTTATTATTATATTAGGGTTTTTTTTAAGGTATATGATTATAATTGTTTTATTACATTATAATTATTATTATGATATGATTATAAATATTACAAGTATTTTGTGTTATGGTTGTATTTATTAGTACAATTGTTGCCATTAGAATCAAAGGTAAATAGGTTTTTTATTTATTTAATAAGTCGATAAATTATACAAAGCTATTAATTCAGCTACTATATTGTTATCAATATTTTATTTTTATTGTTTTTATCGAATAAAAACCAATATCGAAAAATATATTAACTACTTCGAAAGTAGAACTAAATTTTTTATAAATGATAACGAATGATTTTATAGAAGTTTTAGAATAGGTAGAAAAATTTAAAGAGGTAGTGAGAAGTTGTGATTTCGGAATGGTCACACATTGTTTTTTTTAAACTTTTTTTTACTAAATTCGAATATCTAAATTGTTGACGTCGGCAACAACGTCAACAATAACGACTAGTTCTAAAAAAAACATATAAACATCTTCCTCCTATCAACACTATCTTCATTCTTCGCACTACTACTACTCTTCTCCCTCAAAATTTTGAAAAATCTAAACACTAAAGATACAAATTCTTTGAAACACAACGAGCCTTCATTATTCACACTACTGCTACTCTTCTCCCTCAAAATTTTGAAAATTCTAAACACTGAAGATGCGAATTCTTTGAAACACAACAAACCTTAATCAGCTAAAGTAACCATTGTTCTTTTATATAATTAAGGTGTTGTTGTGTTGGGAGATCAAAATCGGCTTCATCGTCTTATTCAATATTTTCAATAACTCTCCATTGTTTCCATATGTCGATTCTGGATACAAGTTTCTTCGACATTGTTTTGTTCGTTCTTTTTTAGAATAAAAAAAAAACTACATATAGGTATAATTTTTTTAATATATATAATTTATCGGGTAATATAAGTGTATGCATATACACGTATATAATTCTAAAAACTTTAAATTTATAGTTGAAATATTTAATAGTTCGAAAATTCAATAAACTATTTACAAGCAATTAAACATATACACTTCAAACTTCAAAGATCTAAAGAACTAAAATAGAACTATATAATATTTGAAAGATCTAAAAATTCGAACACGTATTAAATATTATAAATTAATAGTATCTATTTTATTTTATAACTTATTCAAACAGCTTCTATTAAATATTAATACTTATTTTAGAAATTATCTATAATATCTAAATATAATAGATAAATATCAAATAAATATCATAAATATTTCATTTGTATTATACATATCTCAATTATTGAAATTCGATTTAATTAACGAATGCATATTAATTTTAAATAATTAATAAACAAAATGATAAAAAATAATTTAAATGGATCGTGTGGTGGGTATGCTGCATGAGATATCCTACGCAATTTGTCAGTCCCGTAATCTGTCAGTTTCATTATCATGTTTAAGTAGAGTCCCATTTAACCTGCGACTTGTTAGTCCTGCACACGTTTAAATCTGTTAAATAGAATACACACGAGCTGTAAATCCCGCACACGTTTAAATCCCGCTTTAGAGATAGAGTAAATAAAAATAATAAATAATAAATATTTTAAAATAAAATAACAGTCTTATTATTTAAATTGTATAAAAAGTTATATTTATACTGGAGTTTGAATATTTAGAAGAATAATGATCTATAAATTTAAAAATATTATTTGACTTATTTTTCATGTCTCATAAAATACAACTAAAATCGGTCCAAAATCGATAAAAGATTTAATAATAATTTCTTTATTAGTAACACTCTAACTCTGGCGAGCTTTCTAAAAACAGGTATATGATAAACGTTTTTAGCAAAAGCGGTCATGCTTGAGCTCCCGAAGCTCGAAGATTAAAAGCATTTAAATAGACAAACAAGTTTTGATCAATTTTGAGAAGTATCTTCATTTTTAAAAAGCGGCCTCGAAAGTGGTGAGAAAGCCGACATAAATTTGGGTGACACTAATTTGCTTCGATTCATCTTAACATAGAAACCGAAAATAAAAACAACTGCATAGAAGTTGAAGAAAAACTCAAAAGAAGCCAAAACAATTTCTCAATTCTTAAAAAAAGTAAGCTTTTTGGGAAGACCAACATCAACTTGGGTGACGATGATTCGCTTGGAACCATCCTAACTTTTTTGGGATTCCACAAAAATCGAAAAGCAAAAACCACTACTAGAAAAGCTTTCTGAATACTGCATAAAAGATCAAAAGTCTTTCAATGCTTGAATTTTTTTTGCCTGTTATCTATTAAGAGGGAAAGAACTTGATCATTTATATCCCACGTTACTTAGACTGAAAAATTACTTACAATATATAAATGAATGAAATATCTCAACTAACAGTGACCTCTTATAGGAGTGAACCAAGATAAAATCATGCGGGACTACTCGTCCAAAGCGGACAACTGAGTGATGAGATGGAATGAGTATGTCGAATTCGCGAGATTGAATCCTGCGTTCTGAGTGATGAGATGGAATGAGTATGTCGAGTGAGGCGGAATGCACAGAAATCATTCTTCGAATCAAGTTTAAGGGAAAGTGTTAAGTCCCACATCGCTTATATTGAAAATTACAATATACAAGTAAATGAAATATTTCAACTAATGATAGCTCCTTTAGGAGTGAACCAAGAGCAAATATCTAATTATAAACCGACGTATCTTGCAACAAAGCTTTAGAAAAAGGTCATCGACCCACGGCCGCTCCTCTATTCACCCCTTTTACAGAGAGACTGGACAAGATATTTTAACTCCGTCAATAATATCCTTCTCGACAACCATAAACACTGTGTTGAGGTCGTGTGATCCTTATTTAGTTGATTATCTTATCTCATTTTGGCAGCATCAAACATTGTGGCGCACCAGTTCGTGTTTTCCTTCGCTTGACGCATAAAATAAGGTATATATTATTCCTGAATCTCTTTTCCTTTCGATTTTTTCATAGGGTGCTTAATACTTGGATGCTGGAAAATGGATAAGGGAATCAACACTATGGATTTATTTATTACTTCTAAACTGTGGATTATGGAGAACCGTGGATTATGGATTATGGAGAACCATAATGTATAATGTTGGGTCCAATAAGAAGCTACTGATGAGTAGGTGATGGTTGTGATTTCTCTTCCTTTGTCCAATATTTTATTTTCCTACAGAAGGGAATACATTGAGACTCCCAGAAGAGGGAAAAAATTACTCCCCCGTCATCGATATTTTCAAAAATAAGATTTCAAATCCTAAGGAAAAAACTCAGGCGATCAAATGGCCCCAGGTTGTGGAAACGAGTGGTTCGTTTCAGAAAAATGACCATCGTGGCTCTAATCAAAGTCCTCCCCTCAAACAGAAGTTCAAGGGCAACATTCATTAAAAGTTTTCTCCCGAAAGGCTCAATACATCGGCAAGATGGCTGCTCGTTATGTGAATGCCGCTATCAAGACTATGGATTATACTAACACCATTCCTCGACGATTGTTTGTGTGGATTATGGAACTTTATAAGTAGTTATAGTTGATGCAAACAAACTTTGGGGTAGTAAAAAATATTTCCAACGAGAACCAATTGTCCTTTCCTAGTTTCTCCATCTTGATGAAGAACTCGATCAAATATGTCCAAGACGGGAAATCTACATTTCTTTTGAAAAAAAACACAAGGATAATGTTATGGAGGTATTTGATGGGAAGGTTAACATATTAACCAATAAGATTAAAAACTTCAAGGGGGAGAATTCTCGGCTCTAACAACAAGATGACCAGGTGAAAAAGAAGGCCTACAAAATGCCAATATTGGAATCTGAAGTGACACTTCCCAAGTCAAAGATGTTTGGGGCCAATATTTCTTTGATGAAAGCGCTGACCGATGCGGGACAACTCAAAACCGAAGCTCTAGCCGCTTAAAAGAAGTTTCACATGGCCGCTTCTACCAAGAAAGCCGACTACTTGAAGTTTGGGATGGTCCTTGACTTCCATCAAAAGTTTCCCAACCTCCACTTAAGGTCTTTATGATGAATTGTCTTGATTGTCCAAAAATATGGTAGGGTGATCATTAAGGATATTGACTAGGGTCTAAATATTTTCACAAGGCTTCGGATGGGACTGAACCGAGAATAACTACACATAATCTAGAATGAAAACAATTCTCAGAGATATATGGGTAGGACATAGTATACAATCGGTCTCTTTAAGATAACAAATAGTACAGTTTGAAGTTATATATACATTAATTACTCACTCACATATAACATATCAGACGTATGCAATGTTACACTCCCTTCTTCATCCACTGGTTTGTAATTTCCAACCTTAACACTTTCAATCCCCGTGTAAGGTCTTTTTCAATTTTGGCCAAGCTTTTCAGACCTCCACTATTTAATGCGAAAAATACTTTTCTCAACACCTTATCTCCTATTTTGAATTCTTCCCTTCAGACCTTCGAAGCGTACATAATCCTCATGGATGGTTGGTAATATTGGACTCTTAGATGGGCCTTTGTTCTTTTTTCCTCTATCAAATCAAGCCAAACCATTCTTACTTCCTCATTCTTTTCTTGAGAATAGTTAAACACCGTAGAATATGGCAGCACTGTCTCTATCGGCACAATCACATATATGCCATATACCAAGAAAAAAAGGCTTTCATATCTATTGTTCGTATGTGTTATTCTGTAGCCCTACAGAACTTCTTGAAGAAAGTTTGGTCATTCTACTACAATCCTCATTAGGTTTGTTTTAAGAATTTTAGAATGATTCGATTAGTCAGCTCAGCCTGAACATTTTCTTCAGGATGGAAAAATGTTGAGAAATGTTGATATATACCTATGGTTTGGACAAAATAAGAAATCTTAGTATTCTGGAATATGTGACCGTTATCTGCGGTGATTGATTTTGACATTTCGAACCTATAAAAACTATCAATTAATCGAATTTTGTTTCGTTATCCTATAAAGAAGTTCAACCTCTATTGATTTTGAAAAATATTATTACCACATAATGGATGTCTCGATGTTCTCTTAATATACTAGATAAAGGTTTAGCTAGGTCAATGGCTCGTCTGCCAAAAGGAAATGCTTCAGATGTTGAATCAAGAGGTACAGTCGGGAAGTGAATTGTGTTAGCAGACCGCTACAAGAGTCTAACGTTTTTATTAATTTCTTTGCATAAACCAATATAGTTGGCTAGTAGAATCATGCTAACAGAATTATCCGAGTCAAAGTGGTAAAACCAGAGTGTGCCTAACAAGCTCCTTAATGAAGTTCCTTAAATAATGCAATAGATTCTTAACTGACGCATTGTTAAAAAAGTCGGATTAATCATTACTTGTATAAAGTTCCGTCTAGCAAAAGGAATTTATTCATCATAAACTTTAACCTACGGGCTACAGCCTTGTTGGTACGGTAAATACCATTATCAAGGAAGTCCAAAATTTCCGACGTCCAATTTCTAGCCTCATTAATACATACCTTGATGGTTTCTTATAGACTTGGTTCATGCTCTTTTTTTTATTAAGGGATTCTTCATGCTCTTTTTTTATTAAGGGATTCTCCTGAAATGTGACCCAAGGTTCATCCTCATATTAGGCTATTGAAGCCAAACAATTTGCTAAAGAACTTTTTACCCTCACGACTGGCTCATATTCAATATTTTGAAAGAGTCATTCTTGACTTTTCAGCATCTTAAGGTATTTGATGAAATGTTCTTTGCGAGCCTTTTCCTGTCTCAGTGTGTGATTAATCAAAAGTTTAGAGTCGATTATCAATCGAACCCTCTTCATCCTGAATATATGGGCATCCAAATCCTTGCAATTGCAGCTTTGTACTCAGCATCATCTTTCAATACTTGGAAACTAAAAAGACGTGATTCATAGCTTCCCCCAAATGAGCCACTTAATGCACCACGACTCCACTGCCTGAGATATTCTATCCCTCGTTAGTTCGAACTAAACACTCTAGCTCTAAGATTTTATACAATGTTTTGGATATTTTACTATCAAATTATATTATGAAATCATCTAAAGACCTAGCTCCAATAGTTATCATGGGCTCAAATGATATGTCAAAATCCCCTAGTTCTACCGACCATCGAGTTAACCTATTTGAGATGCCTAGTTTTTGAAAAAAAATTAAGAGAAGGAAAAGAGGTTGGAAATACGACGGAATGCCTTTGAAAACTTGGTCGTATTCTTTTTGTAGTGATCAAAAGACTTTGGAAATGAACCAAAAGCAAATCCGTACGGGTCTTCGGATCCAAAACTAACAATATATATTAGTGTGGAGATCGAATTGTTTTTAGTTATATAAGAAGAAGATTTTTAATGCTCTCGTTAGCGGTACCATCTTAAAAACCAAAATTAATAAAGGATCGAAACATTAAAATCGGTTTGGAACCGAACCGATAAAATCGGTAAACCGATAAAAGTGATACGGAAGCAAACCGGTAAAACAGAAAAATCGATAGTACCAATAAATAATCCAACCAATAAAACTATCAAAGCCGATTATTTTGTTATAATAATTATTTATTTATTTATTATACATTATACTTTCAAAATTAATAAAAAATCACTTCTAAATTTTAATTTTTATGTTACTTATTTTAAAAAAAAAATTAAATTATAATTTTATTTGTATTTTAAAATAAACAGGATCGACAAACCGAATTCGAATTAAAATCGGACCAAACCGGAACCAACCCGAATAAAACCACCCTAAATTGAAAACTTATCGGTCAGATTTGATTCTAAAAATTGAAAACAAAAACTTAACAGTCCGATTAGATCCAAATCTACGTTCCGATCCAATTCAATCAAAATTCGAACCGAACTGATACCATCCCTCCCCATGTGCCTTGATTCTTCATATTCGAAAAGATTTGCCTATTTGTCGATATAAGCTGAAATTAGATGGTAGATCCTTAAAATAATCACTTCAACGTCATTAATTGTCACATTAACAACGACAAGAGTATCTTTTCAATTTTATGGTAGACCTTTAAACTAATCACTTCAACGTCATTAACTGTCGCATTAAAATCGACAAGAGTATCTTTAACGGGGGTTGGTCTTTATATTATCATTTTCCTCAATAGGGATTTTTAGATTAATCTATAACTAAAGTACTCCCTCCGTCCCAAAATAATTTGTCGTTATAGGAAATATTTTCTGTTCTACAATACATGTCGTTTTCATTTACCAATGCAAATTTTAATATTATTTATAATCATCTACCAATTAGACTTTTTCTTTTTCCTACTTTTTACGAAAAAGAGGTGTAATTATAATCTTCCTTAAAACCCGTGCATAATCTTAAAACGGCATGTATTTTGGGACAGAGGGAGTATATTTTACCTATTAAAGGAAACGAATTCTATTTTCATTTGTTATGCATATTTATTACACGGGTAGAAATATTTGTCAATAGACTTAATATTTGCGTAAGAGATTGGTAACATTTCGACTAACCATGAGATTTCCACAGCATATAGTTAGAATCACCCGTAAGCAGCGTCATGCATATCCGAATACGAATCGATACATCAATCATTTTTTACGTTAAACTGTAGGTTAAAAATGTTAATGTATGACAAAATGTTATAAATGGTGGGAAATGGACAACCGAGATTGGTAGAATATCAATTTTTTGAATTTTTAATTGTAAGATTTGAACCAAAGCTTAAGTGTAAAAACATTTGTTAGAATCTAAAGACAAGCTCCGTGAACAACAAAAAAATTGTTTATGTTACAATCGAATGTGCAAACGAATCACACACAGAGCCGAATGTGCAAACATATGTATGCTGAAGGATTTTTGAAGATATTTATTTCTTTTAGAAGAAGCTGAATCATTAAGGGATTTGATCTCTTGTGAAATTTGAGTCATTGATCAATAAAACCGTTGATATTCGCGTGTGTATCTTTAACATGGTAGTACGCAAAGATAACATTATATGTCCTACGTATGTCAACGTTGTCCTCGTCTTTTTGTGTTGGTTTTTTTGACAAATTAAAGAAATGGACCGTTGAACATTATTGTAAGCATGAAGAACATTTCACACATCTTTGTTCCTCTATAAATTGTGGGAGAATGATATCAAGCCATTGTCGGTTATTGCAAGAGAAACACTTGAGATTTGAAATAGAAAGTTGATATACTTTGAGATACTCTGAGTTTCATAGTTCCTTGTGTAAGTTAAGGACGTTGTAACAATATATTTGTTGTTGAGTGTCTATTGTTTGAAAAAGTCTTCTTCTAACCTCTTATATTTAATATTTGTGTCTGTTACCCCTGGATGTATGATTTTGTCACAATGCAAACCACGTTAAATCTGTCTTGTGTGTATTTGGTTTAACATTCATCTTGTATATCTTGTTTGTTTGTTTTTGGGTCATAACTAAAGCTTTAAGTACGAGCCAAATCTGTGTGGCTCTCTTACTTCCTGTTGCAAGATTTATTCTACAAACTAACGGGTTTTCGGGCAAATAGTTGTTGAGCTTCGGCTAACGTTGTCTATTGCTCGGGTGTTGTGACTTCTTATTATTGATTATTTAGAAGTGGATTTCTCTTATAAGGGAGAGTTAAAACCATTAGACATGGTGTGGTAAGTGTGAATAATATGGAGCAATATCGTTTGTAAGGTTATTATAAAGTTCAAAAGGCGAATACCATTTCAGATATTGAGGTTCAAAAAGAAGGTCTCCACTAGGAAACTAAGAAAAGCCACCAAGATAAGTTTTATGAAGTTCAACCTAGAACATTCAACAAAGATAAATGAATTCAACAACTAGACAATTAAGGTTCAAGCTTTCCTAGTACATAGAGGATTGTTTGCTATCATATATGAGAAATCTAAAGAAAATATTGATGCATATGTAAAGTCTAAAGCTCATAGTACCCTAATTTTAAGTTTCCGGGATGAAGTGCTTCGAGAGGTCTCTGAAAAGCCTACGATATTGGGGATATGAAATCAAATGAAAGTCATTTACATGAAAAATTCAATGGCCACTAGATTGTATCTTAAGAAATAGTTTTACAAACTATCAATGAATATAAGCAAAATATCTTAAGAAATTAGATGATTTCAAAATAATCGTTCTTGGTTTGAATGCAATTGAAGTTAATGTATAATATGATGATCATCTCATAATACTTTTGAGTTCTCTATCCAAAGTGTATGAGAACTTTGTTGACATAATATTCTACGTAAAGGATTCCCTTACGATGGTGAGTAAAGAATGTCTTAAATTGAAGGATCTTCAAAAGACGATAGTTCTAAACGGAGACTCTGAAGGTCTCAAAGTAAGTGTAAGGGGTAGAATAGGAAGAAAAAACTCAATTAATAAGAGAGAAAACTATCATTCTAAATTTAATAGATTTGCGAGAGGTTGTAGAGTGAGATATTGGTTATGAAAGAATGAGGGTCGTATCAGTAGGAACTATTTAGAGAAGAGAACGAGAATACTTATTTGAACACTAAAATCGGAGATACTAAAAGGGTTTCAGTTGATTATGAGTGCGTTGATTGTTTAATGGCTTCTACTTGCAAATACAGTGACAAGTGGATCCTAAATTCGAGTGCTACATTCCACATGACTTCCATCAAATATTAGTTTTGAAAACTTTAGAATTTTTTTGGTGGAAACGGTATTTTGGAAAATGATGAACCATGTGATGTCAATCGAATGAGAATTGTTCGACCTAAGTAATCTACAAGACTTAAGAGAGTGATAAACAATGCGAGAGACGTGCTGAGAATTAAGAAAAACTTTCTTTCTATTGGAATATTATATGAGAAAATGTTTACATATAAGGATGAATACGACAAGCTTAAGGTCTTGCAAGGCTCACTTTTTTTTATGAAAGCCTATAGGATTAATAATGTGTTAGTTTTATCAGGTCTGTAGTTTTAGGATGTGTGTCTAGTGTAGAGAAGGATTCAACTAAATCATGACATCTGAATTTTGGGCATAGAATTAATATGAGACTTATTGAGCTTAGCAAACAAAGGTTGTTGGATGGTAGCACAATTCATACGCTGATCTTTTGGGAACTTTATGTGTTGCGTAAGAGGAAGAGGCTGAAGTTTCTACATGGTGATCATACAACCAGTGATGTGCTTGCGTATGATTATTCATATCTTCAGGGTTTGGTACGATAACCAACTATGGGTGGCGTAAGGTTCTTCAAGTCGTTGATTGATAACGGTTGTATAAAAATATGGGTTATTATTGTGAAGCCGAAGTGTGAAGCATTTGATAATTTTAGGATATGGAAGAAGTAGAGAATCAGACTAAAAAGATGTTGAACAAGTTACGGTCTGAGTATGGCTTAGAATATGTTGATGAGGTATGCACTAGTTACTATTCAAAACTTGGCCTTTCGAGACACCAAATCATGAGAGAAACTCCTCACCATAATATGAATGTTGAAAAAATAAATTGAACATTTTTGAAAAGGGTTATGTGTATGCTTTAAACAGCTGGAATGAGTTAAATATTTTGGAGAGAAGCCATGACTATGGCTATGTATATCATCAATATGAGTTGATCTATAAAACTGGAATTTATTTATCCTCGAGAGGTTTGGACTAGAAAAGACCTCGGTTGGAATATTTGAGAGTATTCTGATGTGCTACATACGCATATGTGAAGAAAGACAAGCTTTAGGCTAACGCACTAAAATATTTGTTCATTGGCTATTCAGTAGGAGTAAAAGGGTATAGGTTATGGTACCTCGAACATCAAAATGCTTTGATAAGAAAAGATCTTGTATTCACTGAGGAGGGCATGCTAATGAAGAATGTTGTGGAGACCTAACCTAGTACTGCCAAGAAGAGATATGAAATTGATAATGAGTATGATATGAAGAATAAAGACGAATGTGTTTATGCCACAGATGACTTCGGACATAGTCTACGTTCGGCTAATGTAGAGGAAGTTCACCAACTGCATCCCAAGAATACCAGTTCTTGATTTGATATAGATTTGATATAGAATATTTGTTAGCCCAAAGGGTTTGAAAAACAAAAGGCAGAAGATATGTGTTTGTTGAAGAGGCCTCTATATAGGTTAAAACAATCGTCAAGACAGTGAAATATAATATTTAATTATTTTATGAGTTCCATCAAGTATATTCCAAATTGTTATGAAAATTATGTCTATTATAACGAGGAAACATACAAGGAGAGACAAATCATGTTTCCATTATATATGTATGATATCATAATAGCTAGAAATCACATGAAGAAGATTGAAATGTTAAAGACTGAACGTAAGGAAAAGTTTGAAATGAAAGATATAGTTACAAAAGGAACATATCGAAGGGGTAATAATTCTTATCTTACTAAGAATCATAGATAAGGTCCTTAGAAAGTTCAAAATGTCTAAACCTAAAGAGGTTAGAACTTTCATTGGTGCCTCATTTATACTTATTATTACTCAAGCACCAACCACACCAACATATAAGAAATTTATACAAGAGATATCGTAAGAAAGTATCATTTGAAGCATAATATATGCCATGATTTATGTGAGACTTGAGTTTGCCTATTATATTAGTATTTGAGAAGATTTATATAAAATATGAGGAAGTCTTGTTAGAAAGCCCTTTAGTGGCTCATGATATACTTGAATGGTTCGTAAGAAGTTGGGTTATGTTACAATTAGAAGGATAAGCCTCATGAAATCTTGACAGGGTATGTTAACTTTCATTGGTATAGGTTTCCTTGACACAAGGAAGTCAACTTCTTGTCACCTGTTTACTATTCTTAGAGAAGTGGTTAACTGGAAGTCTTGTAAACTAAATATGGTTGCTTTGTCATATGTGAAAGATGAATATATGGCTGATATGAAATCAATAAAAGAAGTCATTTTTAAAGCATTGTTTAGTGAGATCACTAGTATAGATCGATATGTGATTTTGTTCTTTGATAGAATAGTGTTCTTCATTTAATGAAGAATATGAAGTTACATAATAGAACTAAGAAATTAAATATCAAGTTACACTTCATCTGAGATTTGGTGGAGAGAGAGCAAGTAAAGGTGGAAAAGATTACAAGTGAAGAAAATTATTTAGATGCCTTAAACAATGTATTACCAGTTTTAAATTTCACAAACTGTATGAGACTTGTGCAAGTCTGAGATGTGGGTGGATCTAAATAGGAGTTAAATATCGATTGGAGATGCAAAACCAAATACTTGTAAAGCATGAACATTTGAATCTCTTTGATTATAGTAAAATGAACTATTTGAATCTCTCTTTTGACACAAAATAATTCACCGGAACCTAAAGGTAAGCTTTTCTGAAGGCAATAAAAGTGTTTATTTTTAAATTGAAGATTAATATTGATCACCTGTAGAGTCGAAGGTGTTGAACATGTACAGGGAATGACTTCTGAATATACCTATTTGTTTCTAAAATAATTTGAGTCACTAAGGAATTTTAATTGATGTGAAATATCTAATATTTATCAATAAAACGATAATCTTGGTATGCATATCTTTTGGTAGAATAGTACAAAGAGGCACCACTACATGTCGTATGAATGCTAGCATTTTCCTATCTTTTTATGCGAGTTTGCTTCAATATTTACCAATTTAATATACCAAAAAGAATTATTATGGTAAGAAACTAAGTATAGTAAGATCGGATAAACTATTAAAGTATCACCTAGCCTAACTATAAGTTAGTTTCGACCAAGATCTAGTGAAATTATTAATTTTCAGCACATACTTGACTAGTTTTTCCGTTATCTAAGATAACCAAAATATATGATCCTCAAAGGATATGGCTAGAAAATTTCATGCAATGGATGTAGCTTATATATGTCGCCAATTACAACTCTTTTGAATGTTCATATTTTTATGGCCATTTAATGCCTTTGGTCTTCTTGAGTACTAATATATTTATGGTCATTTATATAGATTAGTCATTTCATAACTCATTTTATCTTTATGTATTTGTCTTTAGCTACGTACTTCTTACACCTTTGACTATTTAGTCGAACATTTTTCAATTGTTCAATAGATGGGATCTTATGGACCAATTTTATTTTCATATTTTTGGTGACCCCATAGTCTCTATGAAATAATTGAAGACTGACTATCTAACATGTGTTGATCATTTAACTTTGTTTCTTTGTAAATTCTTAGTGAAGCTTATAAGATGGTCGACGAAGTGTATATGGTAGTTGATGATAAATATGTAGTCCTAGAGTATGCCAAAGTTTATTATAAGCATTAGGATGGACTCGCAAAAGTCTTAAAATACATTGGTATACAGGTTTCCCACCGTCTCCGAAATAACTTTAAATATGTCTTCATATTAATTTGTGATGAACTTGTTCTTACATATATTAAAAAACCTTCGACAATTGAAACCTACCTTAACGATAAACACCTTTATTTAGGAAGAAAAAATAGTACAAGAACAAGTAACATGGTCCTTAAGTTATTTAAACATTGTGTGAAATCAAAGAATCTTCATTTGTTCTTAAAATAGATTTAAAATACCTTCGGAATTCTTCAAATTTCTTAAAGTTTTGTTGGGTTATAGGATAATCTTCTAATGGTTTAAAGTTTTTCGGGTGCTTTTGGATATAGTACAACCCCATAGTCATCTCAAACTATGTATGAAAGACTATTATTGTTATTGCATGAGCGGACGAAGCAATCGTTTTCTTTAGTGTCCCGATGGCTGAATAACAAGTAAAGTTTTAAAGGTGTGGTTCAATAGCATCCCTTAAAATTTTAAAGTATGTCGAAAAATATATATATTAACTTGAAGGCCATGACATTGTTCAACATTGAGGCAGCCGAATGAAGTAAATATTTGAACTGCTGTAGGTTTAAGTAATACACATGAGAGAATAGTAGATATTAAACTAAAGAATTCAACAGAGGCACTCAACGCATGTGTGCCTTGTGATTGACACTGACAAAGGAATTGCATGCTCATATTTCCGCCAAAGAGTTAAGACTATAAATGATCAAAAGTAAGTTTATCTGTAAAATGAATAAATCAATCTTATAATAACTATATCTCCTATTTATAGATAATATATCTCCTAAATAATAAGTATGGATGACACGTTTATCTTATAACACGCATTGGCCATCTAGTACAATAGGTTACTATTACCCATTAACTGTTATTGGTATTTTATGTATGATTATATCTCAAATCTGCAATAATCTTTAAGTTATTTACATCTTTATTTTGTCTTTACTTTTAGGACTGGACTCTCATTATCACGTACTTTACCTATGCTTCCATTTTATTCCTTAACCGATTATTCTTTCGACTAAATCTAAGTGTTTTCCATCAACAACTACTAAATATTATCCATTTAACTAACACTTTTACTTTGTGTTATTTTGGTGATGCTCTCTTTCCAACTACTACTCTTTACATTCATTTAGGTGACATTTTAATGACATATTTGATGACACGTTTTACTTAGTTATTTGCTAACGCCTTTACCTTAATGACATATTTGAAGACGTTTTTTACTTAACTATTTTTTCGATGTTTTTTACTTAGTAAGTTTGTCGATGCCTTTACCATAATGATATGAATATTTTTTTATTTCCCAATAAGGGTACAGTTGAAAGGCCATACACCTTATAAGGAACCTAATGTACCACAAGCGTACAAAGCACATGGATGCCACGTATAATTTTATTTGTGATATAATATAAAAAAGAACTGTTGATGTGAAGAAAGTGTTTACACACGATAATTCAATAGATATAATGACCAAAGCATATCATTTCGAAAGTTTAAGGAGTGCCTAAACTGGATTGGTGTTCGCAACATCAAGTGAATTCCTTAGAGGGTACTTGGTGACTCTAAAGAAGAGAAGTTTATTCTTTGATAGAAACGAAAGGATATTCGCCTCAAGGGGAAGATTTGTTGAGAATGGGTCGAATAATATCTTGACAGTGTACCATGTCCGCTGGTACAGTCTTATGTCATTGATAGTGTACATTCGTGCTTAAATATATAGCACATTATACTTTATAGTCTTGTTTATATAAACCCATTAGGTCCATTATCTACTAAGTATATTTATTATCTATAAATATATTACTAGGACTACACAAAAAACATCTGAAAAATTTGTAACCCTTCTCTTCTTCTAGGGAAGAACCTTACATCATGATGTAAGGTTTTCTTTAAGCTCGTACATACTATATTTTTATTGAAGTAACCAAATATTTCATTCAAAATTTGTACCTAGCTCTTGAAGTGTTTTAAGGGTAACATTATTCTTGGTCATGACTGTTTTGAACATTTTGACTTTAAAGGTTTTTTTTTCTAACCAAGCCGATTGTAAAAAGTTTAATCCATACTTTTACATTATTTTGAGGGTTGCCAATTTTTTCGATGATCTTCCAAACTGTACCATTGTATAGAAAACAAATTATTTATCTATTATTCAGATGTTATGAGAATAACGGTAAACGGGATGTGATGATATGTCTCCATAACACGAGTTTCGAATGTAAGTAGTTGTTGTTTTGAATGAGTTATGTTTTTTATTAATTTATATTTACACAAATCATCGTATTTAATTACCTTATCTTTTTACAGCACATGCTTTGGACTATAAGTGGTATATGAAGGGTGCAAAGTGGAGGTATATGATGATAATGGAACGAGTTAAAGCTTGTAAGAAGTTTGTCAAAATATGCTAGTGTCGAAGATGCTTTCTTTCTTTTAGTGGCATACGGTCCAATCCAGTTTTTATTACAAATTTCTCAATCGAGGAGAATGTGAGTGAACCGACTTATGCACATACAACAATCTCGGACGTGAGCATCAATTGTTTTTCCATATACAACGCACCATTAAGCTTTACTATGGTTATATATATATATATATCTTTTGTCACGATAGTTCTAAACTAAGGAAATCCAAAGTTTTTATATATGACGTACATTCAACATTAGTCCTCCATAAATGAAGGATTGTGTATGCATGTCGTTTTATTTGGTCATCCAATCGAAAGATAATAACAAAACGATATTTAATTATTATACCTATATTATAAAAAAGATACTATAAATTTGAAATAGATGGAACCTTGTAAGTAACATATTTTTCGGGAGAAAAATATTTTATTAATCAAAATAAAATTTGTTTTGTTTTCCAAATAATATTTTTAGGTTGGAGCATCATTCTTTGCTCCTTGAATATATAAGTTATAGACTATATCGCATTCACACATATCCAAGATTAAAATTTAGGTTATGTTAAAAATATCATAAAATAACATTTAATAAAATAAATAAATATTTGAGTAGTAGAGAGTAAAAATGTCGTGAAAGCATATCATAATATCTAGATCATCGATTGTAGTAAATAGTTTTTTCTCAAAAATATCACTTAACAAGTATTAACCCATGAATTAGATATTTGATTTATCAACTCATTCTTTACATATTTCATACTAGAAAGTATTAGCTCAATATTTGGAGTTGTCACCGGTAATGATAAACCTAGCTTCAAAAGTTTGGACCCCGAAATCCAAATATATTTTTTTATTTTATGTACGAACAAAATTACTACATAGATCTAAAAGACCCGTCAAGTAGGAAAATTATTGTTCATCTTTAGCAAAAATGTAAATATAATCCACAGTGTAAACCAACTGTCGCACACGAATCTCCAATCTTGACCTTTATATTAAACACACCCCTCCTATATTTCAACTGAGTTTCATTTTAGTCCTCACGCGTGAGATTTAAGAAATTTAATCAGCGTCGGTTGGATTTTCCATGACTAAAAATGCAAAATATTTAAAACACGGGGGATTTGTTTAATGCAAAAACTAAACATAAATGACTATATTGCAAATTTGACCGGACGTGGAGGACCATTTTAATATAAAATTAAAACATATAGTACTTGTTTCTTACAAAAGTGAACATGGGTATATATGAGAGACTATGTTTTCATTTAACTTCAATTTTAACACGTCTTAAGTTGGCTAGACAATATTTTATCACTAACGCCCTCAAAGTCATTTGTGTAAAATGTTGACAACCAAGTGATTTGGTGTCGAAATATTGAAATGAAGAATAATAAAGATTCAAACGTGTCACATAATTCAACAACACAACATTTTCATGTGTAAATCGATCACTCAACTCGTTCATTACAAAATCTAACATTTAAAAGAAAATAAACAAAAATTCAAACAAATCTATTAAAAAACAAAACGGTTAACTACATTTAAACAAATCAATTTAATAAATTCAAATAAATAAATAAATAACAATTAAAAAAATCGAATTTTAATCCTGTGTTACCCCACTCAACAGCTTCAAAGCTCGTACGACTAAAGTGTAAGTTTTCCTTCTTATATGCTACTAATTCTGTCCCTAAATATTTGACGTTCTAGCAAAAACGTTTTCTTCCAAATTAATTGTCATTTGTAAATTTCAAGGAGGTATTGATGGTTGTTTACCATTTATATCCCCTTTCATATTAATTATTTACTTTTGTTTTATTCTAAATACATATTAATTGGAAGGGCTATTTATGGAAATTAGAATTACTTTTTACAATTTCAAAACTAATATGATGTTTCTTAATTAATGTGTAGAGTCCTAGAACGTCAAACATTAAAGGAGGGAGTACAATAATAGTTTGTAAAGTCAACAAGCTGGACAAGATACTACGTATGCTACAATCCTATTACTATTTAAAGTTTTAAAATTACCAAAAACTCATATCATATAAATCAATTTAAAAAGTTCAAACAAATAAAATAAACGACATAAAAAATTAATTATAAAAATTCATGCAAATCAATAAAACAAAACTAAATACAACAAACAAATTAAAGAAATTAATTAAATCGCAAATGTTAAAGTAACTAAGATTTCGTTATACTAATCGAAGGAAACAACAGCTTGAGTGGTACCTGATTAATTATAAAGGGTTCACAAATGTATAAAAACTTAGGTTCAATGTTAATCTATAAAATTAAAGCTAATTATGATTTGTTCTTGGTAAAGAAATAAATTAGAGAAATAAATGTTCACTCTTATTTCGAGGCATTCTCCGGGTTGACATGGTATGATGTTATACAACTACTTTCGGGCATTCCCCAGATAATATGAGCACTTGATTACATTTTCATAAAAAATATTTCTTCCAAAAAAATACAAGGAAATGATGGATAAAAAAACATCAAAAGTAAAGTCATAGGGGTACTAATTATGGAATAGTCACAATCGCGTCAGAGAGGCCCAATCTTGCATATGACCAAAAACATTTGTAGGTACTTACAATCTAAAGAATTAGTTTGATTTGGTTTTAGAATGGCTAAGGAAATTTGGTGCCATGGAATCTATAGTGAAAGTCGAAGAGGATACGAAAGGATAGGAATGCGTCCAACAAACCGGTCTAGGTGAATATCCTATAATTCTTTTCGCGCTATATGTAATAAATTACTGTTTAGCTAGAAGTTGTGTGAAGCCAAGATGATCACTCGTGGTCAATATTGTAGAAGTTTAGCTTCCGGAAGTTAGCTTCCTAGATCATCCGGGATAAGGGGCATTCCATCATTTAGTGATTAATGGTTTATGGAAGAGTATTGCAAAGTAGACAATGCGAGGGAATGATATCCCCATACGTTTATCCATTGTGTTAAGTTTCTTATACATGATAAGTCATACAATAAAAAAGTGGCTGGGTATGTTGTACTTGTTCCAAACCCGGTTGGACTACTGGATATACGTATGGTAAATTTACTGCTCTCGTTAAGGGACCAGATCTTAATATCTTCACCTCTGATGCGAGGTTAATTTTTGGATTGCTTTATGGATTTCGATTAAATACGTGCAATGAGATATTCTACTTGATTGGATTGAGCTTGACCAGTTCTACATGCCATTTTATATGATATCTGATACCTTAGTATTGGTGCGCATCTTGGTTGAATGGATGATACTTTAACCATATCGGCCAACAGAAGAACTATCAAAGAGCCTGGGGTCGAACTACATGGAGCTGGTTGTACCATCCCCGATTTGGATTTTAAAGGGACTTGTGGTTGTTATTCAAAGCTTGAGCATTTTTCTTTATCATCAGCTAAGATTTTATCCAAAAACATACGTTCTTTATCTTTTCAATTGATACCCATTTACTTCATAATGAGTTGGTGTTTTCGCTCAAAATGTTCCATAAATGCTTTAGAAGGGCCACCTGATTCCAAATTTTAAGGTCAAAATCCCAAGGCCACCCTCCTGAAAAGGCAATGTAGTTTTGGTCTATCCAAATTTAGAACCTCATATTTTTATCTCAGGGCTAGACAAAGAGTTGGGTTAAATCTTTGAGAACGCGAATTAGAAGGATAAAACTGAAGACCTATAAACTTGGCATGTAAAGATAACATATTTGATTAGCTGAAGCATTTGAGTATAGATTAGGTGTTCGGAGGTCCACAAGTGGATGTGATTTAGTGTCATTGGAAAAAATAGTCTACAGTCTGTATAGGTGATACGATTTTTATGAGGAGGACTCCCAGGTATTCCACCAGAAGAGAGCCCTCCTCAAAACCAAGGCTGAATATGATGGTCCGACGAATGTTGTTAGAGACACCAGAAAAGTATTACTGCTTTTGCATGGTTAAGGTAGAGGCCTGAAAGGGAGGAAAATTATTCAAGATCATCCTTAATGAGGCTAATTGATTTCGTGTTTGCAGGAAATAAGATAAATCATCTACAAAATGGAGATTGCTGATTTTCAGTTTATAGCATTTCCAATGGCAGCCAAAATCAGTATGGTTACTTTTTTCCTTGAGAATCCGAGTGAGAACTTGCATGATAAGGACAAAAATGTAAGGGGAAATATTATCATTTTGTCTAATTCCACGCTTACCCTTATAGGCTCCAAATGTATTTCCATTGATGTTGATGGAATAAGTAGAGGTAGAAATTCATTACAATATCTACACAATAATTAGGTTTAGAAATTCCATAACATAGAGAATGTCAAGAAGGAAACGCCAAGGCACGTTATAGAAATATTTCATAAGATCAATTTTCATGGTGGCACGAGGACGTTTTTGATTAATATCGTAACCATGGAGGTGCTCCTAAGATAAAATGATATTATATGAAATACTACGACCTTGAATAAAGACTGACTGAGAGGAGTCAGTGAGGTGGGGAAGGGCTCGTTTTATTTTATTCGCAATAAGTTTAGAAATTAATTTATTATGACATTGAAACATATGATGAGACTATAATCAGAATCGGTGGATGCATTGTCTATCTTTGGGATGAGAGATATAAGTATTTTGTTCCAATTTGGGTTCATCTTATTAAATTGAAAGAAATGATGGACTACTACAGTTAGTTCAGGTTCGATTGTGTCCCAAAGGGATTGAAGGAAACCACCATTGAACCCACTAGGGCCAAGGTCCTTTAAATTATCAACGGTGAAGATGGAGGTTCCAATTGCAGATTCAGTGATATTACAGGTCATATTTGCGTTTTCAGCTTTTATTAGCTTAGAAGGGATAAGTTGGAGGATACATTGAAAACCTGGGTATGGAAATGGGTTTTTTTTATCCAATAATGTTTTGGAAGTGGTTGACAAAAATATCGGCCATTCCTTTGGGATTTGAGAAAATATAGCGTAAACTATTGTTAATTGTAATTATTTTATTTTTTGGAATGCGGTTTGCGTTGTTGTTATGAAATCACTTGGTATTACGATCACCTAACTTAAGCCAGGTTTCTACTTGAAAAAATATTCTTTAGCTATGATAAGGAAATTGTATTCTTTTGACGCATTAATTTCCACTTCAATAATGTTTGGTACATAAAGCTTTGGGGAGTTAGGCTTTGTAGAGGGAAAGTCGAGCCTTATCGACTATATCAGAGATGTTACTATTTTTTTTAAGTTGGAGTTGGGGGATTTTGAGTCGGATTTTCTTAAAAGTAGTATTAGATATATGTGATCCCATGGCTGGGCTAAACCAGCTTATAGATACAATGGACTTGTAATCTGGATGGGATTGCCACATGCTAAAGAATTAAAAGGGTTTTTGGAATATAATTTGAGGTTGTGTAATAATAACATAATCAGGATGTGATCAGAATTTCGTAGAAAGTCATAGTGGGCTACTTAATTAGGAAAAAGAGAGTCTCAATGCCTATTAACAAGGACATGGTCGATCCTAGAGAATATATAGTTATCAATTTGCTTGTTGCACTAAGAAAAACAAAAACGTGTGAAACAAAGGTTATTAAGTTCATTTAGATTACAACAGTTGTAAAAATCATTAATGGAGGTATTCTAGATGTCCGAGTTTCCAATCCAGTATTTTGCATGGCGGATAACATTAAAGTCACAAAGGACAATCCAGGGAGTGCCCCGGTGGAAAGTTGACACAGTGTGCAGATTATTCCACAGGGAAATGTGATATGGTGGTTCATTGAACCTGTAAATTATGGATATACCAAAGACAAAATTTTCGGCTTTGTAAAAAATTGTAAAATAAATTTTTGATGAGATATGTGATTTTAGGTGAATTTTATATACATAAAGGTTCCAAGCAATGCATGTTTCAACATAGAGAATGGAATTCACTGTTCCTGATGAAGTGCCAAAATGGAATAGTGTTTGCATTATTCTTTCTATGTTATCTATTTTAACTTTAGTTTCAATTACAAAGAATAATGTTATGTGGTTCGAGAACACGTACTGATTAACATATTTTTGATAGATGAGGTCATTTAAACCTCTAAAATTCCACGCATATATTATCATTAAATAGTAGGGTATAAAACTTACAATGGTTACTAATAAAGGACCATGTTTTCCTCTTGTTTCTTGAAGCTTCCTCGTTTTATCGTATTAAATATTGGGATTAATGATCGAGGAGAGATTATTTTTGTTGTATTCTCAGAGGTTGGCATGTCATGGATGGCTGCTTGGGTAGTGGTCTCGCCCTAGCTTTCATCTAGAATTGGCATGCTCGATAGGTTATCATCCCCATACCACCTTGTTTCCTTTGAGAGTTTTAGTTATAATATATTGGATCACATTCACTGAGATGGATTCTGGTGGAAAAACAAGCATACCATCTTAAACGTAGATTGACTGGAGTTTTTCTAAATACATAATAGATTGGTTTTTACAAGGAAAAGCGATAATTCTAGCATAATTTTGAGAGTTAAGGATGGGGATACTTTACGGGATCTAGTGAAGTGAATTTGGTGGAGGAATGCTGCGAAAAGTACCTTATTGGAGAGCACACTTGGTGTAAAGACAGTGTTTGTAGCATGGTTCGGGGTAGGGGTACGGGCATAGAGATGAGGTATATAAGCTAAATTTTGGGTTGCAGTATAGCCTTTATAACGTATACATCATTGAAAAATTCTTCCTCGACTATTGCAACCATGGAATGACTAAGGGAACTTTGTAGTCCACGGAAATCTTAGGATAAACAATGGGCCATTTGCAAGGTGAATATCAACTACTTTGGAAGTGGATTTGGTATGAGTGATGGTTGAGTCTGATGGAGGTAATGTTTTGTGGGTAGGGTTTGAGTGAAGTTATGAGGATTGTCATGTCTTTGGATTAGGGTCGATATGGCTGCATTTTTTTGGACATGGGCATAGGTTTAGTCATCTTTCGAAAGAGTCGACCTAAAGTACTCTCAGATGAGCGAGGGTTTGGGTTTAGGTTTGCATGAGCATTTTGGGGCGCAAGAGGTAGAATCAATACTTGAGTTATAGATTAAGTTGGGTTGGGGTGGATTGAGTTTGCATGCATGGGTTCTGATATAGTTAAGGCAAACATGTTTGGATTATTGCTAAGAAGCTTGAAGCTGGGATATGGAAGAGTTCAAGTGGAAGGATGTTATAAACGGAGGCTGATTTTTCCCTGGTGCCCAAGCTTGGGCGATGAATGGAGGGATTTGTATCAACATTAGAGGCATGCGGATATTTACATGGCTTTAGAACACCACATTTGTAGGGTCCAAGCGCAAGATAATCAGCATCGAAAAGGCAAGGGTCACCAGAGGAAATGGAGGTGAGACGATGGAGCTTTGTCTTTAGGATGTCGAAGTCAATCTTGGAGGGTACGATTTCCTTCTCTTCCATTTTTATGTTAATATTGAGGTTTTTTTCTCCATTATGCTTCGACACTTTTCTAGTACAACACGATAAGCGAAGTCTTGCTCAACAGAGAACTTTGCCGATGCTTAATGGCCAACATGCATGGTGGTGGAGAGGCCGTGCACAGTGACAGTGGTACGGTTTCCCAACGATATTGACCTGGTCAATGACGGAGTTTTAGTCGACCGAGTTTCTTGGAGAGGGAATTTCCAGATAGTTTGGTTTCCAGAGATGACAAAGTGTCACAAGATCTTTTGCCCGAGAAATGGGAAACCATAGACAGAAGCTCATCATTATGCATGTTTGTTTTGAGTAAAATGGGGGGTAATTCTACGTATGGTATGTGAACTCATGGAGAATGTGGGGCTCCTGGCTTTGGTTATAATCCTCTTCGAGTGTTCACTAATAAGAATATAAGATATCGGGGGCTAAAATATAATAAACTAAAGTCTTATATGGAAAATTGTATAGTTGAAGGATAGTTTCTAGACTATTTGTAAAGATTGAGAGCTCAAATGTAATTAACCTATTTGTGTAACTAATTATGTCCCACCAAGTTTGAACGTCATTGACAACAGTGGGGAAATACGGTATTTTCATTAGTTCAATCTTACTTTTACTTTTTTGGCTCTAAGGCTATGAATAAAGAATACGACATTTCCATTAGTTCAATCTTACTTTTAGTTTTACTTTCTCTCACTATAATCAAGCTCTCTATTTCTCTCTCAAGAATCTAGATTTACACTTAACAAATTCAATCGATTAGTACCTTCATTTAATAATCTAAAACCAGAGAAAATTGATTTTTTTTATCAATTATAGCTGTTCTTAATCAATAATAGAGACAAATAAAGAATATAATCATTTGGTTAAAAAAGAAATCGATACTTTGAGATCTGATTTAAGAAAGGGAGAAATTAATAAAATGATGATGATTAAATTCCAATTCAACATACTCATTCAGACATCGAAGCTCAAATGAATCAATTGTTGGATAAAATCACAACACTAAACGATAAGTATGTTCAAAGAGAACATAATATTCGGCTACGGAGGCCAAAATCTGAAATATGGCAAGTTGAAGAGAAGTACGGTCTAGAAAATCAATCTGATTGATCTTATACAACTCATTGAATTCAAAGTGACAGGAGGAAAATACATTATGAGCCTGAAAAGGAGCATCATATTTTGCAAAAGGAAAAGAAAGACAAACATAGGCATATCACATCTAGTGATGATGGATTTGATAGCTTGGAATCTGAGAAATGATCATGTGAGCAAAAGAGGTATCTTTAATCTTCAAAAGTAGGAGAAAAAAGTCGGCTTCGAAAATCGCATAAGGAAAATAGGTAAAAAAGAGATAATATACCTCATTGTTTAAGAAAAATAAAGCGATGTAAAAGGAATACATCTATCCAATAGACAAGTGTAGCTTATCAGAATTTGTATGCTGTTATGGGAACAGGACGAGATGACGAGTACATGCAAGAAGTTGATTGGAGAAATTCTCCTTTAACAAATGAGATAAGGTTTATTACTCTTCCAAAGCGGTTCGGAAGCCATTGAAGAAACCTTAGAAATTCTGTTCCCATAATAAACCTTATCTCATCGGAAGCCTTATCTCCTTTCACACTCATGTGAGTGATTATGGATTCCGAATTCATTGATGGAGAGAGGAGTTTAGCTTAGTCTAGAAGCCATAATCACTCACATGAGTGTGAACCACAAATTTGGTGTCTCTTATGTAAGGCACGCGTCTACGATTACAAAGTACTCAACTATCATCGGATCTAGTAGGAATCGAAGACCCAAGTTGATGATCTCAGGATAGACCACCACCTCATCTGATCCACAATCTAGTGGAGTCTCCACCTTCTTTGGAAGTCGAAGTGTAATGTTATTTGTCATTCTCTATTGCTTATTTGTAGTCAAGGCAGAGTAATTTCAAGTTTACACTAATTGAGGCCGCAACGTCCTTGAGAGTCTCAACTGGGGATTTATTTTTCTTTCTTATTCTCTTTGGTGCTCCTTGTTTCGAGGCATCATCTTCTGTATCAGATGTAACATGACTTCCTTTGGCCTCGACATTTGATTGAGTTTCTTTTGAATCAACTTCTTCGTCAGACGCGTTGTCTATTAATTGAGGAGGATTTGAGGTTGAGATTGGGTTTTCCTCTTGTGTATTCGATAAAGTTTGTTGAGAGTCTGTGATGGTCTCAGAAATCTCCATCGGGGGACGAAATAATGGTATAGGGTTTTTGGTGATGTTTTGTGAAGAAATGCCGGCCTCAAAGTCTCTCATAGCTATGCATGTTGTTTTTAAAAACAAATTACAAGAAAAATAAGCTTGTGGCTTAATCTGAGGTGTTACATTGCGTGATGTTCGAAGAGGACTAGTATTGGTAAGTGATGTAACTTATTCTGGATTTCGTTGAGTAGATGAGCTTGGTTTTGTTTTAAGATTATTTTAAGGAGGAATATATGAAGACACTGGAGAAGAATTTTGAAGCGTTGATTGGGAAGAACTTGTTTATAAAAGTTGTTGAGATTCTAAAGTGGATGAACTTAGAAACACATGGGAACTTTGATTTGGGTTTAAATTACCTTAAAATGTGATTTAAGTAGATAATCGAGGAGAATTATTTATCAATCATGCAGCTCTATACTCAGCAGCCCTTTCACTGATACACAAATAATCGTAAGCGCCGAAAATTGGTTTTTTGGTTGTTAGGGATTTTTTCATAAACTAAGTTGAAGAATTATATTCAAATTAGTTCATAAAGGTTGAAGATTGACTGGAAAATATGAATTTTCCGGTGAAAGTAGCCAAGAGATTGGGTGTTCAGATTAAGGTAGTTAAGGATTCACTGGGTTGGATGAGCTTTCTCTCACAGAAGGTGTTTTTAGAACACAAAAAATGAGCGAGAGAACTATTTATAGAAGAAAAGGAAGAAAGAAAAGGGTGAGAGAAGTGGAAGAGGTGGAAATGATGATTGGGTAGAATATTAAGCGGTTGTTTGTGGAAGAGATAATATGACACCTATAAATGCCAGACCTAGTGACATGCCTAGTGCCAAGTGAATCATCGCACATGTTCCATACAATTCAAAACGTTTATGATCGTTATGAGAAGGTCAACTCATGTTTCTACATATAAATGTTCAAAGTGCTAACAAAGGGTTAGGCTAATTTTAACGTGTATACGCGTACAAGTTTATTCGAGGATGATAAGTATGAAGTTAAACAATTCTGAAGTGATATACATTCAAAGAGGCATTAATAAATACATTTGTTCGAGGACAAGATATGTTGTCAGAAAGGGGAAGAATAAATTCGAAGCAAATTGAACTTTGAAAATCAATATATTCTGCCTATTACGATTTCCGATGATAACTAGTTCTTATTTACTGTCTTTTATAAGAACTAGATGGCCACTGATAGGATATTGAATGTTAGAGGCTAAATTTTAATAAACTAAAGTCTTATATGACAAATTGTATAGTTGAAGGATAGTTTTTGGACTATTTATAAAAATAGAGGTCCGAAATGTAATTAACCCATTTGTAACTAATTTTGTTACACCAAGTCTGAACGCCTATAAATAATGGCTAAAGCTGTGAATAAAGAATACAGAATTTTGATTAGTTCAATCTTACTTTCACTTTTAATTTCTCTCTGTTTAATTAAACTCTCTCTTTCTCTCTCAAGAATCTAGATTTATACTTAACATTCACCATTCTGATAGTAATGGATGAGAGAAGTTTGGTTGAGAGGGTTGTATTGTGGTGAAAGAGTGTTTGGTGGATATTAATAAGCAATGAGTTATGGTAACTCTGTTTGCTCAAGTTACTTGGTTTAGATTTCAGAAGATAGACAATCATTATCTGGGTTAGTGGAATATGGGAGGAGAATTTTACCAAAATCTTCTCCATGAATGAAGAGAGCTAGTGTAGGTTAGGAGGGAGGCTTATGTTATTTGTTAGAAAGTTAATAGCCAGAGTTTGGCTCATCTTAACCTCAAGATTTGAAAACGGAATATGGATTGGTGTTTTGGAAAAAACAACAAGAGTGTCACTTTGTGAAGGCGTGGGTTCTAACATGCAGTTGGTTCCTCAATTGAAGTAAAGAGAAGAAGAAGAAAGTAACATTTACACTTACTAGAGCGATGACAGCCTTTGTAGAGTTTAAGCTATCACCAGCCTGAAAGTTATAATCTCCCGATAGGAAATAAACATTTGGCTCAGTATTTGATCCAAAACTTGATCTAATGCTAAAGAAGCAGTGAAATCTCTTCAAATAGAGGTAAGGAAATTATAGTTAATGTTTTCAATTTTATCTTTTCATCACCGAGAAGAAAGATTAACAACAACCACTTGAGAGTGAGACTCCATTGATGAATCTCACTGATTTTATAAGAATTCATTGATGGAGTTCAATGAGTTTTTAACAACTATAATTTCATTGAAGGTTTATTTACAAAGGTTGTTTTCTTCTTCAACATGCATTGATGCTAGTGAATGAGAAATAGCTATTACTGACTAGTCCAATAGCGAAGTACCTTGAATATGTGGTGAAGGTAAGGTGAAGAAGATGCGCTTATTTGAAAATAGTTATAAAGGCTAATTTATTTCCATAAAAATCAAATTATAAGAAAATAAATAAAACATATATTTATATAATTTATAGGATTTGAACTTGATACTTCAAATAAAAAAATAATTTTTATATTAAGGCAAAGTTTGGTTTTATCCTTAATGACCAATTGCATACATTACTATTAGTATAGTGATCCTATTATTGAAGCTCTTCTTTGATTAAGACCCATTCAAAAAACTAATTAAGGTTTACTATCCAAAAAATATAAATACGTAAACCATATTTTTTACCTAAAATGTTCTTCTATACAAAATTATCAAATACATGTATATTTCTTTTTATTTGTTTTTTTTATTTAAAATTTAAAAGTGTCTACTTTTTATACTATAACTTGAGAAAAATCTAAAAATATCATATTAAAACGAACAAAACTAGATCTATAAATGATATGTTTTTTAATTTTTTTTTTCGCGAGCGTATATAATTTCGGTGTCTCATCTAGATTCTTGGTTTCACGGCTATAATCTAGGTTTTATGTCTTTGCATCTATCATTTCAATTTTACACCGATCGACCATCTATCATCTAAAACACGAGTTTCACATCTATAATCTAGCGTATATGTCTCACATCTATCAATTTCAGTTTACAATGGTCTCACATCTAAACATCAAGTCTTGCATTCATAATGTACTATTTATGTCTCGCATCTACCACTTTGACATTATATTGTCTCGCATCTATCATCTAGTAATTATGTATCGCGTCTATCATCTAACATTTATGTTACACATATATCATCTAGCATTTAGGTCTTTCATCTAGCATTTAGGTCTTCCATCTAGACTCGTCTCGATCATTTAAAAATTTAGACTCGCATCTATCGTCTAGCATTTATATCTCGTATCCACCATTTTTATTGAAACATTCTAATTTACTTCAAAGATTTACCTAAAAACTAAAAATAAAATAATAAGACTTACTTGAAGCACCAAAATCTCTTATTTTTCCAAACCATCTCTAATCATAACCTTACAAACAAATTCCAATGATAATTCTTATGATTTATCTTTTTTACCATAATTTGTAAAAAAAAATACATTGTTTGGTAAAAAGAACTCTAAATAACAAATAAAAATGTTTAAGATATTATAAAACGATTGGGTAATATGCTAATAATTTGCAAAGTTGAATAAATATTTGCTAAGAATAAGTGTACTTGAACCTCCTCTAATTTGTTTGTTTTTGCGAAGCTGGAAACCAAAAGCTCAAAGTAAAAGAAGCTTGGAAATAATGAAATGTTGCAGTACTTAGTTTGATTTTAGATTATAGCTCTACTGAGTCTTTTTTTTCTTTAGCTACATGCTTAATGAGGTGGACTTGGACACACTCCAATTGTATTTGGTTATTTTGTAAAACTATATAGTTATACAAAATAATAAAACTGAAAATTGTTACTTTATTTATTACTTTTGCTTAAAACGGACTTGTACTTCATAGAACGATGACTGGTATCTAGTCTTTTACCTATATTTAGGTAATGTTGTAATAGGAACGTAGATTAACCTAACAGCTGAGGTTGTTTCCTGGAGAAACACCAAGTTGACCACAGTAGTCTCTATAATACCCGATTCGCGCATTAACAGTAGCAGGGTTTCTTCCGTTACACTCCAATGCACCATTAATAGCCCTGATGGTTGCACCAAACCCTTGGCTAATCACCGGTCGGACGTTATTCATCCAAAACCACAAACTGGTTCGGAAAGCAACCACAGGGTTGTTAGACACGCTTTCTGGATTAGCCAACAGAGGTAGTCCTAAGGCGTCACCAGCGGCACCGTAGTTGTAGTTCCATGAGAGTTGGATCGGACCGCGACCGTGGTATCTTTTTCCGGGGGCACAAGGGTAACGTCCGTTTGATCTGTCACAGTAGTCCCTTGAGGGACCATTTATCTCTTCGATGTAACAGAAATCTGCGATTACAAAGAATAATGTTTTGCTAATTAGCTTAACTTTAATAAATAAAAAATTGTGAAAAGAATGTTAAAATTAATGTTTTATTTAATTTTGAAAATATAATTTGGCTGTTTCTTTTTGGTTAGACACCTGCTGGAGTTGAATTTGTAATATTCCAATCCAACTAGGACTGCTTTCAAAATTATTGAATGGAGATCGACAACCTCCTTTTATTCATTATGCGAATAGTAAAATATCTTACTGGTTTCAAGTTATATCTAACAGTCAACATATATAACAAATACAGAGAAGAGTATGAAATCATACGTCCGGTCTCATGTGTGACATGAGCGAAAAAGGCAGCAATTTCACGCTTAGAATCATCAGTGTTACCACGATTCCCGAAACCTGGAAACGTATTGGCAGCACTAATAAAAGCATTTCGTGTATAAAATCGTTTTCCAGCACAACCACCATTGGCCTGGTTAATAATGCCATCAAAAAACGCCTGGGTTACAATACTCGCCACGGAACCACCGCTGGGACCTGGACTAGGGGTTCCACCAGATTTACAAGGACCTTGACGGCAGCCTGCACCGCAGTAGGGATCAGTAGTACCACAATAACCGTACTGGCTGCAACAGAAGTTAGGTTGACAACCACAGTTCTGTGCCATAACGTTTCTCGAAATGGCCAAGAAAAGAAAAGTGGTAAGAACAAGAGAAAAGGAATTGTTATAGATTGCCATTTTGGAGTTTGTTTTGGTGGATAAGAGTGTTAAGAAGTGAAGGTATTTATAGAGTTGTAGATGGTGGAGACGTAAGAGAAGTAGCCTAGTTTTATTTACTAGGCTTAATTACTTCCCTTATTTTGGTGCGAGAGAGCATGTTCAAAAGTCTTAGTTCATATATTGGAATGCCAAAGCCAGAAGGTAATACGTAATGGTATATTTGTGTAATTTGGATAAATAATAAAGATAGGATTTTGGAGATGATATACATAAAGAGATGCTATGGTTGCGTAACAGAGATATTATTATATTTTTATTAAGCATCTGCCATTTTTATCGTTCCGCTCGAACATTTACACTTGGAACTAGCATGTAATTTGTATTTGAAACAAAACTAACAATCTGACTAAAAGTGTTCGATTGTCAATTATTATTTTAAACTAGATTCAGCGTTTTTTCATATAAGTTGGGTAAAATATGAAGCCATACACTAACATAAAACATTATATATTTATAGCTATATTGTTTCAATTGTTATATCACTCAAACCTAGTAATAATAGTATCTCGTTTGTTTAGACATCGAATATAAAATATTAGATTGATCAAATTATGTCAGTTGGAGATCGATGGTGATAGATTTACGATGATTTGTCTAATCCATGTGGTCACAATTAAGGATGGGTTATGGTAATTTTATTAAATTTGTAAAATTGCAAGAGTGACAATAAAACGATTAGGAAAAGTTAAAAAAAATTATACGGACTATTCGATAATGAATTGATATTAACGTCTTCCACCATATAGAGGAATTTAAGAAAAAAGACTATACAGACTATTCGATAATGGATTGATATTAGCATTTTCAACCATATTTCTAAAAAAGTGTGATCTGTGTGATCTTTGGAAGAAATAGACGTTTTCAATGAAAGGAAACGGTTAATAACAAAAACAATTATAAGAAACTTGTTAATTTGGAAGTGAAAAAGTAGAAAGTCAGTTTATTGGCATCTTAGTGACTTTATCGGGATATTATTAACAAGTTACTTTATAATAAGATTGTTCATTATGATGAGTTGTCTATTTTGGTCTTATTAAGTTATTTATCAACAGTTGGTTGTGGTTGTTAATAACATTGCTTTAGATGGTGTTTTATCTTTGGATGTTATCAAAGAAAACATGTTCAATAAAAACATTTAAAGATAAATAATGGGAGTTAACATTTCAGAAGCTCTTGTTATTGCAATAGAGGAAAACGAAATAGTATAGATCCTAAATTTCGTGGTAAGTCAAAAGTAAAATTAAAGTCCACAATGGGAAATAGACTAGGACATGATGTTAGTGTAGCAAACCTGAGCATATATAAAAGTGATATTTTTGATAGAATAAACAAAAGTAACAAAGGAGATTTTCACAAAATTATGGTGATAATAATAATTTTGCGGTTATTGTTTCCATTGGTAATGATGATGCATCATTGATTTGTGTTATTGGTGAGTGTCATCATGTTGATGGTTCAGATTCGAAATGACTTGTAGATACAAGTTCTTCATATCATTTTGTTCTTAATATGGAATATTTATTGGACTATAAAAATGGTGATTTTTGTTGTGTCAATATGGGAAATCAGAGCTCAACTAGCATTGTTGGGTTAAATAATATTCGTCTAAAAGTATGTTTTTGGTATATACTTATAACATCCCCAATAAATATTATATTTGATAGTTTATCATAAAAATACCTATTATTTGTAGAAAAATGGTGTCCAACATTTAATGTAAACGAATATGTAAATTTATTGATTTTGTTTAAAATATGTATATTTACATAGGCAGTTTCGTGGTAATTCAAAAGTAAAATTAAAGTTCACAATGGGAAATAGACTAGGACATGATGTTAGTGTAACAAACATGAGCATATACAAAAGTGATATTATTGATGGAATAAACAAAAGTAACACGGGAGATTCACAAAATTATGGCGATAATAATAATTCTGCAGTTATTGTTTCTATTGGTAACGATGATGCATCATTGATTTGTGTTATTGGTGAGTGTCTTTGTGTTGATGGTTCAGATTCGAAATGACTTGTAGATATAAGTTCTTCATATCATTTTGTTCTTAATAGGGAATATTTTTTGCACTATAAAATGGTGATTTATGTAGTGTAAATATGGGAAAACAGAGCTCAGCTAGCATTGTTGGGTTAAATAATATTCGTCTAAAAACATGTTTTTGGTATATACTTATAACATCCCCAATAAACATTATATATATCATAGTTTATCGTAAAAATACCCATTATTTGTAGAAAAAATGGTTTAAAGAGTTAATGTAAACGAATATGTTAATATATTGATTTTGGTTAATATATGTATGTTTACCTAGGCAGTTACAAACTAGGTATAAATACTCCCTATTTTTATCTTCCTCTTAAACAATAAAATATTTAACTTAATTATAAACATTATGTTGTAATATTTGATAATCTAAAAAAATTGAAGTATCAAAATTATATCCTTATTTACCCAAATTATAAATTACTTGTTTGGGATGCTCTTACGGTGAAGGATTCTGTCGTATTCCTAATCTAGATATGAATTTTTTGTTTACAAATGTCTTTGATCAAGAATTTTTATGCCTCATATTTGGTGATTGTTAGTGGAAATTATCCAGAAGCTCGATGATAGTTGGTCGAGATGATTTGTGTTGATCTTTGTATATGACATATTTGGATATATGTTCTGATGAGGTGAATGAAGGTGAAATAACTAATTCTCCTAACTTGTAGCTTCGAATCCTAGGAGAAATGAGTGGTAAAAAGATTAAAATCTTCGAAGGTAAACCACTAATTCATATTCATAAAGCTACTATTATTGTTTTTTGTGATGATTATTTGGTAGGAAAGTAATAGAGCTTTGTTTTCTAAGAAATCAAATAGAAAGAAAACAAAGTTGGAGTTAGAAAGCCCTGATATTTGTGGTCTTATTAAAGTGGAGTATATTGGTGGTAAAAAATATTTTGTTACATTTGTTGATGATGTTATTCAAAAACATTTGTTATAGATGTTGCACAAAAAAAATTAAGTGTCCAATTTTTCTATAACTTTCATGTCATGGCAAAAAATGAACAGAGAGAGTTAAAATATATTCGATCTAGCACTTTTAGTGAATATCGTTAAATGATTTTTTAAAAGTATCACTTTTGTTATTATTTGTTTTAATGTGATAAAAAAGATAATCAATGTTACAAATATTTAAGATTTTAATACCTCATTACTATTTGATATCTACATGATGGTAAAATTTTGGTGTTTTTTTAACTACATATTAAAAAATATGAGTTTTTTGAATGTACATACTCACGATGAAATTTAGTATTTGTTATTTATTATTTTCAAATCGGTTCTAAAATTAAAATAGTTTGGCTCTTTTTTGTTTTTAGCCCCTTATTCTTTTGGAATGTTGAGATCTATACCCCGTTCACTTTCATCTCCAAGAAGGTTTAATATAGCATCGGTAAAATATTTTTCTTGAATAAAAGCATTAATATTGGTATTCGTTATTCGATAATCGTCACAAAGAAAGAAACTTTGAATGGGTGACACAATGAGTAAAACAGGTTATAGTGAGGTAAAAGATTATGAAACTTATCTTGTTAAGCAGGTCCATCTCGTAGAAATAGAGAATTCATTGAGATAACTACATCGGAAGTATACCATTTCCCAGTATTTCGAAATTGATTTAGCTTCTGGAAAGTTTAAAGAGCACAATGATAATTATATAGGAAAGTGTAATAATAAGAATTAATGAACATATTAAAAATCAAACAAACTTTTTAATATCTAATGTCTTTCAGTTTCACCAGTAAGATCTAAATATTATGATTCTTAATTTTATAAAACATAAAAAAACCTTTCTTTTCAACCATGATTAAACAATATAAGTGTAACAATGCTAGAAAACTCAAACACTTAATGGAAGCTGCATTCACGCGTAATGTTAGAAAACTCAAAAGGGGTCTTCAGCTTCACATTGTCTACCATCTGTTTGGGATGTTGAAAAAATATGAAGTCTTAGGATTATGAGATACCTAATACCCCACTCTATTGTTCTGTTTAAATAAATATACTTCATTTTCAATAACATGATGAATAATCACATTTTTATGAGATGCATATTTTAACATTATCAAGAATACCTCAGTTATATCAAATTAACTTTTCTTCTTTACTTTTACTTTCAACATGGATACAAGTCTAACAAAAAATATTTGTTCAAAGAAGGAAATATCGTATTCTTAAGGTTGGTTAGGATAATAGGCGATACCAGGTTTAATATGTTTTTTTAAAGTCATCGTATTTTTTCTTTATTATCAAAGTCTATGGACTCAGAAGAATTGTTAAGAAGAATATGGTTCTTTCCTGTACAATTTTTTTAGAATAAAGAGTTGGTATGAAGTACCGACATCATGTGAGTTTCTAGCGGAAAAATGTTTTCTCCACTAATTTCTAAGAAGGATGTTGAGTTTTTTAAACCATTAGTGTCGGGTGAACTATTACCCGATGAACTATTACTTGATGAAATAGTATAATCATGGTCGTATTGACAATTCAATGGGTGAAAGTCCAAATTCTATTTTTCAGCCATTGATATGATTATCTAGTCGATTGATAATAAACTATAAATAATATGTGATGATACATGAAGTCTCCAATCAGATTACTTAGGATAGCCAATTCAATTAAATTAAGAAGATAATAGTCACATGAGTAAATTCGTAAATAGAGTACTAAGTATTAACAATAGAAAACGTCGGTTATGAGAATCAAGTTTATAGAGAAGATTTTAAAAAAGAAGTTATGAAAATTAAATTTTAGTGGAAATGAAACAAAACGTGATGTTTTTTATGCATAAGATTAATGGATAACTACTAGCTATTACATTAATGATGTCATTTAAATTGTTTACAAATTATTAAATACTTACATGTAAGTTTAACCGACTAGTAAAGTTATTTTTCATATAACATTCATTTTATCTTTTTAATTTTGCTTATAGTTATTAAAACATATAAATATATTTTAGGCAGTCGTGATAATGTTATATATCGGTGGAACATTATCTACCCTATCAAAGGAAGACAAACTTATCATCGTCAAAAGTGATATCGGTAACACTTATCATTAATAATTGAAGGAGTTACTTTAACAAAATAACTAGTCAAGACATGAAAGACAAAATAATATAACAATATAAAAAGAGCTCCCAAAAACATCGACAAAATGATGGAATAATATAACAAGATAAAAATATCAGGAAAATATATGATAATTGATGACTGAACTACAAGTGAGATGTGATTGAAAACGTAAATTAAATAAATATAATAGAATATTTGAACTATATATAATATATTACTGGAATGTACATGATAAAAGAGTAAAATTTTGTAATAAATGGCTAAAATACGTGTCACTTTATCCCTAACTATTAAAAATAAAAATATTTATAAAAACATTATTCATAAATAAATTAAGGGTTAAGTACCATTTAAGACCCAAAATCCTAACTATTATCCATCGAAGACCCATATTTTCATTATTTTTTGAGAAAGACCCGTTTTAGTCAAATATGTATCATTAAAGACCCATTAATATCCTAAATACCCCTCCTCTATAATATAAAAGCCATACTTCACATTTTCCCAATTTTTTTTTTCTCTCTCCCTCTACGTGAACGAGTTGCTCTTCATTTTTTTTACTCAAATATTGTTTTTCTTTTGTTTTTGTATGTTTTTTTTTATGTTTTTAGTTGATTTCGAAGTTTGATTTTTTATATTTGTTTGGATAAGTCGATTGGTGTATGGTAAGTCAAATTTTGATTTCGGAATACTAGAGGTACTCGAGATATGTTTTTGTTTCTGATTCTTGGTGTTTATCTAGTTTTTACGTTGATAATGTAGTTTATTTGTTGTATTTCAGTTAGTTTTTCGTCGATTTTAATCTGTTTTGAGTTTCTCAGATTTTTGTGTCGAGTAAAATGGTTCAAGGAAGAAGATGCGAAATGTATGTACTGGGTTGAGGGAAGAAGATGCGAAACCTTTACATATGTACCTACTGATAGTTGCAAAACGTGTAGTTCTTTGTGGAATGGTAGTGCAAAATACGTCTTTGATATATGCGAAACGTTCTTTGTTCTTAATTTTTTTTAATTCAAATCATATCATGAGTGGTATAGTTTTGTTCGTCTTAAAAAAACAAAACCAAAGATATTTTTGGATTTTTTTTCGAGTTACGGTTTAAAATATACAGACTTTTAAAGTTTTAAATTTTTTAGAGTTTCGCGAAAAAGATGCGAAATCTTCTTCGTTATGATAGATGTGAAACCTGTTTTGTTGTCCTAGATGTGAAACCTTCTTTATTTTGCTAGATGCGAAACCTTCCTTATTTTGATAGATGTTAAACCTTCTTTATTTTGATAGATGCGAAACCTTCTTTATTTTGATAGATGTGAAACCTTTTTTATTTTGATAGATGCGAAACCTTGTTTATTTTGCTAGATGAGAAACCTCTTTATTTTGATAGATGCGAAACCTTCTTTATTTGGTAGATACGAAATCAGTCACTACATGCAAAATCAGTCACTAGATGCGAAACCATATAACTAAGAAATGTGTGTAAAATATAATTTTTAAAAAAAAATTCAAAACATATCATGAATGGTACTAGTTTTGTTTGTCTTAAAAAAAAACCAATGGTATTTTCGGACTCTTTTTCCGAGCTACGGTTTAAAAGATACGGACCTTTAAAAATTAAAACAAAAAAAACAATGAAAGAAAAGTTGGTTACATAGAAGGGTATGTAATGTATAAAGTCCCTTAAATTTTTTGGTCTTTATCCGTAATATTTTTGTTGAATGAGTCTTTATTGGTAAGTCTGCCATAAATTTAATTGTTTTTATTAATTATACTATTATTATCATTTATAATATAATTTTTTTGTTATAATTTTTAAAAAACATTAGGGCATCGATATGCATTTAATATTGAAGTACAAATCATTTATTCTAGCTCCGTATTTAAATTCAAAAGATTATCACATACTTTTTGGAGGGTACTGAACAATCTATTAAGTGTAGACACAATATTGCAAAGGAAAGGTTTCCAATTAGCATCTAAATGTACTAACTGCCAGAACTTAGAAATACTGAATCATGTTTTTGTATGCTGTGAAACTGTCTGGTCTGTTTGGTCTTTCTTTTCTGCAAAATTCAACATAGGTATAGGTAGACACATGACTGTGAATCACATTATTAATCTTTGGTTTCTATCTACATCTAAAAGAACCTATATACGCACTATTCTGCATTCTCTGATTATATGGTCCATATGGTATGCTAGAAATAGCTATAAACATAAAAACATAACCATATCATTTAAGAAGATTATTAATCACATTTCGTTTATGCTTACATCTTTAGATTCAGCATCACATCTAACTAGAAAGCACAGGTCAAAAGGCATACATTTAGCTAAGGAATTAAGATGCTTTAACCATATTAAGTCATCTAAGCCTTTCATATACATCACTTGGACTTTGCCTCTACATAATAGAATCAAAATGAATTGTGGTGGATCTTGCTTACACAATGGTGAATCAAGTTATGGTTTCATTCTAAGGAATAATCTTGGAACTCTTTTATTTACTAAAGGTGACGTAATTGGAAAATGCTCCCCCTTAAATGCTGAAATTTTAGCACTCTTTAATGGCCTGATGTACTGCAATAATCAGAATCTAAATACAGTAGATATAGAGATAGACTGCCTAAGTTTATTTAACATGCTAGCTATAGGAAAGTACCTTTGGCATTTTACGCAAATTCTTCAATACTGTAGAAACCTGATTAAGCCACAAATGACACTCAAACACATATATAGAGAACAAAATTCAGCGGCTGACTGGATTGCCAAGCATGCACTTAAGATTCAATCTGATTTCACAGCTGATTCAAACCATACACTGCATGAATTATCTGCCATCACACTGTTAGAAACATTAAACCTGAGGTATTTTAGATTTCTTTGAAGATGACTAACAGCTTGGCAAGTTGAAAAACTTGACCATACTTTTCTCTCTTTTGCAGGAAATCAATGAATGGTGCAAGCACTATGACTCTAAGAGGAAGCACAGATATTAGGAGAAAAGAAAAAAAAATTATCAAAAAAATCAACGAAGGAAAACTTATGAATGTAATAGCTATAGATTGTAGCTACAAATGTAATTCAACATATAATTCATGAACACTATGTAATTTTCTTTAACATCAATAAATATTAAATTTCTTGGAAAAAAAAATTTAACTGGAAAACAATTATATATATTTTGATAAATACAATTGTTAAAGCCTCTATAAACACAACAGTGGCCAGTGGGCATGCCGGCTGTTTAAAGCCATTGGTATGGGCCCACTGCATCACGCCTGCTACTCCCTATTATATAGGTGTGGACTTATGGGATTTTATTTAATGCCTTCCTCCGTTTTATTTTCTCGTGGAAGAGGCTAAGAAATAATGTAGCATTATGCGGTATTTTTCGTTAGCTTAATGAGTAAGATCTGGACGCAGTAGGATTTTATTTACTTACATCTACGGAACGATGTAATTTTTTAATAGATGTGTGAACCATATAAATACAAAAAAAGTAAAACTAAAAATTACTAACTCTGTTTGTTATTGTGGGGGATGAACTTACACTAAACAAGGTGGTGGGAAAAGTGTTTGGTGACCATAAGAAAAACCAAGATTCGTTCGTTTTTTTTTGGGTAAATGTGGGTGTATATATATATATATACAAGGTTACAATCGTCTAGAGAGTCATATGATCTCTCAAGTGAGTACAATTCAGGGTAGTAATGTACCTAAAAGAAAAAGACATGTTCAAGAGTGCCTTGATAAAGGTCTAGAGCACTTGCCTCTTTAAAAAACCTTAACCACCCGTTGGGTAAAAACCCGGTCTAAGGAAAAAGAGTACAAGTCTCCAGGCCGGCACTAATGGACTATTACATAGAAAATCCGAAAAACTGAGTGTATCAATGAAAAAAGACTCTAACATGTGAGTCGATAATGCGGATATAATCAAAATCTTCAAGGTCATGAGAGTGATTCGGATAACGATGGTGTCTTGAGTCACGGTCTCTTCATCAAACACAAGGCGGTTGCGGGCGTGCCAAATCTCGAAAACAGTGGCTTGGAAGGCAAGATTGATGGCGCGGGATTGGTAGGATGTTCCTCGATGCTCCTTCCTAATCCATTTGTGTGCACTATCAAGCGTTGTCATTTCTCGAGTAATCCCCAGCCATGATCGGATACGACTCCAGATTTCCTTAGTGAACCTGCAAGCAAAGAAAAGATGGGCACCAGACTCATCTGAATGCCTGCAAAATGGGCAACCAAGATTCGTTCGTGTCTTGATGAAGGAAAGAACCGGTGATTTAGCCAAACAAATAAGCGAGCTAATGTAAATAGTAAAGAGCAAAACGATAAGGCCGTAGTGCAACGTGGTCACACTAAAGCAACTGACTATTATGAGTTTCGTGCGGCACCTTGCTGACCAATCTGAGGTTCACGTGAGGAAGAGAAGCCTAATACGGCGCTTTCAATATTAACGGACGAACAAACATTTTAGGTCAGCCAAACAGGGTTGAAATACGGTTATTGGAGGCTGTTATAAATTACTATGCAATTTATCACAAATGGTTCAAGCACGAAACACAAATAAAACAGAACACTGATAAATGACAGAAAAGAAAACAGGATTTAACGTGGTTCGACAATTGTCTACGTCCACGGACGTTACCATACAAAAATGTTCCACTGTAATAGAAATGAGTTACAGATTTGAGATTCTGTTTTTTGTAGTCTAAGTGGTCTATTTATAGGGAATAAATAGAACTTACTAGATAATTGGCCTATTTGGCTCATACCACAAAACTAACAATGATATTGTCACAACATTTATTGTACTGTCGAACATAGTACACTGTCAAGACACAATAACATTATCATAAACACAAAACTATACTGCTAGACATAGTACACTGTCAAGGCACTATTCGACTCATTCACAACAAATCTTCCCCTTGAGGCGAATATCCTTTCTTCACTATCAACAAAGAAACTTCTCTTCTTCTGACTCACCAAACGCCCCTAAGGCATTCACTATATATAATGTGAACACCAATCCAGTTTAGGCACTCTCTAAACTTATGAACTGATACTGCTTTGGTCATTATATATGCTGATTTTTCGTATGTAGACACTTTCTTCACATCAGCAATTCCCTTTTGATAGTATATCACGAATAAAATGATACCTCACATCTATGTTCTTTGTACGTTCATGATACATCTGGTTCCCTGTAAGGTGTCTGGTGCGATGGCGCACTATTCCCTCAACTTCACAGAATTCGTTAAACTGACGACTACAATATTCTAACCTATTATTTGTCCTAAGACGTTTGATTTTTATTCATGTTTACTTCTTAATTATTGTCTTCCATTTGACAAAGGTTGAATATGCCTCATCTCTCGTTTTCATAAAGTAAACCCACACCATTCTTAAATAATCATCAATCAAACACATGTAGTATCTGGCTCCGCTCTTTGATGGAATTCTGTTTGGACCCAAAGATCTTAGTGAATGTAGTCCACTATCCTTTTAGTCTTTCTTACAGCCGATTTGCTGAATATGACTCTAGTTTGTTTACCAAACACACACGCTCACAAAAGTTCAATGATTCTGCTTTATACCCTTTCAACAAATCTCTCTTTCTCAAAACAGCTAATCCTCTATCACTCATGTGACCAAGACAACAATGCCACAACTGATTTTGATCCTAACTACCTTCGATATTACTTCCTAATGATGCTAGTGCAGCATCGCCCATAACAACACTCATTTGGAAAATGCAAAGACCATTCTGCAAACTTTCTTTCATGCATACCATTGAACCTTTTGTCACTTTCATTACACCCTCTTCTGCACGATACTTGTAACCCCGAGAGTCTGGTGTCCCAAGATAAATAAGGTTTCTCTTTAACCCAAGAACATGCCAGCACGTCAAGATTCTAACAACCCCGTCAAACATTCTGATTCTAACATTGTCGATACCACCAATAGTCAACAAATGATTGTTCCCTAAATAGAAACTTCCTTGCATTGGCTTGTAATTATCGAACCACTGCTTGAACTGCCACATGTGATATGTAGCGCCAGTATCGAGTACGCAAGAGTTTTTCCCACAGTCTGAACTCACAGACAATACATCTCATCTACCACTATTTTTACTATCGTCGGAGTCGTTCACACCTTCAACAATGTTTGCTACATTTTCCGTTTGATTTCCCTTCTTACCATTTAGTTTCTGACAATATTTATTATAATGACCTTACTCATCGCATTCATAACAGTTTGATTTATTTACCATTATTTTGGACCTCTAGTTCTTCCTTCTTGAAGAACTCGATTTGCTTCTAGATCTTTCCCTACTCATAAGACCTTCCCCTTCAGTTTGATTGTATGGCTACAACTATCTCATCTTCTTTGATTTCAGTGCTCATTTGACATATGCTAGCGATAACTTATCCTTACCATACATTATGGTATCCACGATTTTTAATATTCTGGTAACGATCTCAATAGAAAAAAGCTTGATCATCATTATTGATATTGAGATCTATGTTCTCCAAGTCCATTATAATTGATTTAAAATTATCTAAATGCTCAGTTATGGACATACCTTCTTTCCATCTGAAATTTTACAAACGCTTCTTCAAGTATAATCGGTTTACTACAAATTTCTCTGAGTAAAGATCTCCTTCCTTTTTCCGTGCGCATGCAGCAGTCTTTTCACCACTAATCGTGCTAAGCGCATTATCTTTCATACTCATTAAAATACAGTACAAAGCCCTTTCTTGAATATTTTGATTGTCCTCTTCTTTCATCTCTTCTGATAACTTATTCTCCACAGTCTTCCACAAACCTTGCAGTACCAATAAATATTTCAGTTTAATCTTCCACAAGACAAAGCTGGATCCCCCAACAAATTTTTCAATCATGTATTTTATTGCTGTAGACACCATTGTGAAATCCTAATTTCAAAAGCCATAATTTCACCACTTGGCTCTGATACCAATTTTGTTGTAAATCATTATACAATTTATCGCAAATGGCTCAAGTAAAAATAAAAATAAAACAGTTAACAGATAAATGACAGAAAAGAATAGAACACAGGATTTAACGTGGTTCGATAATTATCTATGTCCACGGGCGTCTCCAGATAAAAGTGTTTCACTATTATAAAAAAGGGTTACAGATTTCAGATTATGTATTGTATAGTTTAGTAGTCTATTTATAGGGAATAAATAGAACTTACTAGATAATGGGCCTAATGGGCTCATACCACAAGACTAACAATGATTCTGTCACAATACTTATTTGTACTACCAAACACAATACACTGTCAAGGCACAATAACATTATCACATACACAAAACTGTACTGACAAACACAGTACACTGTCAATGCATTATTCGACTCATTCACTAGTCATACTGGCGTTCATAAGTATATAAAAGATCACGAATTTTGTATTATCATCGAGAATCTTTATTAAGGAAACGATGTTCAGAATTGACATACTAAAGGTGTGATACTTCACGATGACCATTAATTAGTAGCACCATATATTTTACTTTTGTAGGTCATGGTATACTTTCAGCCTCTAGAGCGATGTGTTGGTGTGGTTCTACGGAATGCCCAGATGCTTTGTTCACAAATTTTTCTCAACTGAACAAGCTCTTCATGGTCCGGTTCTCTTTAAAAAAAAGAAACAAAGATAGAGGAATGCTAGCTTTGAACACTCAAGAAGAGAGAAGGGACACTTAGGGTCTTCGTGTTGAGGTATGTCAACCTCAGCGCGAAAGCAGTCGACTACTACAATCACTTGAAAGCATCGGCGGATGGCCAAGGCCATCTCCCCATATCTAATGTCTATAATTAAGTCAGGGAGAGTAGAGGTTCTAACCATGACCGATTCAAGAGCCCGATCTCAAATGTACATTAACTTAAAAGAAGTCGTCGCCCAAAATCAGCATAGAGAGAACGAAGATGCACCCTCAAAGGGTAACACGATAATCGTTCCACAATAGGCCTCAATACCAAGGAGTTTGTCCCAGTGTCTCCGAGTGGACGAGCATGCCGACTATTTCCAATAAATGTGTCAAATTTCAAGCTCTACAAGAAGATCAAGGACTCCAACCTCTTGGCCACTCCGATAAGGATGACCTTACACCCGCCGACGTAAAATTAAAATAAATAGAGCTAGTACTACAAAGATGATTGGCATACAAAAGATAAGTTTTAGATACTGAAGAATGAGATCCAAAGACTCATTGAGAGAGGAAAGTTTAAGAAGAATGTCAGACAACCAGAATTAGCTAAACATAATGACCAAGTGGCCCACGTACTGTGCCCTACGACCGCCAACACCAATATGAGCGAGCAGGAGGGAGTTGGACACACCTAAGGGCCGTTTTACAGCAGAGCAAGAAGAGGTAAGGAATCTTAAGACAAAGTTATTAACTATCCACCGAGCCACCGGTAGAACGGTGTACACCCACAACTCTCGCAAACGGTACATCCAAAAGCTAACGTCGATCGTTGATACTCCAAGAGTTGACCTGATCCGGGCGTGTGCGGGCGGGTCTTCAATACAAACTATATTCTTAAAAAAAATTTAGAGGATGTCATCTATCCCGATGACGATTCTCTCTTGATAATAGTTTATATAGAAAGTTGCGAAGCGCCTCAGATCTTGGTAGACATGAGGATTATTCAACTCCACCAAGAAACAAGTTCCTACAAAACCGTTATTTACCCAACCTTCGACTATGTGGTAGGCTTTAATAGTCAGTCCACAATGTCGTTAGTAACGGTGTTGTTGAAAGTATCCAACATAGTTGGTAGGTGGGCCAAAAATAAAGTAATGGATTTTGTGGTGCAGGATACCCATACCCTTTAAACTTGAATTATGGGAAGGTTATGATTGCATAATTTGAAGGCAGTTTCTTCCACATACCACTATTTCATGAAGTATTTCGTCAGAAGAGAAGTGGAATAGTCATAAGCAACCAAAAGGTCGCTTAAGAAGGTCTAGCGCAAGCCCTAAAATAATCCACTCGATGGTGATTAATCTCAAGTACCGATCTAAGTTGGGAAATATCTGAACCTTAAAATAGGACAACGATCCGCATTACCATTTATATTTTTAATTCTATCTTATTTTTTAAAAGTTCGCTATCCCAAGACATATAAGGAAAGTTACTTCCGACTAAAATTTAATCACAACATTATAAAAAAATAGGGCCATCGTCACCCACATTACAAGCAAAGGAGATCACGTAAACCTATGAAAAAATCTGAAAAACAACAAATCCAAAGGCCTGCAAACCCGAAAAAAAAAAGTTGGAAGAACAACTACACAACCAACAACCAATAATACCCCAAAACTACTCACCCTCACAATCCTCATCTAAAACTCCATGCTCTTACAGATCACTCATGCCATCATCAACTTCAGCCATAGATGGAAGGGGACCTTGATGTCGGCTGCCACCCTCTGAGGCCACCAATGGCCAGATAGGCTGGGAGAACTCCCTATAAATGTGACTTTGTACGCCTCTTTAATTTTAGCCTCGAGTTCAACTAACTTTCGCGTAGTACGAACCTTCTTATCGTATGTAGTGGTTGTTCGAATGAAACAATCATTTTAAACAAGAGCATTCTATTTCATTTAACAAAACAGAGATCGATTTGCATACTTAAGAAAACAAAATGAAGTAAGAAATGTGATGTCATGGAAACCCCCTTATGACCCGACAACATTAAGAAAAAAAATAAGAATGCGTCAAATGAATTGTAAGGTTTACGCTAAAATATGTTCTTTGGGATGTAGTGAGAGCTCAAAGAAATGACCTCTCCAATGCTTGTTAAGATCCTCAAACATCTTAGCTCAAAGGAATGACATCACCAATGGGAATAAAAGTATGGAGGACCCCAAGAAGATCCGACTCCTCACTAACGGGAGTCGCCCCATAATTAAAGCTAAAAACCTAAGAGCATCACTATCCTCCTCCATGACCTTTATCGCGACACCACTTTTAATAAAGCTCCTACTCCTTAACCTTTTCTGCCATAAAATATCAACTCAAAGAATTAAAAGGGGGAGGCCTTAGAGAGGAAGGATATATTATGCATGAAATACTTCACCAAAAAGAAACCCTGACACCACAAGGAGGTAATCAAAATCTAGATAGAGAAAGTGAACTTTAGTGAGGCATCCTCTACGTAAAAGATAAACTAAAATTATGAAATGATGAATAATATAGAGACGAAAAAAGGGAGCCAATAAGTCATTTTTCAACAAACACATGGCAAAAAAATGTGACATGTTTTGAATTTAAAAACCAAAGATAAATAATAAAAATAATCAAGTTTGAATGAGAACAATCAATTGTCTCGACACCGATACAATGAGTAAGGAGAGTAACTCATACGGTAAGTCTAAATCATAATGGTTAGGTAACAAGTACGCGTCAAACTACTTGTCCCTCTCTTAAAAAACGGCCATGCTGACTCGCATAACCCTCGTTGTGGCCAAGTGACCAAGATGATCCATAGTCGGGTTCGCGCTGCTTAGCGTTAGGGATGGAAACGGGGCGGATCGGGGACGATTATATATATACCCACCACCCGTCCCATAGTAAAAAATCGATACCCAAAATCCGACGGATGGTTTTTTATCCATACCAAAGCCAAATATGTGGGTTTTGGTTATCCACATGGGTACTCCCGAACTACCTGCGGATAAAATCCGTTGTAAATACCTGAATTGAACCGAGACCGTTCATAAATCAAAGCAAAAGAATAAAAATAAAAATTGAACAATAAATTGAACAAAAGAGTAACATAATATCTTAGAGTTAGAGATCCGCCAAACTATTTCAAAACAACATAAAATATAAAGCAAACATCCATCAAATGTATAAAATTAAAAACAAACATTCGTCAAATATTTAAAAGTAAAAACAAATGTGATCGTTAGCTTTCACCTTTTAAGCTACAACAATCGGTCACCTGCTGCGAAAACTTCAAATTGAAGTCTTCAATTATTCATGTTTAACAATAAATTTGATTAAACATAAGACTAATGAATGCATTGTAAAACCCATAAGTTAATATAATATAATATCATAATAAGTACATTACTTACCGTGAAAACTAAATAGTCCGAATGTATGTATAATCGAACCATCTAATAAAATATAAAATAAAGAATCATTTATAAAATTAACATTTGCAAAAGAAACTAGATACAACTGTCGAAACCTGCGACGACATTATTGTTGACGGGTGCATGAGAATCAACTTCTTTCGCCGAAAACATCTGAACTTTCAATAAAAAATAATATATATATATATATATTATAGTTATAACAAATAAATAAACTAACACAAAATGAATCAAATAATATCAAATACTATATTTATTACGAGGTTTAAAGTGCTATATTTTATTTGTTATTTTCTAATTAGTTGCTAATTTATTATACAATTTATACTTATAATTAAAAAGATCAAAAACGGATAATTTATATAACAAAATTCAATACCAAATAGAATAGGGTAATTGATACTTTTACGGTATAACTTTCTTATGACAAATTCAATAACAAATAAAATATAAAAAAACAAAAATTTATATAACGGCATATATAGTTGCTAGCATTGGAGACATAACTGTTCCAATAATTAATCTATACTGCATATAAAACCATTTTTAAAATGTATATATGTTGCATTTATAATTAAAAAATATTCAAAAACAAAATTATATTTATATATAATTCAAACAAACAAAACCGTTTTGCATATATAATTCAAACATAATGATTTATATATATATATATATATATATATATATATATATATATATATATATTTTTTTATATATATATTGTATACAAAATGATTTTTACAAACTGCGATTCTAATTATTTTTGTCGGAAAACAAAATGATTTATATATACTATATATAATTCAAACAAACAGAAAATAAAAATTCGGAATTGTGAGAAAACAAAACAAAACTCATCTAAGTAGAGAGAAACATCAATGAGCAGAGCAACAATCGTCGAAAATCGGTACAACGGTGATGGTTCTATTTGAAGAAATGAAAGCGAGAGAAACCGATGATTGAAAAAAGAGTAGATGGAGGTGAGAAGTGAGAAAGATTAGATACTAATAAGGTTTTTTTAGGGTTAAAATATTGATGGGCTAGATTACCATCTTTATAACGGGCTATAATAAATAAATCATATTTATATTTATATAAATGAATGGTACTTTTTATGGGGTGGGTTCGGGGCGGTACCCGACCCGAATCCGAGTATATAGTAAAAATAAAAATCATAACCCGACCCGTTTTTTTTTCAGATAACTCACCCGTTCAGTTTGGTTTGGTTCGGGTTCCCACAATTTCGATTTGAATTTTCATCCCTACTTAGCACGACCCAAAAATTGGCCATCATAGTGAAGCACTTGATTAGACATGGTCACACACTATACAGTGACCATGAGCATGGTCATGATGTGCAAAATTACTTTGATATTGGATCGTATGTTAGAGCATAACCAAGGCCTTTACCACGATGGCCATGCAGTATGTCGTGTCATGTTGTAGCGTGCGATTAGTGTTTGGACATCATTGAAAATAACTTGCTTACTACACACGTCTAATTTATTTCCACGTTAATCTCAAACACTCTAAGGACACAACGAAAGCCCAATGGCCTTGAGCGAATCTCCATTTCTTCCACCATACGGATAAAGAGTAAATATTGAGTGAACTATATTTGATTTACAAGGAGGGTCAGTTCTTTTTGCCGGAGAGTGGATCATAAAATATTATGGATTTTATAATTACAGATTGAATTGTGAAAAAAAAACATAACAATTAAATGAATGTAAAATGGAAATTAAGTAAACATATTTTTATTGAGAATTTTATGATTGTAATTGATACATATAACTTACTATAAAACACAGGCTTGAACCTTACTTTGATGGGTGTGGATACGCTCGATTAAACGGTGTGATCTAATAAGTAGTTTCCTATCCGACTATGATTCCTCTTCGTGTAGAAAAATAATAATTATGAAGTTAAGTTTCTTGAAATTAAATCAATTTTATAATTGATTCAGATGTGAGAAAAAACTCTATGGTTTATCTTTTTGTGATTATGATTTCTATTTGAAATTATGTGCATGAGTAAGTGTTAGGTAAATATAGAATCAAATGTTTACATCTTCGTTGGTTCAATCGAGGGTACATAGATGTTTTTTTATTATTGTATGCTTATATACAAGACCGATTTCGAAAAAAATACATTTATGAAATTCTAATTCACAGAAGTTGAGGCTTTTGGTTTTTCAGAAATCAATGAGTTCACCATGACCTTTAGTTTAGTCGTTTTGGCAAACTTGGTATAATTTTAGTTCATTATGACTAGTGTGGTTTATTTTCGTTTGACGGAAATTTTGTAATTTTGTCTAGAGTTTTGTGGAATTTTGAGAGTATTTAATGTTTGGGTAGAATGTAGAGGGAGAATAGAGCTGCCTGGTTGTATTTAATTTTCATTACCCTCATTTAATGTAGGTGGTTGGGTATTTATACCCTTTATCTTTTGGGCCATATGGGCTTTCGGGTTGTGTTTTTATGGATTCGGGTCGAGTTTAAAGACCCATTAGTTTTTAAGTAAACAAGTGATTAGTTTAATCATGAAGTGATTATGTTTTTAACACTTTAGTTCTGTTCGGACAGTTTAGTAAGTGGAGGTTGTCTGAATCGTCCATGTCCGGTTAGATGGATTGTGTCCGAATTACCCCTGTTCGGCTCTTACCAAAAGTGGTGACAATATCCGGACTCATCAATGACTAGCATCATATTTTCGGCGGCGAAATGAATCTCATCGTAACCACCCTAGTTGTGGTCGTGGCAAAGGCGTACCACAAGTTTAAAAAACCTACAGTTTTAAGAAACACGCACACGACTAACAAGGTACAACTGAATTTTACTCGTATTTGTCTAATGCATCAGATGAATTTTCCAACTCCATTGATATCACCTATATTGGTAAGTCCACCACGATCTCATTAGAGTATGAAGGTTTGCCAGCTATTTGGAGAAAATACAACTCATTTGGCCACATTATCAATTGTTGCTCCAATAATTCACAATCTCACAACATTGTCGATCATCTCAGTAAAGAGCCCATGATCGATAAGAATAATCATGTGTTGATCTCCTCAAACGATGATGAATCCTCGTTATATCCTGATTACCATACATTCATGACGGGGTTTGATTAAGATAGAATGGGCCTCGAGGACACTGGTGATCTGCCTTTAAGATACCAATACATTGGTTGGATAACTTAATTACTAAAGACTGACCAAGCTACCTTAGAGGTTACTTCTCCCTCTATCTATTGTAGGATCCATCTCAAGATCCTAATGTCCATGTTAATTGGGTAGATCATATGGTCTTAGAACAGTGCTTCCACTTAATCCCCTCTATATTATTTTATCATTATTTGCCTCCTGAAATGTGAGAGGTTTTAACAACCCTACTCGAAAACATAATATTGCTGGTTATGTTTTTTCAAATCAAATCCCCCTTACGTGACTCCTGGAAACAAACGTTAAAAAATATAATGTTAATAAAAGTTTTAAAATTAATGCTCCTATATTGGCACTATGAGACCAACTAGTACAAGGTAGTATTTGGCTGTCTTAGAATCCTATAATTTATAGTTTTTACTTCGATATTTTTTAATTGTTGACTGCGCAATCAATCATATTTTCTCAAATACTTCGTGATTTATTCCATCTGTAGCTTTAACGATGCTTCTAAGTGCTCGCCATTATTGCATAATATCACCACTATGTCTCACTTTTTCTGAATAAACTTCATATATTTCTCTTGAAAACTTTAATGCAATTCGTAAACAAGAGGATCAAATGAGTAATTCAGACTTATAGTATTTCTTAATAAACAACTTCCATAGTTGTTGTTTCGGCACTAAGCTCACCGACCTCCGCCATTGGGTTTTAATTCTATTGGTCTAATGAACAACGAAGCAACCCTATATTCTCGAAGATTGATAGATCCCTAGTCAAGAATTGTTGGGATTATCTATTTCCTAACTCTTACGCTCATTAAAATTACCCCATCACCTCTAACCACACCTCAATTACGTTCTTTCTTAACACCTCCCGTTAATACTATAAATAACCATTATGTTACTTTTTATGTGGAAATCACACCGAGATTACGCCAATATAGTTAAGGATAGTTGGAACATCCTGCTTTATGGCTCCATTGTATCCATTATACTTTTAAACTTTAATCATCTTCTAAGGTTCTCTCTATCGCCTAAGTATAAAGGAATTCAGTAACATCAGTGACTGGGATAACAAGGCCCGTTCGACCCTCCTTCTTGGCCAATAGGTTCTTGTACTTAACCCCATCAACCTGGTGCTAATCGAGGCTGAAATCACAACATCAAAGAATTATATATTCTTCATCCATTCTGAAGAATATTTTATTAAATAAAAGAATTATGAGACTTGGCTCAAAGTTGGGGATATTAACTTTAAGTTTTTCTAAAATAGTATCAAGACTCATATATGAAGAAATAAAGTTCGCTCCACTATGATTCTAGCGGTAATATCGTTTCAAATCACAATAAAGTTTCTTAGTTTTTTGTTACCAACATCACTAAGTTTCCATGGGTTAAAACCTACTTCCCTTGGTAGAGTAAGAAACCTTATCAAAACGAGACTTTCCGACTCTAATAAATCGTACATGATGTGATCCATCTGTAACAACCAAATTAAATCTCATGACCCTGATGGATTTGATTCTAGCTTCTTCAAGACCTTTTGGTCAACCATCATGACCGATCTTGGTAAGAAAGGCTCGCATGGGTACCATATAATAAGAAAGGCTCACATGCTGCCTTAAAAATTGATCTCATAAAGGCCTGTATGTCATATATTTCCCCACCGCATGATTCCTCATTCCGTGGAAAAAGAGGTCCTCGACAAGGGGACCCTCTCTCCCCATTCATTTTATTCTTTATTATGCAAGTTCATTATTGTATCCTTAATGAGAATAACCTTAATCTCTCCTTTAGTTTTCATTATAAGTGATAGAAAATCAAACTAATCAATCTCTGATATGCAGATAAACTAACGATTTTTTTTCATAAAAAAATTAACTCCATCAATCTCATTAAAGATGGTTTTGAGGAGTTCGATGACCTGTCCCCCCCCCCCCTCTACGTCTCAATACTAACAAAAGTTAGACATTTCTTTTCTGGTGTTATGGATGTGAATAATCATTCTATCACTAAAACCCATAGCTTTAAAGAAGGCTCCCTTATTTTCTAATACTTAGGCGTCCCTCTACACACCGCTCGAATTTCTTATAGAGACTACATGCCTTTTTTTAATAGAATCACGAGTTAGATTAACTCGTGGGCCTTCAAACATTTATCTTACGCATGTAGGCTGCAACTCATTAAATTCGTTTTATTTGCGGGTTAAGTCTAATAATGTTTCATCTTTATTCTTCATTTTTATACGCTTGGGAAATGTTTCAAACTATTACATAGATACCTTTGGTCGGGCCCGACTTAAACATCATTGGCCCTTGTCTAATGTTATCTTTCCCTCATATGAGAGCGGACTTAGGATTCTCAACCTTACGTTCTGAAATAGGGAAGCTACCCTTAGGCATCTCTAATCCATACTAAGCAATAACACCTCCTCAATATGGCGTAACTCGATTATTATATAAAATGTAAAACAAAATCCTATGGACCTTCTTTCTTGGATCCTCTAATAATTTGGGATGGATAAAAATTATCAATAAATGAACCTTGGCTGTAAACTCTTTAAGGTTGTAGTGGATAATGGATGTTCCAACTTTCTCTTGTATGATCATTGGCTCTTAACTCATTCTCTTGTCGACCGTTGTAGTCCAAGTATATTAGTTATACTAGATTGAACATAAAAATATTGGTCATATCGAATTGTTTTCGCCATATGTTTGTCCTTTTATTTTTGGAAGCAATGAAGAAGAATACGTGAGTAGAATAAGGACGATCTCTGAACGAGAGATGATCTCTAAACTAGTGGTTGTTCTTTTCTTTTTATTCTCTCTTTTGTAAATACTATGCTTGCATCTCTTATGTATCTTATTTTTTTTCAATATATAAATCTCTACGGGTGTTCACCTTCTTCAGTATTATCAATGACTCCAGCTAGCAAAGATTCATCAAGTGTGGCTAGCATAGTCTCGTTGGGTTATTCTATAGTTTCAACTCCAACTACGTCTTTCTTCGAAGCTTGTTTGTCATTCTTACCCTTTTTAGCCCGATAGCTGTAGGCTATGGACCTACTTGGATGAAATAATTTACCATATACATCCTCAGTTCTGTTAAGGATAACCATTGCACAAGGAGGAGTAGTCAGTTTCTTCCACGTTAGATCTTGTTCAAAGTTGGGTCTCCAAAGGTGACTTTGAACCAACTTGTTAGGGTAAAGCATTGGTGGAAGCCATTGGACCAATTATCCTTGTACCATTGATATAGTTTTTTAAAAAGTAACCATAGCATCCACCAAATGATGCAGATGAGATTTTTATATTGTTGTAAAATAAAAATTAGAGGTAAATTATGAATAATAAAAGATGAGCAACAATATAAGTTCAAATGATTACATGTGTTCTTCCAAAACCTAGTGAGCCGAGTTGGGTTATCATGCCAGGTTATTTTCTTCCTGTTACCCCACCAACCGCTTGCAAAGAAAAACTATATTTTCCACAGCTTGTAGTCATCCCTCATGTTGTATAGGAAAAAAGGGAGCTGAAAATTATTTGATAACCCCGTAATGGAAGCGAATTGTTCCATCGACATCCAAAATTTTCATAACATAGATGTCATGATACATGAGATAAGAGTACACCAAGCATTCAGACTATCCTAGCTTGGGTGTAGTCCTACTAAATTAAAGTAATTAACAATTTATGCGTCCAAATGAAACTAAAAGCCCTAGTTCAATACGTTTGGATAAACAACTGATTCCCTCAGACCATAGTTCATCGACATCTCGCTTTGTTTGGGTAGCCAAATTTTTACCTCCTTTGGGAATCTCTATTTATTGCATATAATATTCAGCTCACTAATAATTATAAGATATTTTGTCAATGGCCAAAAGATATTTAGAGCTGCCATCTTAAAAATTTGGCCATAAGAGTTTGACCAATGATAGGGAAGTGTTTCAGCCTCTGCTTTGGTGGTTTTTGCCTTTCCACCTTTACCACCTTTGGACATCGAAGTATTCTTCCTAGCCAATTTGGAAATCATAATATTCTGTCTGAATTGACCAGATGTCTACAGAGGAGATTCCTTACTCATAACTTTATCTTCATCTTCCAACTCCCTCGGATTGGATCCAGAGGGTATTGTCCGATGAGAGACACTACCTCTCTCTCTTTTTAGTTGTTGTGGTGGAGAATAAAAAAAGATGATATTGTTGGATGGTAACCTGGTCCCCGAAATGTGGGTTTATGTGAACATTAACTAGTCTGACCAATCTTGGATGAGAATTTTCCTCTGTATGAGACCCCATAGCTTTAAAGGTGTAAGGACGTGTACGACTAGTATCTGCTTGGGAGTGTATTGATCTCGATGAACGAATTTTTGAGATAAACGATTAAGTGGTAGAAGAAGGCTTTAGTACGATGGTACGTCTCTTGCATGGATAGGTACCCCCGTAATCAATCGTTCGAGAAACAATGATGATACATTCAGATGCGGGCAACCTTGCAGCAACCGTAGTTTTTGTTTCTTTTTGTCTTTGTTGACAGACACAACTAGTCAATGGAGAACTTATGGGAGTGAACATACAAAAAGAAGAGTATCACCAAAGATTAAATTTGTGGTGGTGATAGTGGTAGGAGGAAAACGAAATACTGCTGATGATTATCTTTGTGGTTGTAATGAGGCAAAAATTTTCTCTAAAAATTATTATAATAAGCGAATAAAGGGAAATTATGTAAGGTATTGTAGTTACATAATTTTTTATTCTAGAGAAGTGGAAAAGCTACCAACAGCTATAATATTTAGGGAGAGTGGAACCTTTTCCAGTTGTTGGCATGCGTAACCTATGGCAGAATAAAATCATAGGATAGATGAATAGGTGACACGTGTCCAGGAACGCGTCCGATTAGTGGTTACAAAAAGGTACCACCAATATGCTTGAATGACTCCACCAAATAAGTTAAGAGGACTAAATGGCCATAATAAGGACATTAATATTCTAAGGGCAAACCGGATAAATGAATTATTCGATATACATTTATTTTATTATTTATTTTTAAGTAATTTAAATGTAATTATTTTGTTTTATTTATTAATGGTCTTATGACCTTAGGAACTTGGGATTGGGTAAGTAAAGTCGACCATTAGGATAATTTAGCCTATAAAAGGCATTTTAGAGGCATTAATAGGAAGAGGAATGTTTACTGTTAAAATCATATATTCTATTTTTAAACAATTTTTGAAGCAGCTCGTTTATCTCTTTACTCACTACCAAAAATTAATTATTCGTATCAGTACCACTCTTCAAATTTTTAGCTTTTATTAAAGCTGTGTAATGGGTAAGATCTCTGCAACAAATATCCAATAAAGTACTTAATTATACTCATTCAGACCTTTGGGGTCCAGTACGAGAACCTACCATAGAATGTGCAAGGTACTTTATGTCGTTGATTGATGACTATTATAGTAACATAGGAGTTGTAATTTTGAAGATTGGTGCCTTTGTCAACTAGAATACTTTGGTAGAGAATCAAACTGGGAAAAGCATGGAAGAAGCTCCAGATTGATAATGTCTTAAAATATGTGAACAATGATTTCTCTAGCTATTTTACCAAGTTTGGAATTGCTATAGACAAAAATGGGAATGTGACTTCACAGTAGAACAAGCTTGTGAAAGAATGATACAAACCCTATTGGAACGGGTTAGATGTATGCCTTATACATCTGGTATGACTAAAAGGTTTTAGAGAGAAGTTGTGAAAAGAATCGCATATATCATCAACATGAGTCCATCTACGAAGCTTAAGTTTGGTTATTCTTACGATTCTTGGACTAGAGAGAAACCTACGTTAGAATATTTTAGAGTATTTAGATATTATGACTATGCACATGCGAAGTAAGATAAGCTTAGGACAAAAGCACTTAAATGTTTGTTTCTCGGCTATCCAGAATGAGTAAAAGGGTGTAGGTTGTGGTGCTTTGAACCTGGACGCCAGAAGGCAAGATTGTGGGTTTCAACAAAGAGGATATGCCGTTAGAATACGGTAAAGACTCAACCTAGTACTTTGTAAAAAATATGTGATATTTATGATGGATTCGGTCTAGAAAGTGAAACTAGAGACCCTTCATGCAGAGAATATTTTAGGCCTTGTTTGATTCAGATCATACAAAGGAATTTTAAAGATTGGATGAGTTTAAATAAAACCAAGGGTATGTTGTTCTACAAGGTTCAAATATAATATATGCTATATTGATTGAAATACAAGGTGATGTTTTCACCACAATCTCTATTACGATTTTATCACTAGAAATGATAAAGAGAAGTAGCTTACAACCATGAAAGAATAACTTAGATCTCTCAAGAAGATAATCACCCAGTTTCTTGTGAAGTAGAGAAAGAGTCAAAATATGGTTGCAAGTAAATCGACATTCTAAAGAATCTATGAATTCGTTTTGAGTTACCCATATTCAAGTCTTGGCTCATAGCTAAGGGCTTTATGCAAAATTATGGTGTTGATATTAATGAAATATTATCATCGGTTGTGAAACGAAACTCCATAAGGTTTCTGTAGTCAATATTTGTTAGATTTGATCTTGAGCTAGATCAAATGGATGTTATTATTTATTCATCGACGATGAATTACAATAGAGAATTTTCATGTTTCAATCAAAGAGGTTTGAAGAAAAAAATGAGGGTTATGTGTGTTTGTTAAAAAAAACCCTTATATTGGTTGAAACAGTCGCCTAAGCATGGAAAGATCCAATAAATATATTTATAGATGTTATGATAATTGTGTCTATTGGAACATAGAGACAAACCTGGAGAGACAAGTCCTATTTTTGTTGTGTGTTGATGACATACTAATAGCTCATAAATATAAGAGGAATATTGGCACAAAGTTTGAGATGAAAAACACGGGAGACGCAAAGATGATACTTGATATTGAGATCAAAAGAAACCAGCAAAAATGGGTATTTATTCTCATATAAACAATAATATATACACAAAGTTCTAAGGAAGTTCACGATATGCGAAGCAATTTTGATTATAACTCTCATGGGATCTCAATTGAGACTTCGTGTGACTCAAGAACCAACCAAAGCAATAGATACGAAGTACACGCTGGAGCACCTTATCCAAATATTATTGGTTACATTATATATGCTATGATTTGCATGAGACCTGATCTTCTATACACCTTAAGTATTTTCAATGGATTCTTGTCAAAATTAGTGAAGACGCATTGGCCCGCACTCAAGTGGCTCATGAGATACTTGCAGGGCTCGGTTGTTGTAGGTTTGTGTCAGAGTCAGAAGGATACAAATTATATAATTTTGAAAGGCTATGTGAACTTCGATTATGCATGCTTACTTGATACAACAAAGTTTACATCAAGTTATATGTTTACTTTGATTGGGGGAGTGGTTAGCTATAATTCTTGTATATATAAGTTTTTTGCACTCTCGTCTATGAACGATGATTATATGACTACTATATAAGACATGAAGGAAGAGTTTTTTTTATAACACTAGTGCCATTCATTTGATAAACAATCTAAAGTTCCATTAGCAAACTAAACACGTCGATATTAGCTTTCACATCATCCGAGATGTGGTGGAGAAGGAGAAAGTGAATAATTCTAAGATTTCGAGTGATAAAAATCCTTTGGATTCCTTAACGAATGTATTCCCAATTTCAAATCACACAAACTATATGAGAGTGATGCAGGTCTGGGATGCAAGTGAGTTGGTCTTGAAAGAGTAGAATACTTGATGCAACTAATACCTGGAGTTATTATGAGCCTATATGGATAATTTTTAGGTGTAGGCGAGAAGTAAATCCTAAACTAAGGTATGCTCTTAGGACTACATAGAGGTAGTTCGATATGCCGTGACATCAAGAAAGAACTTTTGAAATTCTCTTAAGCTTGAGTCATAACTTAGTTGTAGGAACGTGTGATGATCCTAAGGACTGATAAACGTTTTTTTTTTAAAAATGACTATTATGTCCAAGGAAATATGTGTTGAGCCAAAGCGAGCTGTTCCGAAGCAGGATGGTCAGAATCGAGTTAGTCTGAAGTATTCTTATCTGAACTAAGCTTGAGTGCAGCACCAGCATTGAGCCGAAACAGAGTTTTTCTATTTTTTAGGTCTCCTATATTAGTTGAGTCTCTTATTTTTATCTTCCTATGTTAATTAGGTTCTATATATTAATTGTTTATTCTATATTAATTAAGAATTATACTTTATGAGGTTTCCTACATTAATGGATTATAAGTTATTTCAAATGTTGATTAATGAGCTTTAATCTGGAGCGTCCGATGAAGAATTAGTATTTTCTCTAAACTTATAAATAGAAAAAAAATATTGCTATGAAATGTCTCATGTGTTTCATTAGCTTCATTTATTACGAGAGAGAGAGAGAGAGAGAGAGAGAGAGAGAGAGAGAGAGAGAGAGAGAGAGAGAGAGAGAGAGAGGTAGAGAGAGAGATCCATACGACTGGTGGTGATGTCTCATTGTACTATCCTGCAAAAAGATAAGCACGATAAGATCAACAGTCCTCGAGTTATAGTATCTCCAACATCTGTTGTCCCCGAATTTTAACTACTCTTTAGAGACCAGTTCACTTGCATCCCAAACTTACAAAACTCTCATAAATTTGTTGAACTTTAAAATATGTGATACATTGGTTATAGCATCCAAAGAATTTTCCACACTTCCAATCTTTGTCACATTCACTTGATGGTTCTCCACCACGTCTCGCATGGACTTAAACTTCGGATTCTTCATTAAATGAAGAGAACTAGTCTTGTCACATAGTATAATAAGATCTTCATCTATATTAGTGATTTCACTCGATGATCCCTACAACAATATGACTTCCTTCATTACTTTCCTAATAACCATATATTTGGGTTTTGTAGATGATAAGGAAAAATAACTTCTTTATACAAAATTTCATACCAACCACTCCTTCAAGAACACTAAAACGATAACCCAAAGTTGACATCCTTGTGTCAAGACAACTTACATAATCAGAGTCAACATACCCTTCAACATTATATCAGACGTGTCATACTGAATATAGTACAACCCAAGTTATATCGAACCCTTCGACTATTTCATTGCCACTTAACAACTTGACAACAAGGCTTCTCCAGATTTGACATAATTTATCTTCAAATAATAATAAAATAAGAAATATCAGGTCTTGTTCATATCACTTCATACATAACACTTTCAAAATTAATGGTGTATGGTATCTTTTACATGAAATTCTTATAAGAAGCTTGAATGACACTAAATTTGAATTTGGTAATAACGGGAGTTCCAATCTCTTTGACTTTAAAATTTCGAATTTCCTAAGGACCTTTCATATGTATTCTTGTTAGGATAAGAGTACATACCCCTTTCGTATGTTCCTCTTAATTCTAAAACCAATATCCTTCTAGCTTGTCTCATATCCTTCATTTCAGAAAATTATTTTAGTTGAGTCTTTACAATTTCAATCCTTCTCCTATCTTTTCTATCTATTAGGATATCATCCACATACAAAACAATCAAATTTATCCTTCCATGTGTATTTCCCTATTACACTATACACATTTTTCCTATCAATTTCTTGCGTACTTGATAGATCTAAATAAAGAATCAAATCTTATATTCCTCCATCGATGACTGTTTCAATCCATACAAAAGTCTCTTCAGTAAAAATATATCTTATTCCTTCCCTTATTCAAAACTTTTCAGCTAACATATGTAGATGGTATCTTCGAATTCTCCATATATGAAGGAATTAGTAATATCTATATGATCTAACTAAAGATAAAATATACCAAAAATTAGTAGCAAAACCCTTACTAAGGTTTGTTTCATAACTGGTGAAAATAACTCATCGAAACCAATACCTTCTTTTATATGAATCCTTTAGTCACTAGCCTTGCTTCCTTTTATATATCCATTATCTCAATACAGGCTTCTCTTCATAGTAGGATGATACCTCTTGGGTTTGATAAAATATACCTTCATTTTAATTGATAAAATATAACCAATAAAATAATAAACACCATAACAGTTTTAGAGTTTGCTAGGTCTACATGCTATATCTCTCACCAATTGATAACTACCAAAACCATATTACTCTCTAGTTTGATCATCTAAAAGCTCTAGAATATGAGGCTTTCAATAATTTTTGTTCTCATGCTTTTTTGGAACTTCCTCTACATTAGCCGAACATGGACCTGAGTAGAACTCATCTTCGGCAGAAGCATCTTTGGCTTCACTCTCTCAGATTCATCATCAATTACACATAATTTCTTGGCAGTAGTAGGTTTGGTCTCTACCAACTTATTCAATGATTTCAAGGAACCGCAACCTATATTTTTTACTCGTTCCGGATAGCTAATGAACAAACATTTTAGTGGTCTCGACTGTATCTTGTCTTGCTTCAGATGTACGTAGGCATGTCATCCAAACACTCTCAAATGTTTCAAGTAAGGTTTATTTCCAATTCAAAAATCTTGAGGAAAATTAAAGTTTAATGTCGTAGGTAGACTGCAGTTGATGATATACGCAGTCATTGTCATAACTTATCCTCATATCCATCAATGCATTCTTCTTGTTTGAAGCATACACCTACGATTTTTAATAAGTTTTGGGTCATTTTTTAGTAAGTAAATTGTATTAGGAATTCCTATCATGGTTGGGTGTATGTGAATTCCAAGTCTTGAATAGTATTTAGTGAATGACTCATTCACATATTCTAAGCCATTCTCATCATGTGACTTCTTCAACATCTTTCTAGTCTTATTATCTATCAGCTTATTCTAGGTCCCTAAAAGTATTAAATGTTACATCCTTGATCTTAAAAGGTATAACTCATACTTTTCTGCAATAGTTATGAATCAATGACATGAATTACCTTGCACCATTTATAGTTGGTTATCGTGTCAGACTCCAAAGATCCGAATGAATATACTTCAGCACATAATGGTTATATGGTCACTAGGGAGAAACTAGACCTTCTTGCTTTTACCTCGCACATAAAGTTTACAAATCTCAACTTCTGAAATATACTAAAATCCAACAACTTTGTTTACTAAGATCAATAAGGATATTCTATCTTTATTGATCTTAGTAAGATTCTCATACGAATCAAACGTTATTTAAAGGTAACAACTTCTACAGTCTCTTTACAATTTGCTATAGCCTTCCACTCACGCACGAATCCTTAAACATAGATTTTCAATAAATTCCCCTTTTCTTTAGTACAAATTTATTATAAAATTATCATCCGTCTTGTATGCTTTATTACCATCAAAGCGGTTTCTGAACGCATGTCAAAGCCCATCAAAACGTTAAATTGTTCCCTTAGGCAAATATTCAAACCATTCCATGCGTTTCTTTTAAACGTCATTAAGAATGCTCCACACGGTAATATATCATCGATATTGAATCTCATCATCATGTTTCTAATTGTTCCAAATGATCTCATGGATCACTTGATCTATCATAAGTCTTCATGCGATACAAATCAAACTTTCTTGGAAGGTTTCCTTCTAATATTGCACTAATGAAAGGTGACTCTTGCAACATATTGTATGCTATTCTCGGTATTTTGTCATTATGCTGCAATATTTTCTTTCATTTACTCATCTTAAAATTCCATACTACTTGAATGAATTTGGTCTTCAACCACCTTTTTTTTTTATTCTTAATCTTATTTTTTTCTGACTTCTCCTCATGTCTAAAATTTACTTCTCTTTCTCTAACCTTTTCGGTGCAACTCGCATCAGATCCTTCCTTATTCTCTCTATATCTCTGTTTATATTTCAATGAAAATTTCTCAGTTAACAATTATAAAAATCTCATAATTTTTCAAATCTAGCTTGGATGGACTTGTTCTCGTTTCATCTCTCTAATTTGAGCTACCAAAAGTTGTACATTAGAAATATTCATAGGTATACATTGACTCGCAAGATTTCCATCTTGAGAATTAGGAGAAACAAATCCTTGAACACCAAATCCATATTTACACGGTCTGCTACAGAAATTACACCAGTTGACTCATTGTGATCTTTCACCGTCACTCCAGGAGTTCTTTGCTCCACACTGGTTGCAACTCAATTTCGATTCCTTAACCCTGCCATTTTTCTTCAACATGCAAATGTAACAGCATTGATGGAATCACCATCAGATTACCTTGAATTAAACAATCTCTTAGAGATGTTCTTTCTATTTCTGAACGCGTAACCAAAATTGGTAAATGAAACAAATAACTTTTAAAAGAAAATAGCTTCCCAAAGACGACGGCAACATTTATTTATAGAAATTTACTCCAAAAACTTTGCCAAAGTCGTGAATTGAAATCAAGAAAGATATGTAAACTCCTTATATCAACAATATATGTTCGGGGTTTTAAAAAAAATTAACGTCGATTTATGGAGCTTACATTAATGCTGTACGAATTAGTTAATAATACATATATTCAATCAGCACTTTACGTATATCATTCTGTTAAAACCGGTTAACAAAGGTTTTATCGTAACTCTGATTTACTCCACTCCTTCATCAATATTTAAGTTTAAAAAAATTATCCCCTGAGTGGATAGAATAATTCTATCAAAAAGCAATTATCTATAGTTTGATCCATTACAAGAATATAATGGACCGTAGGTTAAAGGCTCTATAAACACAATAGTTGGCTTGCCCGCGGTTTAAAGCCTATTGGCGTGGCCCCCGTGCTAAATTTCCCTGCCTATTATATAGACGTGGACTTATGTCATTTTATTAAAAGGCTTCCTCCGATTAATTTTCTTGTGAAAGAGGATCGAAGAAATAGTGCATAATTATTCGGCATTTTAGTTTTGTTTTTTCGTTACCCTCCTGCTTAGGATTGGGAAAAAGTAAGATTTTGTTTACTTACATCTAAGAAACAATATATCTTTAAACAGAGGTGTGAACCGTACAAATACAAAATAGATAGATTAAAAATTAAACATTTAATGTATTATTGTTTTAGATAAACTTACATGAAATAACAAAATAGATCATTTCATGATCTATTGTCAAGAAACAAGGAAGGAAGTTAGTCTATTTTATAAAATTTACTAGAAACTTACACAATCAAATCAAAGAGTCAAAGTGGAAAAAATCGAACAAAATTCCTAAGTAAAACTGAAGCGTTGGTCAAACTACTGAAAGAAGAACATGGTAAAAATTTCTTATTATAAAACAGTTGTTCATGTAGCTTTCGAAAGCTAAATGAGATCTCAATACAATGTATGATGCAGGCGAGGGAGAAACATTTTAAGAGGTTATCCTTTCGCTTTTATAAAATAATCAAAGGTCATTGCCCATTTAGATTTTACGGGAATGATAAACACATAATCAAAAATCTCATTTGATCGAATAATAGTATGAAGAAATTTCTTACAACTATCAGAAAAACTGGCTCTAGCGAGCAAACAAAAAAATCTTGTAAACATCGAGAGCATCTTTTCTCATTATATAGTCTTTTAACGACACTCAAATATAGAGTAAATATTATAGGTGAGATTATCCCAAAGATCACATCCGAAAATTTAATGATGATACATCAAAATACAAAAATCACTAACGCAAGCAAATATCAAGCCTTTATCTTAATCCCAAGAGTAAAATCAATGCGATGGTTCAACGATCTCCCGAAATGCTACACCAAAACTTATAAAATAATTTCCAAAACATTTACATATTATTTTATACGGCCTAATGAGTTACCATTAGACGGGGACTATATTCTCCTTCAAGCAAAGAACTTAAAAGTGCGTCCGAGAATATATTAAAAGGTTTATCATGACAAAATCTCAACTATAAAATTTTCAGGATCAAGTAGCGGTAGTACTTTCCAAATTAGGAGTGAAAAATGGAACCTTCTCTGACAAATTCTTAAGGAATGATTTTTTCTTTGAAGAAGTGCTTCGACGCGCTAAACATCAAAGTCAGGTGGAAAATGATGACTTAAAATATGAACATGATGTAGTACGCTAGAACGCCAAAGAAGTTCATATATCATATTGTTGTGACATCAGCCCAAAGAAGATTCAACCAATATCAAATGGAAATCATGAATTGACTACTATAAAAAGCAATCAGTGCACGAAGAAGATAACAATGGCATGAGAAAAAAATTATGAGTCCGATACAAAGATATATACATGATTACTCGCTTTTGTAACACAAAAACCAGTAGAGTAAAGAAAATTATAATCGGACGTAAGACCCGAGCAACTTCACGAAGAAAAAAGTTATAACCCACGTGTGCATAAAACAATAAAATGATCTAAATTCAAATCGACAAAGACCTACTGCCGAACTCAATGAAAATAACATTCGTGTTTCGAACAAACAAATGGATTAACCCATACAATTTGTACCGGATGCAAAGAGGTAATCGTGAGGTAAAAGCCAACATCAAGTCAACATCAATATATATCTTTCTTTAATAATGATCTTGCAAGGGATGGATCACAAACAGATGATGCAATGGTCATAGTGGCTGAATTAGAAGACAACATATTAAACAAGATAAAAATTAATGATTGTAGTATCATATATATACTGCAAAAAGAATCGTCTGAAAAAAAATAAAATGATCAACTACATTTAGTCAAAATAAATTTTCATTAATTATATTTGCGGGTGCAAGAACTCATGTGACCAGAAATATTAAAATGGATTTGGTCATTAGAAAAGGAAAATTAATGAAGAATTTAAAATACAATTTCATAGTATTAGATGCACCACCATAATACAAATTAACTTATGCCGACCTTGGTTCGGCCAAATGGAGGCGGTGTTATCCATGATATACCTGTGTCAAATATCTCGTAAGAGGTCAAATCCCTATAATATGAATAATTAATGCTCAACAAAAGGAAGGCCTAAGATTTTCCTTTCAAAAGAATGCCTTATCATCAAATACATTAATGACGTTAGAGTAACAAACGTTCCACCTTGGAAACGGGAAAGGTCAAACAATATAGTCGGAAAACAACACGACGTCACATCCCAAATTAAGTATCATCTTTCTCTAAACAGGCAGAAACTAGAAATAACATAACACATAATGATACAATAGATGCAGATAAAACAAAATCAAATCGACTAATGATCTTGTAGCATGGATACACTGAGTGGCACCAAGACTGTTAGAGATGAAATACCATACGTGCTATGATATAACTCAATTGGAGAATTATGATCAATATACATCTTCAGTCAAAGCATTACGAAACATTAACAAGGAGTAAATACAAATCTAAACTTTTAGTCAAAAGATTCAAGATAGGTGATAAAGTTACGAGAATGGTATTTTACACAAATGAGGCATCAATAACGATAACCCAGATATGGAATAGGCCATTTGCGGTCGTAATAAAAGTAAAATCAAGGATTGTATATGATGGCCAAAATGAAGTAGGGAGCCAGAACGAGCATTCCAACAAGAATAAATAAACAAACATATATCATAGTTTTTTCGACTAACAAGCCAATACGGTAACACTTACGTAAAGTCTCACTTATTAAACTATGAGGATATACTCTTTCCTCCCTCGGTGGAGCGGGATAGTTTTAATGAGGCATTTGATGCAAATAAAACATTATTGCCAGCGATTGAGTTTATTTTTTCTTCACGATAGCACAATACAATAAACTATTACAAATTCGAAATTTAAAACAAAACAACTCTTTGAAAAATTCATACGACATAATAAAGATATGATAAAACCAAAAATACATCAAGTAATATATATTAAGGAGTATGACAAAAGGAATTTATATCCCAAAATCTACAATGAATAATAAATCAATAAAATCAATAACTTTTTAAAAGAAACGATTAATATGAATAAAACATTAAAGACAATAGAAATTACTAAGGAGAAATCAAAATACCAGAAAAGAACGGATCCTAGGGATGATAAAAAAATGATTAAGTACCAAAAACCTAAGCTAAGAATATTGGTAAAATACATATAACAAGGAACTAATTTGTACTAACAAGCTATATTTGTTTCAAAAGAAGGGAATACCCCTTCCAGGAAATGATGCATCTGAAGCATACTTGGAAAATTATAAAAGTTTTCAGGTATGGAACATATTTTTCTAAAAAGCAATTCTTGATCTATTGCACATGATTAGTCAACATAAAAAAAAATAGGAAATACAATATATGTTTAAAATTTATAGACTTGCCTTTAAAAAATTAAAGAGTACTTGTAAAAAAGAGTCTTGCAAAAACAATGTCTTTAAAATATATAGACAACAAAAACAAACAACCTCAAATACATATACAACATATCAAACAAATTTATACTTATTTAGGATCAAAGGATACAATAGTATACAACATTGCTTGAACGAAGCATAAAAGAAAAAAAATCTTCATAAACGTCTAAATTCAAATCGAGCGACCTGTCAAGGATAGGAGCACATCAACTAAGGCTATCTAAACCAATTTCGAGAAACAAACTATGAACATCTAAAATCGTTTGACTATATGTATTAACATGTGACTTCCAAACATATGTGGTAAATTCTTGTTCTAAGGTACTACGCCCTCTCATTCGATCATGATGTTGATCAAATAAATCCTTACATGGAATCTCATTCTTAGAATATATGGTAGTTAACTATTCTCGAAGCTCCTTAATATAAGCTTTAGGACTCCCATAATCTGATGACATAATGCTTAATTGTACGTAAAGTTCAACAACACAAGAGTTAGCAGGCAAAAGTTGTTGATCAGCAGCAGCATACCATATCGTTTTCAAGTCATCACAAGTAGGAAAACAATCAGTAACGTTTTTATTTATTGATCCTATTAATTAATTTTCTATTAGCATAATTGTTTCAACAAAAAATAGTTTTTTTCCAGTTCATTAAAATAAAAGCACTGCCCAACTGTTTAGAAACCCAACTCTTAAACTCTAATTCCTCTCAAGTAGTTTTAAGATCATTTTCCTATAAATTTTCAAATTGAAACTTTTCAACCAAAGAAGCTTTAAGTTTATAAATTTTCTCCACAGGCTCACATGAAATTATCTCCATAGGCTCCAAGGAAACTCTATCCATATGGAAATCAAAATTAAAGTAACAATAGGAATAGTATATTACCTCACAACTTATGCTTAAATTTCGGTTTTATTAGTTTAAAATGAGAATGATAAATAGATGGACTCATATGCCTTGTTAACTCAACATATTAAAAAATAACTTCATGAGTCTTTCTCGGTAAAAACATGGAGAATACATAGTCAAAATAGAAGGATGCCACTTTAATTCCTAAAACCAAATCAACAAGTACATAAGAAGGAAAATAAAACTGACTTTGGTAATTCAAAGCAGATCTGTCACAAACAGTAGAATTAGTTGACATATTGGATAAAAAATATGAATGATTATTTGACAAATTAGGATAAGTAACAGTATGGAGTAAATTATGGGATGGAAGGTCATCTCTTTCAACACTTTATTCAGTGGTGAAATAGCCCGACCATGTTCTCCCTCCCAATTATCAATAACATAAAAATAATATTGTTCCAACCCCTCTTGGTAGAAGGGAGATTGGTAAAACTCTTTGCATGTTTTGTCATGTCTACAGAAAAAAAGTTGATTGGTAGCCCATCCTCTTCATCAAATTTATAATACACATAAGTATTTGCCAAATATTTTGACTAATTTGAGAATGACAGATATGAGTATCTCAAAAAAAGTTCAATTACATCATCATTCAAAGGAAACCTTATACTTCATTTTAGTGTAAAACACCATGAAACTACTTCATTATCTTTAAAATAAAAAAGAGTATGACCCAGACGAGGAAACCTAACAATAATCTCTTTAAAGGTGCACTAGCCAATGCATTTTTTTACAGTGTTTAGTAATAACAAAGTAGTGGTAATTGTGCTTGGATAATTCTTTCAACTACTTAAAAGTAAATCACCATGAATCGCACGGGGGGAATTTCGTTAAGATAAAGAGGAACCTAGTAAGTCAACTATAATATCGAAGGTATAACTGCAACCAACAAAAACAAAATCGATAATAGGTACTAGAGGGACGTCTGAACTAGATATTTCTTACCGAATTACAACAATTTTAAATTTTAAAGCAAAACTATGACATGGGCAAGAAGGTTCAACATTAGTATTTTTTGCCATAGACGGATTATGTTCAGGGGAAGTAATCTTATTCTCGAAACTATAAGCAACATTATTATCTATTTTATGTTTTTTATTTTATTTCGGGCATTAAACTTAGAAGACCAAAATGAAAGATTGGCGTAAAAAATAAAATAAAATAAAATATGATAGACGAATTAGGGTACAAAGAAAAAGTGATTAGGTAAACTAAAATGGAATATGCTTCACATATCTCATCGAAAAAAATAATTAGAGAAAATGAACAATTCAAATAAAAGTAATCCAAAGGACGACACCCGTGCTCGTAAAGTATAAAAAATATTACATGCGTCTTTCATTATGAGTACTATTGCATAAATATATCTATTAAGATAAATTTTCAATCCTAAAAACATATTTATTTAAAAAAATAAACAAGAAACTCGTGTATTTTTCAAAACTAAACCATCCATAAAATCATCTTAAATATAAGTATTTTAGGCTATAAAATAAAAAAAATACTTCGACGACGTAGGTACATATAAATTTTTACATTACTAGCCTTCAACGATTTAAATTCTTAACGACTAAATGGGTAACATATGAATATCAAATGTTGAAGAACTTGAAAAGAAAAAGTCACGAGGTAATAAATTGCCTCAAACAAAATACTCTTCAAAAATCAGATTTTTAATATGAAATAGGGTGTTTTACACACATTACAAAAGCAAGCAGTATTGTTTCTTTGGTCGAATGTTATTCTCTTTGGTCTGGTAGCCTATAAATCTAGTCTTCTTGATCACTTAAAAGCTTTTTAGATGTTATTGGCATAATAACCAAATATTTATATTTTATTCCTCCAATGGACACTAGTATTCCTACGCAAAAATGATAAAACCATGCCACAAGGTCGAAGCAAAAAAAGAAAGAAAGTCGAAAGAAGGAAAAAAAGTGTAGAAAATCTAATTAAGAATACGAATCACACAAAATCATAGGCTCTAAAGTAATAATAAAACTTGAGCATCATGTATGCAAGACTGGGTAAAAGACAAGAATTTCAAAAAAAGACATGTGCTAAGTCAATAAGTAACACACGCTTCGAACATATATTAATAATTCTCCCAATAAAACTAGAAGGCTACTTATAAGGGTGTTATTAGTCTAATCAAATACACTAGTTTTACCAATCTTATCCAAACATCTAAATATTTAATTAGACTAAGCCAAATATATAGTTAGCTACATATTTTAGTGGTTAAAGATATATCTTCTTCTATCCCTCGTATATCTAAAATATATTTATTCGGAAACATGACATACATATGAAAGGTCCATCTTCGATCAATAAGAATAACACATATTTTTAATAATCACTTATTCTTTTATTCATGTACTCTTTTATATCATACATTTCACCACTAATATTAAGCATCAATCCATTTATACTAATATCGGTTTCGGTTAAAGTAAACCATCCAGATTTATCAACATTAAATATGATAATATATATAACTTTTAATAAAATAAAATATATAATTTAATTTAATTATAATTTAATCAAATAAAATTGAAATCTAGTTATATAAATAGCAAGACCTCATATGAAATTAGAGCTTAATCATAATTTTACAATAAGTCTTCATCCAATAAAAAGTTCAGTAATAGCTACGATTTAGTTATATCTTGTAAGTCACGGCTCCACAATAAAAATAGTATTTATTAACTATATTTATTAAATAAAATTTCATATAAAATGCTATCTATAATTAAATGTGCACAAATTAAAAATAGGTAACATGCATGGTGATGGACATTATCTATTATTGACTCATTCAAGTACAAAGTCGGTCAATCCTTACGACTTACTATATTGTTTTTGTTTGAACATTCAATGAAAAAGACATCTCATTTTCATCATTGAAATTATTCAAGCTAGTCTAAGTATCAAGGTTTTGCGGAAGTAAAACCGAATATATTGGATACAACCGTAAAAATCCAGTCCAATATCAATGGTAGAAATTAAAATAATGTAGCATTCGTTTATATATAGTAAATGTTTGGTTAATTTATAAAAGTAACTAATAGATATCCTTACCAACCGTACAAAAATATTAACTATTCATTCTATATGTTCATTATCATGGCCATCCTGCTTCCAGCATGTAAGGATGCATCTGTAAATGATTCTGTAGTAATTTATTATACAAAAATAAACCTTCCTCTAATTTAATTTAGTTATGATTTGTTATTGTATAGGTTGCTGAAAAGTAAAAACGTTTCGATTGGGTCTCTTATTCAAAATGGGTGCAACTTTATTGCATGATAGACTTACAGAGGATAGAGGAGCTGCCATAAGTATTGCAATATCACTACATATTGCATTCACACCAAATCAAGACCAAAACCAAGAATATAAAGAAGAAGCATGGCGTAATTTTTTCCAAACTAATATGCTATTAGATGCTAATACTATTATCAAGAATTTTCTTCAATCTAGTATTGAGATATAGTTGTCAAACCTAAGCTTTTTATAATTTTTATAGTACATCATTTATCGATATCCAATCCTTTTACAAATATGATATTTGATTTTTTTTTCTTTCTATGTTTACTTAATTACTTTATTATATAATTTCAATCCAGCTAATTGAAGGGATTCAAAACGACATAATTAATAGATTCCAAAGAGGTGACATATTTCTTAGAAACACCGTTACCATTTTTCACAAACATTTTCGATTACATTAGGAACATATTCCATCAATTTCCCATCTTAAACATGTTCCACTATTTTTTCATATTTTTATACCTCGATGAATCCAATTTAGTTGAGAGAAATCCTCATTGTTTTAGTGTTTTGTTGAATCAAGATTGATGAAACCTAATGGAAAATTCAACCGTTGAATCGACTTACATAAAAAATTAAAAGAATGTAAAAAAAATAAAAATAAAAATAAAAATATTTAGGTATCGATAGATACTGAACTCACAATCTCAAAATATATTATTGAATATCTTTATCTTTATACTAAATTTATTTTGTTAATATAGGATTGTCTGAGACAAACACGTAAAAGTTTAATTATCGAGGAGCTTTTGGTTAGGGATGACTACTTGATTACAATTTGTAGAATTTCAAAGATTTTTTCCGTGAGTATTAAAAAGGTGGCACTTACTCAGTGGAAGGTTGTGTTTTTTCAAATAAAATTACAGATTTTAATTATTTTTAATCCATCTAAAAAATACATGGTTATGGATAATGAAAGCACGATTAATATTTTATTTAAGATTAATCTAATAACTATTTAATATAAAATTTATTTATTAATAACTATTTTAATTTTGATAAATTATGGAATCCGATAGTCACTTATATTTTTTTGTTAGTATTAATATTTTGATTATTTTTTAAATATTGTATTTGTTTAATTATAGTTCTAAATTTTTTTCGAGAATCTAAAACAAAGGTAAAGAAAGGTAAAAAAACATGCGAAAAATATACCCAGATGCGAGAGTAAGATACAATTCGGGGGATGAGGTGTTAACACTCCAACTCAAAGGCTTATCACGAGTGTAATTTTTTCTTTGGATGTCAAGATAAAGAATGAACGAATGGTGGGGAATGTTAAATTTATACCATACTAACTTCGCTAATCTAACGTGGAGGATGAGTGAACGAATGGTATTGAAGGTATAATTGATAGCAAACTTGTTCAATCCTCTCTTAGCAATCGAGTAGTGGATGTCGTTGTTATAGGTGTTAGGAAAAGGGAGGGAGAAAATGAGAAGGTTAATATCTTGGAAGGTACGGTTGTTTCTAGCATTGCCAGATCTTAAATGAGTAAGCCAATACCATAGATAATCACGAATAAAGTCAGAAACCATGAGGTTGCTCCCCAGTCGAGAATCGTAAATAATATTGTGCCCATAGTGGTTGACCAAAGAGGTTGAGAGCAAAAAGGTCGAATCAAAATTAGATATTATACTGGTACCAATCACGACCATATACAATTTGCTAGCGATCAGCCTAAGATTTAAAATTTTCCTCCAACTCCATAAAGGATAAGAGTCGATCTTTAAAGACCATAAGCTTTTATCTTTAATCTTATCAACATAAATTCTGTCGCACCAGATTGAGTTGTCAACTTTAATAATAATGGACCACAAATGTTTGAGAACGACCGCCTGATTCCAAAATTTTAAGTCTAGAATCCCAAGGTCGCCCCCACACACACGCAAGGTTACAGTATACCATGCCACTTTAATACATGTAACTTTCAGCTCATGGCATGGTTAGATAAACAACGGAGAGAGTGATAGAGTTTTTTAAGAAATTTGGTGGGGATAATGAAGATCAAAGACCAATAAACGCGCCCCATGAAAAGAACTGATTTAATGATCTGAAGCCTCTTTGCATAAAAGAGGTGTTTGGAAGTCCATGAGTCAATACAGGTAGTTTTTTTTTCAAGTATGGGTTGGCAATCGTTATGAGAAAGTCAACCCGAGAGAAGAGGGGCACCAAGATACGTAACTGGAAGGGAACCTTTGATGAGTCCAATAATATTGATCAGATTCACCTCGAAGAGTGGGGTTAACCCCACAAAGGAAGATGTGTTTTTTTCTGAGGGCTAAATTTAAGGCATGAAAGAACAAAGAACTCATTAAGACCATCTTTAATTAGATCGAGGGAATTAATATCACGTAATAAAATATTATCATGTCGTCTGCAAAACAGAGGTTGACAATCCTAAGCTTATGAAACTTCTAGTGAAAGTTAAAGTTCACATAAGTACTAATCTCATTAAGGATACTTGAGAGAACTTGCATGACTAATACAAATAAGAAGGGAGATACAATGTCACCTAGTATGATACTCTTTCTACCAAAAAATTTCCTATGAGTATCACCATTAATGTCAACAGAATAACACGGGGTAGCGATACAATGAATGATCTAGGTGATCATATGTTTCGAAAAGTTCATGGCCACCAAAATGTCTAGGAGAAGATGACAATGGACGTTGTCAAATTCTTTCATCACGTCGATTTTGAGAGCGACTGACGGGTCCTTGCTTTTCGTCTGGTAAACCCCCTAAAGGTTTCTTGAGTTATAAGGAACGACCAACCACAAATACCAACTGTTATTTTTCAATTAGATAGGGGAAACATTTCTTGATCCTATCGGCTAAGGTATTGGTAATAATCTTATAAACGATATTAGAACATGAAATAAGCATAAAGTCCTCAACAATATAGGGGAAATACTTCTTAGGGATAATAGAAATGATGGTGGTATCCCTAGAAGGCTCAAGACGATACGTATTAAATAACGTTGAGATCCTGTCACGGATATCTTTTCCTGTAAGATCAAAAAATTCTTGAAAACCCCCACATTGAAACCATTAGGCACCCATAGATTTATAGTTATCAATACTAAGAATGGCCGATTTAATTTCTGCACAAGTAACAAGGCAAATCATCGAGCACCGATCTATGGAATTCACTTTAACATAAATAAGAGAGGAGATACAAGCGAGCCCTCGGTAACTAGTGAGGGACCTAAATCCAATAAGGTTAGAGTCATAGTTGACTAAGATGCTCGCCACCTTGTTAGAGTAAGTGGTGAGATCCCCGTTAATATTCGTGATATATACGATTTTATATCTAATCATACGGTTTAAAGTTGTTGTGAAAGAATTTAGTGTTACGGTCCCCAAGCTTGAGCCAAGTCTCTCTAATATTTTGTTTGTATAAATATTCTTAGACACGACTTAGGGAGGTATAGGCGGAAGAAGCAATAAATTTTGGCAGGGACCATAGAGGGATTATAAGGGTCATTAGCTAAGATGGATTGGGCCAAGAAAATTTTGTGTTGGGATTTGCCACCCTAGCACTTATATCCATATATTACTTGCGATTGAGATCACGAATGACAAATTGAAGCCAAATGAGTTTTGGGGAAACCAATCTCATACCACGAGCATAAATTATAAGGTTCAAAGAAGAATACAACAAAACAGAGACTCACCTTTTGGATTTCCAAAATAAAGAATATAATATTGTCGCACACACCAAAGTTACTACTTACGGTCACCTTGGATGGACAGGACAAGCTAAGTGGGGAGTCGGGGAAGTAATTATCTTTATCACGCAATAATCGTCTTGGGAAAAAAGATCCATTGTTAATGATGACGAGGCCACCAAATTAAATGTTTTATAATTGAAATTAGAAGTGCTAGAAATGGTAAAATGCACCAAATGACTAAAGAACGCCATATAGTACCACAAACTATAACATAAAGAACCATGCACCACTCGTCATTCACACCCGTCGTAACTTCACCCGAAGGAAATTGGACACTACTCCACTCATTTCGTGGCACCATTCACATCACCATACATAATTATTTTACTCACCTCATAAGAGTCTGCAATACACCATACCTGAGTAATCCTCACATGCATGAGCTTCACACACGAGAGAATCATAACAGCACGACTATACTCCCCATGACACTCTTCGTTACTCGCCAAGCCCAAAACTCCACCACACATGCCCAACTCCTCATCGTGCACACATCAACGCCACACTCGAGAAAACATGTCTACAAGCGGAAAAGTTCCTCGTTCGGGAGATCTAACACTGCTTAGGGATCGAAGAGCCAACACCAAGAGCGACGAAGCTCCTAATGACTCCAAAGAAATTCGGTTGATAAAAAAAATTGTGTTCAATTATTTAGTTAGTTGCAAATGATTTGCGTAACTAAGAAAGAAAAGTTGTGTAAATAAGACTTTGGCTGTTAAATAAGTATGATTTTATGAAAAAATAGGAATCACTTGTTTTGTGAAAATAAGTGTTAATCGGTGTGAAACAACTAATTTTTTGTAGTTGAAAAATATGTGCATTTTTTTGTTAAATTATTTTTAAACTAATAAAGTTTGAACTACATAGGCGTGTGAAAATACGTGTAATTTGGGTGAAAAATAGTTTTGAAAAACCCGATTTCATAATTACGTAGAATTTGGTTGTTAAAAAACAGCTATGTATAGTTGTGTACTTACGTGTATTTAGGTTGCTAAAAACAATGATTTGTCCAGTTGTGTGATTACGTGCAAATGAGTTGCGCATATAAAAAGAAAAGAGTTGTAGAAATAGGACATCGGTGATGTGAAAAAAAAAATACAAATTTATTTTTGCGAAAATAAATATTAATTTTTTTGTGTGTAATTAAACATTAATTCAAAGTAAATAAAATAGAGATAGAGTAAAGGAGAATCGACCTGGCCTAGGGTCACATGGTTACATATCGTGAAAAAATATAATATAAAATAATATAAAATCATAATATAAAATAACATAAAATCATGAAGTAAAGAAGACCAGAAACTAATAGACAACAATTTCAAAGAAGCAGTCAACCGGCAACGAACGAGGCCAATAAAAAGAGAGGAGGGATCGTGAGACAACCACGATTGGAGAGAGTAGAAACATCAAGCACTATGGTGAAACAATAAATGTTAATTGAATGTGAAACAACTAGTTTTATGTTGTTGCGAAAATATATGCATTTTTGTATAAAAACTTTTAAAAAATTGAACTTTAAACTATTTCTGAATGCGAAAATACGAGTAATTATGGTACGAAATAATTTAAAAAATAATACATTAAAAGTATCATAAATTTATTTTGTTTTATTTAATTTTAAAATAAATATAGTTTAGATATTATTAGATGTATTTGTATTATAAATAAGTTTTTAATAAATTTTAAAAGGTAAATATATATGAATTATTTTATTTTATTTCACATAATTATAGCTAATTTAACCTTAATTTAATGGATAGAATCAAATAACATATGTTACAATGGGCTTTAGTAAATTCTAGCAACAGTCTGCAATCGTAGAGGTTGTAGACTACTAAAGGAATTCATAAAATTTGAGCAATCTAAGATCAGGATAACATTTGAATTTGGGAATTCATAAAATTTGAGCAATCTAAGATCAGGATAAGATTTGAATTTGGTGCGCCGAGTTCATTCGCTATCAAATTCAATTTTATTGTTTTTGTCTTATAGTTATAGTTATGGGATCACCTTAGGGGTGTAGTCAGACCTATTTGAAGAATTTCACATCACCTTCGCAACAAATCGTTATCGGAAATAACAAAGATCTAGATAACGAATTATTTGTTATTAGATAACTATTTTGCGGATGTTATTATTTTGCGGATAAGCAGATAATATTGCGAAGATAATTAAATTTATAAAATATAAAACAGTAAAAAGTAAAAATTAAAAGTAGTATAAATCTTATTTGTCCCATTTTTTTTATTTGTCCAAATTTAATAGATGATTTGGAAAAAGTATATAATAAAATTTATAATAAAATAATAATAATAATTTATTATTTTGTTAATCAAATAATAACCATTAATTATATCGATGTTTATGATTTTTTGGCATATAAATCTATAAATAAATAAAATTTCAATTGGACGTTGTTTTATACATTCAATTGAATATAATCGACTTAAAATTAAGTTCGTACCTGATTAATAATCTTTTTACAAGTAGTGTTTTTGTCTTTTGTGATTTTAACAAATGAAAAATACGAAAATACTCTTTACCATGATGTAGCATTTTCGAATGGATGTATAGTTTGATGCACGCGAGAGGGCTAATCATTGTCCGAAATTGGCTTCATTAAATATCATCCGGTCAAACCTTCCATTAAGGAAAAAGACCACATGCACTTATTGCAAGTACATAGTAGTCGATTAAGATACTTCTTCCGTCCCAATTGTTGTTTTAGAAAAATATATTTGTCCCAAATTGTTTGAGGTTTTCAAATTTCAAGATAGCTTTAATAGTTAGTTTACGATTGTATCATTTGTCATTTAATTATCTAATAAATCTGGTTCACAATTAATATTAAATAGAAAAGTTATTTATGAAAAACAGTATTTTTTACAATTTCAAGAGCTAGCACGTCAATTAAAATGGGGCAGAGGAAGTGAGATTTAGAGCTTAAAAAACATAAGATATCGGTTTAAGCTTAGTGTATATTCCTATGAGTCTCTCGATTCTCTCAATAAATTACAAAACTGCAGAGTCATAAGTTATCATTGAGTACCGTTTCATATTTCATAGACACTTATAAATGTCACGTGTCATCTCTTTCAATACCTATCAATGGATCTTTTAATTAAAGACCTTACATGCATGACTTCTAATGTTAAAAAACAAAGAGAGAAGTAGCCGCAGGAGGCGGCTAGGGTTTTGTGTTTATTAGAAAATGTTCCTTTTTGTATTGAACTGTTTTTTTATAATGCAAACCCAAGTAAGGCTCTCAATATATAGAGAACTTAGAGGCATATATAAGGAAACTTAATACACTCAATATTCTAACACTCCCCTCAAGTTGTGTAGTGGGATCACTAATACCCAACTTGGATAAAACTGATTCGAATGTTCTTGCAGCAACCGCTTTTGTCACGATGTCTGCCAGTTGGTCTTCAGATCTAACAAACGGAAGTTCGACTGTCTCATCTTCAATCTTTTCTTTTATGAAGTACCTATCTATTTCAACGTGCTTTGTTATATCATGCTGTACCGGGTTCTCTGAAATCTTAATCGCAGCTTTATTATCGCACATTAACTGAGTTAGACACTTCAGGGGGGATCCGATTTCTTTCATTATCTTCTTTAACCAAAGTATCTTGGTAATCCCCTTAACGATTCCTCTAAATTCTGATTCAGCACTTGACAGTGATACTACTTTCTGTTTCTTACTCCTCCAAGTCACCAAGTTACCTCCAAGAAGAGTAAAGTAGCCAGCAGTTGATCGGTTGTCGTTATGATTCCCTCTCCAATCAGCATCTGTGAATACTTCAACATCAAGGTGCCTATTTTTCATAAATTTTATGCCTCTTCATGGTGTGCCTTTGAGATATCGAATAATCCTCATTACTGCCTCCATATGGTGTTCGTGAGGATGATGCATGAACTGGCTAACTACTCCCACCGCGTATGCAAAGTCGGGTCGAGTGTGAGTCAGGTAAATCAATTTTCCCACCAACCTTTGGTACCTTTCTTTACTCGCTGGTCTGGCCCCTTCAATTATCTTTAGTTTGTGATTCACAACCATAGGAGTGTCATTTGGTTTGCAATCCACCATGCCAACTTCAGCTAATAAATCCAATATATATTTATGTTGGGAGATATAAATCCCTCCTCTTGACCTAAGAACCTTGATTCCTAGGAAATACTTCAATTCCCCAAGGTATTTCATTTTGAACTCCTTGAAGAGGTTTTTCCTAAGAGAGCTAATTTCTTCTTCGTCATTCCTCGTTATAATCATATCGTCGACATATATTATAAGACAAGTGACTAATTCTCCTCTCTTTTTGTAAAATAAGGTATGATCCCCATTACTCTGTTTGTAGCTATACTGCTTCATTGCCATTGTAAATCTTCCAAACCAAGCACGAGGAGACTGTTTGAGCCCATATAATGCTTTTTTCAGTTTACATACCTCATTTTCTTGAAAACCATCAGAGAACCCTGGTGGGGGTTCCAAGTCTCCATGTAAGAAAACATTATTTACATCAAATTGATGATGAGGCCAATCTTTATTCGCGGCTATTGAAAATAAAACTCTGATAGTGTCAATCTTTACAACCGGAGAGAACATTTCAGAGTAGTCTATACCATATGTTTGTGTATATCCTTTGGCAACCAATCTTGCCTTGTGTCGCTCAATGGTGCCATCAGATTTATATTTTATATTAAACACCCATCTACACCAGACTGCTTTCTTCCCTTGTGGTAACACACAATTCTCCCATGTACCATTCCTTTTTAGAGCTTCCATTTCGGTATTCATTGCCTCATGCCATTCAGTCATCTTCTTAGCTTCTTGAGCTGTTTTAGGGATTTGTTCAGAGAGAATAGTAGCTGAAAACGCCTTTGCAATCTTCGTCATTCCTTTCCTGTCTGTTTTTACCGGATATATAGTAGCACAGGGAACGTGATCCGGTGAATACCGGCCAGAAGGAACCCCTCTATTTTTTCTTGGGGGGAGAACCAGAGTTTGAGTTTCAACAAATGAACTTCTTGAAATGTCATACTGAGTAGCATTTTTTAAATTATGACATTGTAAATTGTTTACCTCTTGATGGACATTTTCTTCGGCTGATTTGCTGGTAGTATCCATGGAATTTATTTCTTGTTGGACATTGTCTTCGAGAGAATCATTGGTGGTAATAACTGCCTCGTCAGTCTCCTTTATGTTGGAAGAGGCGTGTTAGGTGGCGCCATCTACCGACTATGTCGGCACATCCTCAAAGTAACTTTCATATAGCAACCAGTCGAGTGATTCACTTACTTTCTCCCCCTGAGCACGAGATTGGTGGTCAAAAAAATAATCGGATTCTAAGAAGTCACAGTCCATGGTGAGATGGATTCGACGAGTAACCGGATTGTAACACTGATAGCCCATTTGATGGACACCATACCCAACGAATACACACTTTTCAGCACACGGATTAAGTTTGTTTCGACTAGTTTTAGGGATATGAACAAACACCGAACAACCAAAGACACGAGGTGGTAAGGTCATAACAGATGGAATTGTAACTTGGGTGGCAAGCACTTGTAATGGAGTTTTATTTCCTAGACATCGGGTTGGTAGATGATTTGCAAGATACGTGGCTGTAGCAAGAGCTTCCGGCCAAAGAGAATGAGGAACTCTAGATTCAATCATAATAGCACGAGTTTTTCAATTAAAGTACGATTTTTTCGTTCTGAAGTATCGTTTTGTTGAGGTGTGTTTGGACAAGTGGTTTGATGGATAAGACCATTTGTTTTGAAAAAATTATGCATTGTTTGGTTGACAAACTCTGTTCCATTATCAGAACGGAGAATCTGTATTTGTTTTTCAAATTGAGTCAAAATCATTTTGTAAAAACAAACAAACATTTCTGGTACTTCCAATTTATGTTTCATGAAGTATATCCAAGTCATTCTTGAGAAATCATCCACAAATAAAACAAAGTATCTGATTTAATTGTTAGTCGAATTTGGTGCTGGACCCCAAACATTAGAATGGATTAGCGAAAAAGCATAATAAAATCTAGTATTACTTTGATTAAATGAGACCCTACAATTTTTTGCAAGAATGCAGGTTTCACATTTCTCATGAATGGAATTATTCAAAAGAAGACTAGGAAACAAACTTTTAAGTTAGCTAAAAGAAGGATGACCAATTCGTCGGTGCTGATGAGAGAATAAATGACTAAGAAGAATATTGGATCTTGGACCTGATGTGGCTAGAGTGAGAAAGTTGAAAGAGAATATTATATTGCAGAATGTCCCACCTACCAAGAATAATGGGTCTCCTTTTATAGTAAGGAAGGGTGGACCCATTAATGTCCTTGGTGGGCTTGTTTTATTTCTCTTTTGATCCTTCATTAAATACTTTGTTTACAAATTACCCTCTAATAAGCGACAAATGCTATTACAATCATATTAACTTCCTTTTATTCAAAATTAACTCCTTATTATTAATTCTGGCGAATTATTCCCTTATCAGTAGCCCCCCAATCTTCGAGAGCACCGGGAACGAAGACTTGTAAAAGAATCAACCCGGAATGCCGCTGTCCCTTACCCTCTGGATTGATGGTTGGTCTACCCAGGCCAGACCTTTCCTTTCCAGTGTGTCCGACCCTCTAGGTTTTATTAGGCGACCGGGCTCAAAAACTTTCTTCTAACTGATGTCCGACCCTCTAGGTTCCATTAAGCGGTCGGGCGTAGACACTTTCTTCCAACCGAGTTTAGCCCCGACACTGTTTATGAGTCACCTTGGGTTTACTTCCGATCCCTCTTGGCGACTTCTCCATGGGCCCAGACCGGTAATCCGGTTTTGAGAAGTGAATTGGGTTAAAGTGACCCCTCTAGTGTCTTACTCTAAGCTGGCTAGTATAGGCTTAGCGTGCGTGTCAGAAGAAAAGCGACACGTGTTACCCGATAACTCGAAGCGTGCTTGGCAGCACAGTCTCTTAAGGAGTCCTTTCGACTTCTCGCTGCTTTTCGTCGCTTGGACTTCCCCGTAAATGCAACGGCTAGGTGGGGTTGCCTATAAATACCTCACAAATACAAATTACTCTCAGAGGCGTTCTAGAGAGAGAAAGTGCTGCCCAGATTTTTCTAGAGAGAGAGCTTGTTTTATGAGACACAGGTGCCCGAAGCAGAAACCAAAACCTAAAAAGAAGAAAGAACCGGTGTTCGGATTTGTAGATTGTGCTAGCATTGGTGACTGTGCTGAAGAATACCGACGTGCGGGATTAATTTGGATTTCTGACACCAAGCCATTCACACCTGTACCGCAGCCCCACGACCCCGTTCTTGCTGATCTGATCCCTGCCGAATCCTTAACCTTGCACGAACCCTCCGGCGCTCGGACCCCAGAGCCCATTGTCATTCCTTCCAGCAGTAGCTCTCCACACTCCCCAACTGCTCAATTAAACAGCCCGACACCTTCATCAGTCAATTCTTATGCAGCTCCTCCCCCTTTTCCGCCCCGACGTCGCGACAAAGCCAAATTTATTTCTATTGGAGAAACCAGCTCTCCAACTTCTCTCGCGGGAGGTGATTCTCCTGAGATGGTTCAGCTTACTCCCTCCATACGTGGATACCGAACCGGTACTAACACTGTTGTGACTTTTTTAGGTCTTAATCAGCGGCCACTGACACCTGCAGAACTGGATCCCGAATGTGCTCGTCAACAACAAACAAAAGCTCATCTGGCCCAAACTGGAAGCAGTTCTGGTCCTGCGGACCTTCTTGTTCAACCCTCCGATCCATGCGCAGCCAGCTCCCTTAGTCCTGACAGAATTCCAGTAGTGAATACCGAAGAATCAGAGGTGGATGCTCTGCCCGCAGAAGACGGTATTGCTGTTGTTGGCAACGCCGCCGCCCCTCCTGAGGAGCCTCTTCCCTAGGAGCCTCTTCCCGAGGAGATAGAGGCGGTCATGACCACCACATATCATCGATGGTTGCCCGGGAGCAACGTTAACTCTCTTTTTTAGGGCAAGTATCTTTACTTCCCTGCTGCGGAGCAAGAATAGTTGCTGATCCGGTGGGGCATTTTGGAGTGCGTTACCGTTTGGTTTCCCGTGCCCGGGGAGACTCCCGTACATGTTCGGTCTCGGGAAATTGTGATTTTTACCAAGTTGTTCAACTGGGACCTCAGGTTCCCCCTAGATCCTGAGATCGCTCTGTATTTCAAAACTCTAAAGATCTGCCCCTCTCAGCTGACGCCCAATGCGTGGTACACACTAATGTCTTGCATAATGGCCTCGCGCCTTTCGGGTCGGGTCATGCCCATGGAGGAGTACATAGCCATGTCCGGGCTATCAAAATCTCCCAAGTCCCCTTTCTTCTATTCTTCTCTGGCAAATACATGGAAGATAGTAAACGACTTTCTTGAGGGCGACAAAGGTTGGAAACACCGCTTCGTCTTCCTTAGCGGCTGCTGGGAAAATGGTCGCCCTTATAGCAAGGAAAATCCGAGGCAACTGATGCTGACATGGGTTCCTGATGGTAAGCTTCTTTTTTTTATTGACCCGATCCTTTGTGTAGTATCAAAGGAATTTGTCCAGGGGCTAAAGAAGGATTAATTCAAGCCGGGAAAAGCTACCTTCCAACTGTTGAAGGACTATGCCAAGAAGCATTGGGGTCGGGCATTCCATCGGGCCTTCAAAAATACAAACTTGATTATGAATAACCTCTGGCGTTGCTCGTCGGAACCGCTCACTATTGAGGAGCTGCGCCAACCCCCCAGTATGGAGGACTTGGTTGCCAAGACGGATGCTCAATGCCCACCTGTTTCTTCCGAAGCGCAACAAGGCGCCCAGTAAGCGTCCAAAATCAGACGATGAAGCCGAGCAGGACAATGTTGGGGCTGAAGGGACCGGTGCGGAGGAGCACCAGCATGAAATTGCCGCTGAGGATGGCGAGACCCATCAGTCCTTGGAACTGGCGAGGAAACGGAAAGGGAAGGCTGATGCAGAGGAGGCTCAAGCTAAAAAGCCTAGACGCTCTAAGAAAGAAAGTGGGTGTGCCGCGGGTGCTGACAACACTACCGTCCCGGAGCTTTTCAAACATTCGCGGGCGTTAAGGGTGGTACGACAGCCGACTCTGTTGTGGTCATCCCCGATGATGCTAGCCCCTCAAAGGCTTCCCAGACCGCCGCGACATCATCAAGTGGTACGAAGCTTCCGGTGCTGTCTGTGCCCGGTAGTACGCATACTTTTCCACTACGGGTAACCGACGGATTGACCATTTCTTTGTACAACATGCTCGTCCCCTTAGCCATGAAAGAGCGTCGGGTAGGGGAACTGAGTCAGAAGCTGTCGGGCATGCAAACGAAAGTTGTCGTGCTGGAAGAGGAGGTGCAGAAGGCTAAATAGGCTCAAAATCTTGCAGAGGAACGGCTCAAGGCGACTGAAGAAACCCTGGCGCAAGAAATTGCTGATCTGAAGAAGTCTAACACCAATCTGAAGAAGGCCGGGTATGATCGTGCCGCGGGTTTGGGGCAGGAAATCACGGACCTGAGGAAGGCCAACACCCTTTTTGCTGAAAAATGCAAGAAGTGGATGGAAAAAGACACGGCCGAAGCCAAAGCTGCCTACTTGCTGACTTTCCATCACCGCTTCCTTGACCTTCCCCTCGGGTCCATGTGGTTAGATGTCCCAGAAGACGACCGCCCTTCTGACGTGGTTTGTGAAGACGATGAGTCTGATGGCACCGAGTCAGAAGAGGATGATGCTTGATCCCCGACGTCTCGTGTTTTTGTTTTATTTGTTTCTTGTTATTTAAATTTGTAAGTGCGGGTACTGGGGAATCCCTTGTAAGCCCTCTTTGTAATCAAACTTCCTGAATGATTAATATATGCCCCGTACTGCTGTTTATATAACTGTTACATCCAACTCAAGTTTTGTAAATCTATTGTTGGCCGGGAACCCAATTATGTATTGGGCATGTCAACAGATCTTGGAAAGTGCGGATCTGTTCGAATATTGGAAAACTTACTAATGTAAGATCCTGTGAAAAATAAGAAAAATCCGATGAAGGGTTTGTTGATTAACGTAAAATTAAAAAATCTCCCTTGGGGTCGGGAATTAAGATGTAGATCATTTTGAACACTGAAAAACCTATGACGGTTCTGTTGATCAATGTAAAATTGAAAATTTTCCCTTAGGGTTGGGAATTAAGATGTAGATCAGTTTGAACGCTGAAAAACCTATGACGGTTCTGTTGATCAATGTAAAATTGAAAATTTTCCCTTAGGGTCGGGAATTAAGATGTAGATCAGTTTGAATACTGAAAAACCTATGAAGGTTCTGTTGATCAATGTAAAATTGAAAATTTTCCCTTAGGGTCGGGAATTAAGATGTAGATCAGTTTAAATACTGAAAAACCTATGACGGTTCTGTTGATCAATGTAAAATTGAAACAATTTCCCTTAAGGTCGGGAATTAAGATGTAGATCAGTTTGAATACTGAAAAACCTATGACGGTTCTGTTGATCAGGCAAGATTACTAAAAAGAGTCATCGCTCAGCTTATCAGCTGTCGGGATCGTTTGCAACACTTCAAAAATGGGGAGGCAAAATTTTTCGATTAACAGGGTCGGTTGCTAATGATGCCTCATTAAAACCTTCTCGCGCCACCGAGGTAGGAAAGAGTGCATCCCCGACCAAAAGGTTCTTATACAAATAATGCTCATAAAGCTTACAAAATGCAAAATCATTCCAAATACAATTTCAAATGTTCGATGTTCTATGGTAGCCTTAATGGACGCCCGAGCTTGTCTTGCAAACGATATGTCCCGCTCTTGACTTTCGCTATTACTTCGTATGGTCCTTCCTAATTTGGGGCGAGCTTACCGAGGCTTTTATCTTTGGTGTGCAGAAAAATGCGTCTTAAAACCTTGTCTCCGACTTTGAATTCCCGCCGTTGTACTTTAGACGCATACCAACTTCTCATTAGGGTCTGATAGTGTAGAGAATTTAGCTGAGCGCGATTCCGTTTTTCTTCTATGAGGTCGAGATCTAGTTGTTTGTCACCTTGATTTATGTTTTCATCATAGGTATCGATCCTGAAATACGGAAAAATGGACTCTGCTGGGGTGACCCCGTCCATACCATATACCAGAGCATAAGGTGATTCCTTAGTCGCCGTTCGAGGTGTAGTTCGGTAAGCCCACAACACTTCCTGCAAATAGTCCAGCCATTTGCCAGCTTTTGCTTCGAGGTTCTTTTTGAGTCCGTCCAGAATGGTTCGGTTGGTGACTTCGACTTGCCCGTTCGCTTGAGGATGGAATGGGGCAGAAAAACACTGCCTAATCCTATGAGTTGTGCAAAAATATTTCATCTCTTTGCTATCGAATTGGGGTCCGTTATCCATAGTGAGCTTCTAGGGTACTCCGAACCGACAACAGATATTGGACCAGATAAATTTGATGATGTCCTTGTTCTTAGTGGGGGATAATGGTTCGGCTTCAACCCATTTGGAAAAGTAATCGACAGCTACCACAATTGTTCGTCTCCCACCCGATGCCATTGGTAATGGTCCTACAAGATCGATTCCGCATCGGTCGAAGGGTAATCCTTCAGATATGGACTCTAAGGGAGCCGCGGGCACGTTGATTGCGTTTGCGAATCTTTGACAAGTGTCGCGGGTTTTTACTATCTGCTGAGCATCTGTCGTTATCGTCGACCAATAAAATCCGGCGAGAAAAATTCTCCTTATCAGGTCCTTGTAGCCACAACGAGTCGCGCCCTCTCCGTCATGTAACTCGGACACAATAATCTGTGTTCATTTACCCCCAAACACCTCAATAAGGGGCGGTTGAACGACTTTTTGTATAATATGTCACCCAATAAAACGTAGCCTTGGGCCTTGTTGCGCACCCTTCGAGCCGATGCGCCATCGTCCGGCAGTAGACCTTCGGCTAGGAAATCAATGATATCCCGTCGCCAATCCGAAACAGTTACCGAAGACACCTGACAAGCGATTTCGGGTAGACTATCCAGCTCCTGCCTCTTTATGATTGAGGGGTTTTCTTGTTCGGTTACCCAGGGGTAATTCCTTGAGCAAGAGGCTGATGCTAGAGAGTCGGCTACCAAGTTTTCGTTTCTCAGGACATGTTCATACGTTATCTTGACAAATGATGCGGCTAACACCCTTAATGCGGCTAAGTACTGAACCAGGGCGGCTTCATACTCGGCTTCGTTGTTAGAGGTGGGGAAACCAAATCGGATCGCCTGGTGCATACTCACGCCCGTTGGGGTGACTATCTGTACGCCCACTCTGCAGCCATTTACATTCGACCCACCGTCGGTGCGGATGATCCATTCATTTGGTTCGGCTTCTTCAGACGGTGCGTCTTGGTCCGAGCGGTCGGAATGGAATTCTACTATGAAATCAGCAAGAACTTGGCCTTTGATGGCCGTTCGCGGCTCAAAATTGATGTCGAAATCGCCCAACTCGACCGACCATTTAGACATCCTTCCTGACATGTCGGGGCGCTGAAGGACGTACTTGAGCGGAAATGAGGTGCGAACGACAATGGGGTGTGCTTGGAAATATAGCCGCATTTTTCGTGTCGCGGTCACCAATGCTAAGGCCATTTTCTCCAGCCTCAGATACCTTGTTTCTGCATCCAGCAAGCTTTTGCTCACGAAGTAGACCGATTTAGGGACCGTTCTTGACTAGCTGATCAAGGCTGCACTCACTGCAAAATCCGACACTGTGATGTAAAGGAAAAGCGTCTCGCCCGTTAGAGGCTTCGTTAGAAGGTTTGGGGACGATAGATAAGTCTTAATCCCTAAAAAGGTTGCATCACATTCCGGTGTCCACATAAAATTCTTGGCATTTCTCAAAACCTGAAAAAATGGAGCGCACTTGTCAGACGAACAAGAGATAAACCGATTTAAAGCCGTTAGACGTCCGGTTAATATCTGGACTTCCTTGATATTCTTAGGCGGTGTCATGTCGGTAAGAGATTGTAATTGGGTCGGGTCTGCTTCGATTCCCTTTCCGCTAACAAAGAAACCCAAGAATTTGCCCGACCTCACCCCGAAGGAGCATTTTTCCGGATTGAGCTTGAGATTTATACTCCTGAGGTTGCCAAAGGTTGCCCTCAAATCGGCCAGATATTCCTCGTCTGTGTCGCTCTTTACTAACATGTCATCGATGTAGACCTCCATATTCCTCCCTATCTGACAATCGAAGGTTTTGTTAACCAACCTCTGATAAGTTGCTCCGACGTTTTTTAAACCGAACGGCATGACTTTGTAGCAATATAAGCCTCGGCTTGTTATAAACGTCGTGCTTTCCCGATCCGCTGGGTGCAACTTGATCTGGTTGTAGCCTGCGTACGCATCTATAAATGACAGCAGTCTGTTTCCAGACGTTGAGTCCACCAATTGATCGATCCTCGGCATCGGGAAGGGATCCTTCGGGCATGCCCGATTGAGGTCGGGAAAGTCCACGCACATCCTCCACTTCCCGTTTTTCTTTGTTACCAGGATGGGGTTGGACGTCCAGAGCTGGTAACTCAACTTCTTGATGTGTCCGACACTGATCATTCTTTCGACTTCTCGTAAAATAATTTCCCCCTTTTCTGGGGAAAAGGCTCAGCGCTTTTGTGACACGGGTCTGCCATTTTTGTTGATAGTTAGTTTGTGAATCACATGATTTTCTAGGACTCTGGTCACGTCCCCCGAACACCATGCGAATAAATCCAAATTCTCTTGTAGCAAGGATAAAAATTGCTTCCTAAAGGTTGGGGATAGTCGGACTTCGACCTGCAGAACTTTCCCCTTGGTAAATGAGTGATTTTCACACTTTTCATCGGTGGTTAAAAAGCTGGGAGCTTCCCTAGGATCATCAACGGGCAACGACCCCAAGGGAGGTCCCTATAATTGCTAGTCTCGTGCTTGTGCCATCTCTTGATCCTTTTTGGGTGCCAAAGCCGCTCGGTAACACTCCCGTGCCGCTCTTTGGCTGATCCGGACTATACTCACATTGTTTCCGATCACGTATTTTAAACATTGATGAACCGTGGATGACACCGCATGCATTCGCGATAACGATGATCTGCCAAAAATTGCATTATGAGAAGCCGGTGCGTCCCCCACCACAAATAAAACAGTGACCTCTTTCTTGAATGGTCCGTGGCCTAGCTGGATGATGCCCTCGAACTCTCTAACCACGTCGGCTGCTGACCCCGTAAACCCCACAATAGTCTGGTCCGACCGTATAATGACCGGAGGTGTCCTGAACTTTGCGAAAGTGGACGCGAAGATTGTGTTGGTTGAGCTACCGGTGTCTACCAAGATGCGTCGGACTTCTTCCCCCGCGATGGCCCCCCCGATAACGATGGCGTCTTCATGAGGGCCAGTGATATCTCTCATGTCGTCGTCGTCAAAATATAGGATCGGTGAAATGATTCCCTTTGAGTGGGGGAAGGTCCGAGCTTCCAATTGGGTGACCAGATTCACGATATGCCGTTTTCGAGAGGAGTGTGTGGTTCCCGCCATAGAGTCTCCACCGAAGATTTTCAGTGATTCGAAAAAGTTGCAAAGGTCTTTTACATTCCCAACACATTCCTTAGCTCCTTCTTCGATGATCCCGATGATGTTGCGATTCACCTCTGGGTCGAGGTATTCGATTGACACATCAAACGGGTGGGTGACCTCAAAAATGGCCATGGTGGTTTTGGGCTTCAGTATTGTCACGACTTCTTTCGAAGTGGTACCCTGCTGAGCTCTCTTTTTCACGTACTCTAGGAGGTTCCCGTGCTCTATCAACATCTGTATCTCCTTTTTGAGGGAAATGCAATCCTTAGTGTCGTGCCGTACGTCTTGGTGGTAACGATAATACCGGTTGTTCCTCTGTTCCCGAGGCGTTGGGATAGGGAAAGGCCTATGATACATCCCGCTTTTCTTAGTCTTTTCATAGATCGAAGATACGCACTCTGTCAAGTCAGCGAAGTAAGCGGGTCGGATCCACTTGTTAGATATGGGCCGCGAAGCCGCATGACTTGTCTGCTTTGCTTTGTGGCTCGGGGAGGCCGAAGGCTTGATAGGCAAGGATTGGGTCGGTGGTATCGTGCTGACTGGCTGAACTTGCTGAGCATAGCTGAATTGAGCCACTTGTTTTATAACGACCGATGCTTGTGCGCTCTGCTGTATTTGCGCCGCCAGCTCAGATGCCTTAGTTTCTTCTATCATTATCTGTTTTTCTATTTGGGCCAGAAGAGCGGAAAAGGTAAATGCTTGTTTTTTAGTAACTGCTTGCTTCATCGGTCTTGGAAGCAAACCCAAGCGATACGCGGTTAGTGCCACGTTTTCCTCGCAATGGTCCAGGTCGGTCTTTGCGTCAATAAAACGCCTGGTGTAATCCGTGAGGCTCTCTCCCAACCTCTGTTTACAATTCATGATGGTGTCTCCATTGGCTCGGAAACTCTTGCTTCCGACGAAGTGCTGCCGGAACATCGTCCAGAACATCCCGAAGCTTTTAATACAACCTTGCGGTAACCGATTGTACCACTTGGACGCTCGATCTTTGAAGGTCATTGAAAACTCCCGACATAGAAGTTTATCATCGTTTTCGAAACTCAACATAAAGTTCTTGGAGGCTTCCAAGTGATTATCTGGGTCTCTCTTTCCATCATACTTTTCCAATTTGGAAATGTCGAACCTCTTCGGAAGATGCCTCGATAATATCTCGTCAGACAACGGTCAAACTCTCCAGTTCATTCCGAATCTGAACGCTCCGCTTCCGAGCCTTTGTGTTTGAATCCCGTAGTGACCTTCATCCCCGGGATTGATGAACTGGCTACTAGTTCGGTACCACTTGTTCTGGCTGTTCGAAGGTTGCCACTGGACCTGAGGTAGAGCTACCCGTTCTTCTCTGCTTCCTGTTTGTACCTCTTCTTTCTCAAGGGACAGCGGCGCTCTTTTCTCGGGTGCTACCCCTCTTGTACTTAGGAGAATCTGAACGGGGTGCCTTGTCTCGTCGGGAGCGGTTTCTCTGCGTGCGCTTGTTCAGCCTTTCCTTGCGTCGGTACTCCCTTCCCGATGAGTCGTCCGATGTGTAGTTGGCGGAAATACCGCGGTCAACCTCTGGGTATTGCTCCTCTCCGCCATTTCGCATGTCCTCCGGGCGAGGCTCCGATAATATCTAACAGGTCGAGCCTCGATGCGGTGTCCTTCAGTCGGGTTTCCTTCGCCGCGGTTATCTATGAGTGGTTCTTACCTTTTCCATCCCGAATTCTTTTTTCGTCCAAAGCTTGCTCCTTTTCAGCGTTTAACCTGGCAATGTCTTCCAGCAGCTGTTTCCTAGTCATGATAAGGGTCGAACGCTTGTCCCGACCCTGAGCGTAGTACTTCAGACCCGGGGATTCTTCACCTTCAGATAACGAAACGGCTCGGGCCACCTCTCTCCCGACCCTCTCTCGGACAACTTCGTCATTCATTCTTTAAGATCAGATCGCGACTTTCAAAGAAAAAGATTCATTTTTGGTATCACAGATTTCCACAGTCGACGCCAATGATGAGAGAATAAATGACTAAGAAGAATATTGGATCTTGGACCTGATGTAACTAGAGTGAGAATGTAGATAGAGAAAGTGGAAAGAGAATATTATATTGCAGAATGTCCCACCTACCAAGAATAATGAGTCTCCTTTTATAGTAAGGAATGGTGGACCCATTAATGTCCTTGGTGGGCTTGTTTTATTTCTCTTTTGGTCCTTCATTAAATACTTTGTTTACAAATTATCCTCTAATAAGCGACAAATGCTATTACAATCATATTAACTTCCTTTTATTTACAATTAACTCCTTATTATTAATTCTGGAAAATTATTCCCTTATCAAGTGCCATAACCAAAGTTTCCTTTCGGTTTTTCCGTGAGCAAGCATGGCATGTCCCTTATGAACTACCTCATCAACATAACAGAGACCTCATTGTTCAGTACCATGCCTAATGATCTCCTTCATACGAATGTCCTGTAAAATGCAAAAAAATGGATACATCAGAACCACATAGTTGAGTTGTTTTGTCACTTGACTAACAGATAATAACTTTAAGGATAGTGAAGGAATGTAGAGGCAGTTTTTAATTTCTATTTTTTCCGAAAAAATAATTGAACCTCCCCATTTGACTTCACAAATGTCTCCACTAGCAGTCTCAATATGGGACTTCTTTGGAGATGACATGTCACCAAAGTATTTAGGATCATAAGACATGGTGTCTGTAGCCCCGCAATCAAAGATCCAATTCATTGATTTCTCAAACCTTTTACCTCCAAGTTTTTCATAGGATTTCGCCGCCATTCCTCCAAAACCAGTGCCACTTCCTTGCTCATTTCTAGTCGGATCTTCAACGCCACTTGTAGACGAAGCCCATTTGACATTAGATCTAAAATGCTGGTTGTTTTTCTCTTTATGATTGTCCTCCCACCATTCTGGATAGCCAACCAGCTGGAAATATGTCTCTTTAGTGTGTTTCTTCATCCCACAATGAGTGCAATACAACTTGGATTTATCTTCTTTCTCTTTGGATCAGAATTTAAACCTTTGTGCAGAATATTTAGCAGCCAAACCCATTCCGATTTCAGTCGAGTCACTAGTAGAAGAACTTGATTTTAGTATATTAAGCATGGCCACTTCCCTTCGTATTGTAGCATATGCTGTTTCCACGGAAGGAAGAGGATCATTTTTCAGGATATCTCTCTTGACTGGTTCCAGCTTGTCATTAATCGCCATTAGCAATTGATAGAGTCTTTGTTCTTGAGTCTTCTTATTATAGATCTGAATGTCGTCTCGGTCTTTTATAGGGTTTGGATCTAACCTATCTATAGACATCCAGATGTTCTGCAGTTTGTTCCACAAGTCTTCTAGTGTATCGGACCCTTGCCTTAATAAATTAGACCTCTTATGAAGGTCAAACACCTGTAACGAATCTGTACCAGAACCGTATGTGGTGGCTAACCCATCCCAGAGGGATTTTGCAGTGGGATATTGCGAGACATTATTCATCAAGCTGGATTCAAGATTCTGGATAATCCATTTGAAAACACATTGGTCATCTTGTTCCCACCTTGTATATGTGTTGTCAGTTTTGGATGGAGGTGTCGGCTCCCCTATAATGTGAGAACCTCCCCCCTTCCCCCAATTTCTTTCTTCATCAGTTTTGCCCATAGGGCATAGTTGTCACCACCGAGTTTAATCCCTAGGGATAAATTCTCGGGGTTAGTTGTTTATTGTTGTGTTTCGAGACCATTTCTGAGAATGGCAGCAATCTGCATTGTCAATTCATCAAAGATTTGACTGACCACGACTTCATTGCCAGCCATCTTTGTTGAGGATGTTCAGAATTCCCAGAATCACATGTGCTCTGATACCATGTTAAAAAACAAAGAGAGAAGTAGCCGCATGAGGCGTGTCTAGGGTTTTGTGTTTATTAGAAAATGTTCCTTTTTGTATTGAACAGTTTTTTATAATGCAAACCCAAGTAAGGCTCTCAATATATAGAAAACTTAGAGGCTTATACAAGGAAACTTAATACACTGAATATTCTAACATTTATGCATATTTTATATTGAATTACTAATGACCTGCAACAATAAATAAAAAAGATGAAAAGTTATAAATGAGAAGAAGACCCATTGTACAGATACCTAATATATAGTCATCTTTCATTATTTCAGCATCTCAGGGAGATAAAGTTTTTATTAATATTTTGTACCATCATAACGTCAGTTTTGAAATTCTTGAACCCCCGCGAAACCTCATTAAAGTTTGGTAACTGCCATAATTTATTCTCCTAAATTGAAATGATAGTTTTTGAAACCTTTTGAGAGTCGTGGTCATTTTTGTTTGTCTTACCAAGCACAACAGACCTTATAATATTATCACCGAGTGACAAGACAACTTATGCCAAATCAACCTCTGAATTTTTTTCATTCGAGCCCATACTAGCCACTGTATATTATATTCTCTTTTTGTTTACCTTAACCAATAAATGTGCAAACGAAATGATATGGATACACGAAAACAAGTTATATGACTAACGTCTCATGGTTGAAAAATAGAGATTGAGGATGGTAATAATGAAGACACATCCTGTATTGTGACGAATTCTATCACTTGATCCTCTTCCAAGAAAGAAGATGAAGAAGAGGGGTGCCCTTTCATCATCAATGAACTGGAGATACCTTTAGATGTTAAGAAGTCTAGAAAGAGACCCACAGTCATAAGAAATGTATACTGCATCCAAACCCCTCAGGAAAATCTTTTCTGGAGCACAAAGATTAAACCCTTTACACTTTATACTCGCATCTTTGACTGTGGGGTTGGTTTCTTTTACACCCCAAACTCCTTCCATTTTTAGAGATGTTTTATAGATTCTCAAGTCAATCCACTCTTAATACTTGGAGAACTGTAATGGGCAATATTATTACATATGGTATATCATGAATAAACTTCAAGATGGATCAATGAATATTTCTTTGTAGTTTAACCATGAACAATCATCTCTCATTCTTTATCACACTTCAGAATCTATATAACGTGGTGAATTATGTTACAAATTTAGATAAAAATTGGAAGAAAATCTTAACATTTGTAAGTGATGCTTGAAGAATGGGATACTATTAAGTAGATGAAACCCACGTTGAGCCCGAAGTAGTTTGAAAAACTTTAGTATGGGGTTGAATCCTAGTCGGACATCTTCTTCAGCATCATACATAATTTTCTTTAATATACATATCAAGAGTTACTTCCTGATATTTATTTAAAGGCGAATCTTAATTCTTTTATGTAGAATTTAGCCATTTTTACGGTGGAGCAAAGTAACCAGGCGAGGATTGATTTATTACATTAGGAAGTTACTAACCAACTATTAAGAAAAAAACTTACACAATTTTTCACGGTAAAGAAAATATCATTTGGATTTCTAAAAAACTCTATGTAAGTCATGTTTCAAGTAAATCTTAGATTTGTATCTAACGGTTTATAGTTTCGACGTTAGTGGATACAAAAAAAGTGTTTTGCCCTTCGTGTTATCTACTACGTCAGCAAACCTTTGGTCAACGTATGACTCATTATTTTTAATCAAAGAAGCTTGAGCTAGCTCTTTTTGTAGGCCTGCGCACAATAAAATCATATTAATAAGACAACAAAATTCTTGTAAAAAGAAATGTTTTGCTAAAATTACTATACAAGCCTGGTATCTTGGGATGTATAAATCAATAGTTATTAGAACTTTAGTACTTTGATATTAAATTCAAATCTCTTAGTATAATTAAAATCCAGGATTTAACGGATTTTATAAACAAGTTTTAGGTGAAACAACCCCTTATTTTTCTTGATGACTGTTAAAGAGAGTTTATTATTGATAGGGTACAATAACAAACCATTCCAGGCTAGAATCTAGATCATATCTTCTTATGGAGGGTGATTTTATCATTCGCTCAAATTTGGATTTGTGACTTCCAATAATAAAGCCTATTTTAGGCAGTCATCATTGATCTCCACCTTTATCATATTTATGGGGCTCAACGGGTTAAGCTTTTCACTGATTCGTAGTTGGTCATATATCATACCCTTTGGTCAAGCCGAGGCTAGGAATGAATCTCTCATTCACTATCTCTAGGAGCTCTACCATCATACTAATTTTTTTGATAACGTTACATTCAAAAAAATCTCTCGAAAGAAAATAAAGTATCAGATGTTCTTGGTTTTATTGGTTGTATCAAATCTGCTCCATAGGTAGTGGTCCAAAACAATTATTCAACAATTTAGTTTCACCTTACGTATTCAGCCTACTTTTCACCAGTTACCAACTATGTATATGATTGTGGACATTGATCTGAGCGTATCTTACCCAAAATGTTTTTTGAGATGATAAATTTGAAGCCTAAAGTATTAGGTCTGACCCCTTTATTATGTCTGGTTGGTTGACACCTTTTATAAGAAAATTTGTATCCATCATATACTTAGAGACCTCGGTCCTGAAGAATCCGACTTCACTCACTTAGAAGTTCATAAATGAGAGAAAGGTGCACACTGCGCCTATAAAACCTTGTACCAAAAGTTCCTCGTTGATGGGTATTTTTATCAGCTATATGGATGGATGTTAGAGATCTTTCTACCATTATCATACATAATAATGTTTCTCTAACAACAGCAAGATACATGTACTCCCCTTAGATCTATTTTAAGATAATTTCTCCCGACTAGTGAGGTCTAGATCTCATTAGACCTCTACCCAATTCCTACAATGGTATGCAAGACCTTTTAGTAGTTGATGATTAGTTCTCGAAATAGATAGAAGCCAAACCATTTGGTCATATTTGAGTCAAATAGGTTTTTAATTTCCTTTGAAGTAATATTTGTTAGATGTACGAGGTTTCATGAGTGGTTACAATAAACTCGCACCCCCCCTTAACATCCTCATGCAAATTTGTATGTTAAGATAACCAACTCAACCATCTTAAAAGGTATTAGACGGGTCCTCCAAGGTGTGGGTAGAAAGATGTCATGGAAATTCAAGTATATTTTATGAGTATATGCAATTACAACATACGACACAAGTATTAAGACTTTGTTCTCCATTGTTTATACGATGGATGCGATGGTCCTTGCCAAAAATATGATGTCATCAGTCTCCATCACAAACTATCATAAAGGTTCTAATATTGCATATCGACTAACCCAGATGGATCTCATTAAGGAGAAATAAATCAAAGCCCATAGCTTCACACATAATTACCATACACTCATGTGTATTAGTCATGGTATCAAGTTATGCTTCTATTATTTTTCAGGTTGATCATCGGGTTATGCGAATATGTTCCTACACACCAAGGACTGACGTCTCAACAAGCTTGTCCAAACTGAGAAAGACCCTTCATACTCATTTTTAACTTCCATTGATGTATGATAATATAACTCCTTGGTATTTTCTCTTAACTCTGTTTCGATATGGTCAACGAGTTGATAGGTGCTGCTAAATATAAAATGACAAATATAAATTTAGAACCAAAATAAATAAATAAAATAAAAGTAAAAATAAAAATATTAGGAAAAGAAGCTTACGTTATGTCTACGTTCTATCTCCTAGTTAGGATAAACATGAACAAATTTATTCTCTCAACCCTTAATGGTAGATAGGAGTTTCATGAGAATCTTGGCATGTTTATTAATGTCTATGAAAAATAAAGAAGAAGTTTATCGATGTAATATGGGATTCCCAACAAGCAAATCATATGTCTTAAATTGATAAATCGGCCCCTTCACCAAAATCATAAAATACTAAGCAATCGGCAAAACTTTAGACCAATTTGAGAAGAACGTATGTGAGTATCTTGAAAAAAATCAATAAGAAAACCACTAAAAGAAAACCTTATAACTTGTTCCACTGTACATCACTAGAAAATAACTTTATAATTTTTAAAATCAAATAAAGTCTGACCACGATGAGGAAACCTAACAATAAACCCTTTAGGGATGCACCAGTCAATGATTTTTTTTACTGTGTTCAGTAATGGAAAAGTAATGATAATCGTGCTTGGACACTTCCTTCAACTATTCGGGAAGTAAATCACCATAACTCACAAGGGGAATAATTTTCGAATATAAAAAGGGACCTGGTAAATAAATCCTAACAATAGAGATATTACTGCAACTAACAGTAACATAATCGATAATAGTTATAAGAGCGACGCCCGAAGATATTTCTTCACCAATTAAAATAATTTTTCTTTTTAAAGCAGGAGTACGAGATGCGCATGAATCAGCAGTATTACTATCTCTTTTGTGTTTTTCAATTTCAGAAATTAAGGATTTGAAGAACAAAAAAAATATTTGAGTAAGAAATAGAACAAACAAAATATGATAAAAAAAATGGTACGAAGGAAAAGTGATTAGCTAAACTAAATAGCAATACGCTTCACATATGTGATGATAAAAAATAGTTTAAGAAAATGAACTATTCAAATAAGAGTAATCCAAAAGACGACACGCAAACCTATAAATTAAGTAATTTTCTTACGTGCATCCTCCATTATTAGTATCATTAAATAAATAGATTTATTAAGATAAATTGTTTAATCCTCAGAATGTAGTTACATGAAAAAATAAAGAAGAAAAATATATATTTTTTCAAATAACAAGCCATCCATAAAATCATGCTAAGGATAAGTATTTTAGGCTAAGAAAGTTGAAAAAGTGCCGCAAGCATATTTTAAGCTAAAAAACACAAAAAATACATTGGCGACCTGGGTACAACTAAAGTTTTTACAGTACTAGCCTTCGACGATTCAAAGTATTAAAGACTAACTAAATAACATATGAATACCAAGTGTTGAAGAAGTTAAAAAGTAAAAGTCGCGAGAGAATGAATTGTTTGAAACAAAATATCTCTCAAAATTAAATAGTTTCGAAGACACATTTGCGTAATGTATAAAATACTTTACACACATTTGTAGCATATTATTCTGTTTCGATATTTTGGATGGGTTAATATATTTATAATTTTTGTTGGCATATGAACCAAACTTTTATATTTTATTCCCCATAAAGGATAGGAGCTACTGGTATACCAACACAAGAATGGTTCAGCCATGATAGAAGGTCGAAACAAAAAAAATAGTATGTCAAAACAAAAACACATGAGGTATAAGCAAAATGAAAAAAGGTCGAAGCAAAAAATGAAGAAACAAAAGTGCAGGAAATCCAATGCAATAATGAAGATTGAGCATTATTCATGCAAGACATTTAAAAGAAAATGAATGCTTCAAAAAAGATAAGTGTTAAACTAAGTCTACAAGTAACAAGCGTTTCAAACGAGGATTAATAAAGCTCAAACAAAAGACCTGGTCGCTTCGAATAACATAGTATTGATTTCTTGTTTTCACCCAATAAAACTAGGGGACTACTCATAAGGATGTGATTAGTCTAGTGCGATTTACAAATCTTATCTAAACACGTAGATATTTATTAGACTAAGTCAAATATATACTAGACTGCATATCTTCGTAGACAAAGAAATATCTTCCTTTATCATTCATATAATTACGAGATATTTATTTTGTAACATAATTTTTATATAAAATTCTACATTCGATCCGTAAAAATAAAACATATTTTACAATGGTCCGTCGTTCTTTTACTTCTCTACTCCTTTATATTATACATTTCACTACTAATTCTAAACACAAATTCATTTGTATTCAAATCGGTTTCTAATTCGGCTTAACGTAACAATCTAAATTTATCATTAGATATGATAAAATATACGACTTGAAAAAAAATACAAAATTTAATTATTAATTTATCAAATAAAAAAAAGTTAAAAATCTATTTATATAAATAACAAGAGCTTGATATGATATTAGCGCTAGATTTAGTAATCATAATTTTTTTTAAAATCTCCATCCAAATAAATAAACCAGTAATAGTTACGATTTAGTTATATTTTTTAAATCACAGCTCAACAATGGTGTGTAATAGACTATTTATTAACTATATTGAATATATAACATTTCATATAAATGCTTTGTCTATAATTAAATGTGCACAAAACTAAAGTAGCTTACGTGTGAGGGCATTGTCAATTATTGACTCATTTAAGTACAAAGTCGGTCAATCCTTACGACTACTGCATATGTTGTTGTTGAACATTCAATGACAAAGACATTTGATTTCATTATTGAAATCATCCGAGCTAGTCTAACTTTCTAAGGTTTTGCCGTAGGAAAACAGAAAATATTGAATACAACTGTAAAAATCCAGTCCAATTTCAATGCTAGAAATTTAAATAATGTAACACTAGTTTATGAATAGTAAATGTTTGGCTAATTTATAAAAATAAGTAATGTTAATAGATGTCCTTACTATTGGTAAAAAGGTATTAGCTATTTTTTTAAATATTAATATTAAATGGAAATATACTGATCTATAAATATTCGGAACATATTTCACAATATAAATCTAATCCTGTTAATGTTCTATACTTTATTCTTATATATCTTTATATCGAATTCACTTATTTTTTTTAATTAAAATTGGATTTATATTATTAAAAACAAATTGGAGATATAGGAATTATTTTACAATGTTACAAGAATTCAAAAAATTCAGTAAATATAACCGTTGTTCAAAACACAAGGATTAAGCTTCAGGAAAAACAGAGCTATGCCTTTGCCTTCGAGAACACCATCTTCAGCACCATTCATCCAGAATTTGAAATTCTAAGATACCCAATATTCAAACTTTCCAAAAACGTGATTGATTTCAGAGAAACAGAAGCATCATCTTCATTGAAATCCATCTTCTTACCCTTTTTTATGGTTTGCTTTGCAATCCACTCAGCACCAAAATTATGTTCGCGAAATATGTGGTTGACGTTCATTGAAGAATGAATAAGATTCCTGCAACAATTGAGAAGAGGAGCGAGATACCAAACTGATTGACCAAAAAACAGAAGGTTTACAAGAATTTCGGAGTCAATATCGATGTCGACGTTAACAATTTGCAGCAGATTACGAAGCTTAAGACCGTCTAAGAGTGCTCTGTACTCAACAATCAGGGAAGTGCCCTTGCCATAGAGTCTTCCCAAGCCAATGATGATAGTTGCTTCACTGTTTCAAATTAAGACACCTCCATCGATTACGTTGTTGTGATCACATGACCCGTCGACATTTAGCTTGAATCTGTTAACTTTAGGATTCTTCAACCTTAAGAAGAGAGGTTTGGTTAAGTTTTTGATATGGTTGACGCAACCCAGGGATAAAGATGCTTTAAAGTCTCTTCCCCAGTGAGATTTCTTTAAGACCTTAGCAGAATCAAGGCCAGAAAGAATGAACATAACGTAATTGATAGTGGTGGAGAGATTCACATTGAAGTCGAGGTGCTTCTCTTTGTTTCGAGCTACCCAAAAGCCCAAGTGATAATTGCAGGGAGAATGGTGCGAATGTCACACTGCTTTTGGGTAGACCACTACCACATTCGAACAAAATGGGCAAGATTTATGTGAGGAAGGATCCGGATCTTGAATATAGTACTGAAAAATACCCAGACAGACCAGGATTGCGAACATTGAACCACCGAGTAGTGAGTAATTTTGATGTTATTACCAGAGACACTTTGAAGCTAGTTGAAATCTCTTCCTTTGCAAGACAAAATCAAATGGAATCCAATTGTATAAAGCTCTCCAGAGAAGGAATGAGCATTTCTTGTGTGTGACAGCATTCCATGTTTTAGCATAGAGACTGGATTTGTTACCTTTCTGCCTGATGAAGTTCCAGGTATCTTTCCAGTTCAAAGTTTCATCAGGTGAAAGAGACCAGAGGATCTTATCAGACTCATCTCTTCAAGAAATCTTTTAAATTTTGTTGATCTCAGTGTCAGTTACTAATGTTCTTAGTTTGTCAAAATTCCAAGCACCATTCACCCAAAAGCTATTAACACTGTCTCCATTAGTGTCCCATAACCAACTCATGTTGTCAGTATCTCTGAACTTTTAGAACACCAACGATCGAGCCAGAAGTTTATTTTTCTAATAACCCGGATCATAGAAGATTTGGTTCTCAGCAGTATCTCTAACTTTGATGATTCTGTCCCAAATTTTTGATTTCTTTAAAGGAGAGGAGGCAAAAACAGGATGAATGTTGTTGTTGCAGTAGATAGAAGCAGTTAATTTGGCCCAAAGAGACTTCTGTGTTCTAAAAATAAACCATAGCTTCATAAAGTAAGTTTGGTGAACATTCATCAGTTTTTTAAGATTAAGACCTCCCTCATCTTGAGTTTTACACAATCTCTCCCATTTAGACCAGGTAATAACATTCTTACTCTCTTTGTTTCCCCATAAAAAATTATTGAAGAGGATGTCCATTCTATTTATTGCAGTGTTAGGAAGGAAAATATGCTGGAGAAGATAAGTAGGATAGGCTACTAAGACTGACTGAATCAACGTGAGCCTACCAGCAAAAGAAAGAGCAACTTTGTCCCATTTCAGGATCTTGTTTCTAGTTTGGTAATCAAATCCTCATAGTTTTCAATTCTGGTGGAGGCAGCAATGGTGGAACCCGAATATTTAAAAGGTAACATCTTGTGCTTGAAACTCAGAATTTTTTCAATGGTGGAAATGCCCTTCTTCATGTTACCAGTCACAATGAACTTTGATTTGGTAGTGTTGATTAGCTAACCCAAAACTTGTTGGTAATGGTTTAAGAAGTTTTGAATAACCCGAATAGATGATGCTTCACCATTGCTGAAAACCATGAAGTCATCAGCGAATGCAAGACATGCTATATTGATATCACCTCTGGCCTTGAATCTGAATTTAGGATTCTCGTTCGAGATATTCTTGATGCCCCTGATTAGATACTCTTCAGCAAAAATGAAGAGACTAGGAAACAATGGGTCTCCTTGTCTCAGGCCTTGAGTGTTGATGAAAAATCCATTCATTTCTCCACTGATTATGATGGAAGATTGCACATTGCTAATACAATTGCTAAGAAGAGAAATCATATTAGAATTGAAACCAAAAAAATTCAAAATCTTGAATATAAAACTGTGATTAAGCTTGTCAAAATATTTAGCCATGTCAGTCTTTAGAATAACATTGCCACCTTTGTATTTAGAGTTTCAATCACAACAAAGCTCCTGAGCAATTAGAATGGTTTTATGGATACTTCTACCCTTGGTGAATGCACCCTGCTCTTCTGATATTAGGTGAGGTAAGATATTTGAAAGTTTGTTGTTGATAATCTTGCCAATGACTCTACTCATCATAGTAGTAAGACTTATTGGCCTAAAATCTTGCGAATTGTTATGATGATCTACCTTAGGGATGAGGTAGAATACAATGGCTTTGATCCTAGGATGAAGAGTGTATCCTTTGAGAAAATCCCTGGATAGCATGCCAGAGATTAATGCTAATAATATGCCAACACTTCTTATAAAATTCACCATTAAAACCATATGGTCCTGCAACACAAACAGAACTGAGGGAGTTAATAGTACAAAGTATTTCATTAATATGAGGAATAATCAGCAAACCATAGATTTGTAGCGATTTTTATCCAAAAAATAAAACTAAAATCAATTTATTTTTACTTAAAAAAGATTAAACTCAATGTTCACACTAAGTTATATATTTTTACCTTTAATTATCTCGCTTTTGAACTTTCAATAATAATTAAAATTTAATAATTTTATATAACAAAATTATTGAATAAAATTGCTTCTAATAATATTGAAGTTTATTTTGCAATTTGTAAAATAGCTACTTGGTTATAATGTGTGGAATTTTAATGATTTCTTCCCTCGTTTACACAAGTCTCACTTATTGAACTTTTTTGTCGAATAAAATCATAAATTTTAATTATTTTTAACTCATGTGAAAAATAAATAGTTATACATTATGAAAAGGTGGTTAATAATTTATTTAAGTTTAATTTATGGATGTTTATAAAATATTAAATTTATTTATAAATAAAAATTTAAAAATTTATAAAATTTGTGGTCATTTGTTTTTAAATTAAAAGCATCCATAATCATTAATTATTAATATATTTTTTAATTATTTTTTTTGTGTTTTTTAAAATGTCACATCTTTTAAATTATAACTCTAAAAAAATAAAAAATACCATTGGTTTTATATTTTTTAAGACGAGTAAAACTAGATGCATGAAAGATAAATTTTTTTAAAATATTGGACTGCGTACGGGTGCAAAAATACGCGTAATTAAAGTGTGAAATTAGTTTGGAAAAAAAATCGTATTCCAATTGCGTATTTATTTAGAATTTGGTTGCGAAAAATCAACTATGTATAGTTGCTTAATTACTTGTATTTTTGTTACTAAAAAAATATGTATCAAGTTGCGTAATTATGTGCAAATGAGTTGCGTAACTATGTGCAAATGAGTTGCGTAAATGAGAAGAAAAAAGTTGTGTAAATAAATATTTGGTTGCTAAATAAGTGTGATTGTGTAAATAAAATAAAATAAAGATTTATTTTTTGAAAATAAGTGTTAAATGAGTCTAAAACAACTAAATTTTCGTAATCGAAAATATATGTTTTTTTGTGTTAAAAATATTTTTTGAATTAAGAAATAAATTGCATATGTATTTAGGTGCGAAAAAGCGTATAACTCGGGTGCAAAATTAGTCGAGAAAAAGAAATTTTGTTTGAGTTGTATAATTACGCGTGATTTGGTTATTAGAAAACAACTGTGTCGAGTTGTGTAATTACGTGTATTTCGGTTGCTAAAAAGCAAATGTGTCCAGTTACATAATCATTTGGAAATGAGTTGCGAAAATAAAAATAAAACAATTGTCAAAATAGGATGTTAATGGCTAAATAAATCTCATTGTGTGAAAAACAAAATACAAACTTGTTGCGTGAAAATAAGTGTTAATAAGATGGAAAACCATGATTTTTTTAATTGCAAAGTACATGCATTTTTGTGTTGAAAATATTTTAAAACAATTTAACTGCATGTAAGAGAATACAAATAATTAAATAGTAAAATTAGTATAAAAATAATATTTTTTCTAAAATATCATTTATGGATTTAATCAGCTTTTCTTTAAAAAAATAAAAATACTTATACGTTACAATATTATTTCACGCAAATAACTATTGATAATTTTAGTTTTTTATCAAATGATTATCCTTTAATAGATACCCATCTAAGCTCATCCTTTTTTTGTGTATAAAAGCATTAAATAAATTGAAAAAGATTTATACAAGAATCTGGGGGTATACCCCGAGAAATACATCAACAATCGACTAAGGAAAGTCGATTGTGAAACAAAATAGTAAAACGATCAAATCATAGTAAAGAGATAATATTCATCCAATACAAGTAATCTAAAGTACGGAGCAAACCGATGGACATCAGAGACAGCATCCGCAATCATCCAAGCGATCAATGAAGTGACGGATCACGAACTGTACTCACCAAGGGTATCCTGCACATCAAGACATAGGATTAATAAATAATAATTTTACAATGGCGAGCCAATCTTAGTGCATTGGAATCTAAACCGAAGATCTGAAAAGATTCAGTGAGAAACCAAAGAGTCGATGGCGGGAGGGGACCCAAAATTTCTTAGGTTCCTCTCCTTCTAGACGTGGTAAATTACCATGGTGAAGCAAGTATACCAAATTGAACGGTTTCGAGATTGAGACCAATTTGACGCTTCAAAAACTCAAGACTGCCAATAGGAGGCGGTAAAGGAGAATCCTAGTTTAGTACTAGCATGGGTCCAAATACTCTGAGTGAAGCTACACTAAAAAAGGAGATGAGAGATAGTCTCATTCTCAGAGTAGCACAGAGCAGAATCAGGTGGGGTGTTATAACCCCAACTGAGGAGCGTGTCTTTGGTGGTAAGCTTGCCCAATATAGCGAGCCATAAGATGAAGGAATGACGAGGAACATTGAATTTATTCCAAACTAACCCGACCTACCCTACTTTAGGGTTGGGAAGCCGAATGGCTTGGTACGTGTTCCTGATGGAGAAGGAGGTGCATCCTTCTTTCGCCTTCGAGTAGTGAATATCATTGGAGAATATTTTAGGATAAGGGAGGGAGAGAATAAGATTGTGGATCTCCAATAGGTTAGCACGATTTCGAGCATTCGCTGATCTAATATTAGATGGCCAGTTCCAGTTCCCGTTGATATCTGAGACCTTGAGGTTTTTCCCAAGTCTAGAGTCCTTGATGATACTTTCACCACAGTGGGAAGAAATCGAAGATGAGATGAGCCATGGATCGTAACATAAATAGGTACTCGAACCATTTCCAATTGCCACCCTGCACATTTTATAAGCCAAAGGACGAAGACGAAGAATTTTTTTCCAGATCCAAAAGGGCGAGGATCCTATCGGGAGATTCCAAAAATTATTATTTTTAATTTTGTCCATATTAATCTAGTCACTCCAAATGGAGTGATTGTGATTACTGATGATAGACCAAAGATTCTTGAGGATAACCGCTTGATTCGAGATTTTTAGGTCAAGAATCTCAAGGCCGCCCTCAATAGTGGGCAAGGTGACCGTAGCCCATGCTACTTTGGCACCATGGATTTTCAAAGCCGAGCCCAACCATATAAAATAACGGAGATATTGAGACAATTCTTTGATACTCCTTGAGGGAAGGATAAAAATGAAAGACCAGTAGACCTGACCAGCGAATAAGACAAACTTAGTAAGCTGAAGTCTATCTGCATAAGTGCTTAAAGGTGCGAGAGTCATATCTAGATGTAATTTTTTTTGAAGAAGAAAGCGACAGTCTGAGTGGGTGAGACGACTAGTAAGAAGGGGGCACACCCAAATATTTAACTGGTAGAGATCCTTCCGGATATCCCATGATAGCACTAAGATCCAACCGGAGGGACTCATCAATACCCGAAAAAAATATATGACTTTTAGAGGGGTTGAATTTTAGCCCTGAGAGAGTATAGAACTCATCTAGAGCGTTTTTTATAAGAAGTAGAGAATTAATGTCTCCATGACAAAAAATCATTAGATCGTGTGCAAAGCATAAATTAATGATTTTGAGCTTTTGACATTTCCAATGAAATCGGAACTTCTTATTCTGACTCTTCTTCTTTAGAATACTAGAAAGAACCTGCATGATAAAGACAAAAATGAAGGGGGAGAGCAGGTCTCCTTGCCTCAGATCTTTCCTTTCTTTGAAGTTACGATGAGGATCTCCATTAATATTGATGGAGTACGAAGGAGAATAAATGAATTTGATGATCCAGGTGATCATTTTATCAGGAAAATGCATCGCAACAAGGATATCAAGGATGAGGTGCCATCTGACATTATCAAATGCTTTCATTAAATCAATTTTGAGAGCAACCTTTTTATCTCTACAATTACAGTGGTAACCCCGCAAAAGTTCTTGAGATACACGAATATTAACAGAGATATTCCTTCCTTTTACGAACGCCAACTGGGAATTATCAATAAGATAAGGAAAAGAATCATTGATTCTATTGGCTAAGGTCTTGGATATGATCTTGTAACTAACATTATAGAGAGCAATGGGTCTAAAGTCGGCGTGCACAGAAGGAGAGGCCATTTTAGGAATGAGAGCTATAGAGGTGGAACTCCAAGAGGCCTCCAAATATTTAGAATGAAAGAAGTCAAGGACACCATTACAGATGACTTGGCCAACGATGCTCCAATTAGTTTTGAAGAAGCAAGAGTTGAATCCATCAGGACACGAAGCTTTGTTACTGTTAATACTAAACATGATGGATTTTATCTCATCGCACAAAATCTCACGAATAATATATTTCTTATCCGTATTAGTAGATTTAGAGGTCAGAAGAGATGAGACAGTTTCCAGACCTGGATGACCGGCAGAATGCTTGGTACCGAGAGAGTTTTTAAAGTATTTCACAAAAACATTTGAAACACTAGGAGGAGTAGAGACAATAACTCCGCTCTCATTAATGATGGAAATAATCTTATTACGGAAAATTCGAGCCTTAATATTATTATGGAAAAATTTAGTGTTTTTGTCACCAAGCTTGATCCAGTTTTCTCTAGATTTTTGTTTAAGAAAGGATTCTTCGGCTCTAGTTAGAAAAATAAAAGCTGATAACGCTTCACATTCTTCTGAAACAAGAGTAGGATTGAGTGGATCACAAGCGAGATTGGATTGAGCTTGAAATAGTCTTTTTGAGCAATTATAACCTTGGAGCTAATGTCACTAAACTCTTTACAGTTGAGTCCCACAAGCACGGACTGCAGCATGAGAAGTTTGTATGTGACCAGACTCATCCCAGAAGAAGCGATGGGGTCATTCCAACTCTTATGAACTATGTCTTTGAAAAACGGGTGAGATTGCCACATGTTGAAGAATTTGAAAGGCTTTTTTACGCTTAAGTCGTTGGAACCCAAGGTTAAGCGTAACAGTTGTATGGTCAGAAGATCGAAGAAATCCAAAGTGAGCATAAGACATTGGGAAGAGATTATCCCAAACAGGGTTGACAATGACTCGATCAATCTTGGATAGAATCGGATGATCAGGCTGTTTATTAATCCATGTGAAATGAAAACGAGTAGAGCGGAGATCACTGAGCTCACTATGAAAGAAGTAATTATTAAAATCATCTATAGCAGAAGTCCAATTATCATAGGAACATATACGCTCATTAGGGTGACTAATAGCGTTGAAATCCCCAAGCGAAACCCAAGGAATGTGCTTGTCTACCATGGAAATGGTAGATAATCTATTCCAAGCGGGAACTCTATCCACAACTTCATTGAAAGCATAAATTGGAGTAAATCTAAAAGAAGCATTAAAATTGTGACACTTCGCTAAACAATGAATATACTGAGGGGATTGAGACTCTCTAGTTATAGTGATGACACTAGGGTTCCAGATAATCCAAATTCTACCTAGATGGTGAGAAGAGTGATTTGTAAGGACATGGAAAAAAGCCATTTTCCTAACAATAGAATCTACTTTATAAAATTGGACTTTAGTTTCAACTAGAATTAATAAGGAGATACTATTACTAATAATAAAATTAGTAACATCTTTTTGTCTAACAGGGTCATTTAATCCCCTAACACTCCAAGAAACAATATTCATAAATCAGAAGACTTACAACGCTTTAGACGATGGTCCTGTTAGAATACATATCCAAAATACCCTTATCCTTAGCATTTGTGAGACGATACCTTTTAGAAGGCGATTCAACCTCCTCACCACTTTCCACCTCCTTGACTTCTTCAAGGGAAGCAAGGCGATGTCCACTAAGTCGCTCCGACTCAATCTCAGAAGGTTCAGACTCATCTGAAGGAGTAAACGAGAAAGGATTGGAAGGAAATTTGGATGCTCTTATTTTTACAAAGGCGGGAGGAGTGCCCAAAGACAACAAAATTTGCACACTGAGGGGGGAGCCCTGGATACTCGAAATTCACCGCAATAAATTTGCCACTAATCTTGAAAGTGAGCTCAGTGCAGATTTCAGCGCCCGCATAAATTATAATGCAAATACGAGCAAAACAGAGCTTTTCCATCCTTTCCGTTTGATTGTCCACATATAAAGGAGTGCCTAATACTGATCCAATTTTAGCAAATCCCTCACCAGTCCAAAGCTCAAAAGGCAGATTAAAAAGCTTGACCCAAATAGGGATTTCTTTGTGGGGGTCTTTGATGAGGGTGGGAAGAGGAGCCCAATTCTTAAGAATTATCAAGTTCCCACCAAAATGCCAAGGGGCCTGATCCAACACTTTTTTAGCCATCTCTTCGGACCCAAATTTAAATATAAAATAACCTTCGCGAAGAGACTTCAAATCTAGAAGACCAAATTTTCTCCACAAAAAGTCCAGATTGGCTTTGAGAAGGGTAAAGTTTTGAGGTTGAGTACGGAAATACCCCGATAAACAAGTCTTTCATAAATCCAGAGAGCCCCTAGCCGACTCATTCAAAATAAAATATTCTCCATCATGAGCCATATGGTTAAGAACGATAACTAAAAGAAAGCGATTATCGAGGTCTCCCTCAAAAATGCTAGCGTATGATGAGGTAGATTGTGAAATTGGCTGAGATTTCAACCCAATGGTATTAGAATATCTGGAGGGAGAATTTGAAACCTTTCAATGAGCTTTGTGGATTTGGGCCAACTTTTTTAAAAACTTCCTTCCCTTTGGGCCTTTACCGGCATTACCAAAATTCCTAATAATGGAATAAGGCTTGTAGGAAGGGCCGGCTCCTAGTAATCCCTTTTCTTTATTTCCACGGCCCAACAAAGGAGATTATTTCGGTCTGCCAAACAAGCTTAGAAATGTGGCCCATCATACCAGACTTTTGGCCCAATATTTTAACACCAGACTGTTGGCCCATTGAAGAAGGTTGATGACCACCCTTCATATTAGACCTCTTGCCCAAGCTTTTAACACTAGACTGTTGGCCCATCTTAGAAGGATGATGACCCGAGTTGATACAGGGTTCTACTGAAGGGTCAGTCCCTTTTCCAGGGACGTTCGAACTGTGCTTGATCGCATTAGGATTGTGAAGGCCAATTGTTCGAGAAAGAGGGTAATCAGAGGATGAGGATAATGGCTTACTCAGGGAGGATGAAGGTCGATCATAGTGAGACCAAAATTCCTTCTCAAAAAACGTTCCCAATATGGAATCACTCGAAATGGGGCCAGAATTGCTCAAGGAAGGGGAGGCGTACCCAAATCGAACCCTAGGGAGGTCCAGAACAGGAATATATATTCTTGGACCATGGGGAAGGGGTTTATCGGCGATGGTCTTATCGAGAGGCTTATGGTTACCTTGCTGTTCGGGATGGATAGAGGAAGGAGGTTGTCTCTTGAAAACTTGACGCAGAGCAGAAGCAGAGCCATCATGGTTGGTGCTCAGAAGCTCAACTGGGCTATCCATGATAGCAGACACCAGATTATCGTAGAGGCCTGTCAAGATAGTAATCAGACCTGTGCCAACGGTGGAAGCTTCCAAAATAGAAGTTGGAGAGAACCCAAACCCAGAAGAAAAGTCCAAGGTGGGTAGCTTAGGGAGAGGGATTACCGGTGAGGGAAATAAAACCTTCAATTCAGGCGAAGCCGCATTCTGGAATAGGATTTAACCGTGGTCGGACTCCATGTGGTGTCTGACTAGGACGAGCTTGTTTTTTACAAACTTCTCATGCTGGGGGGTAATACGGTGGTGAATAAATGACTCCAGGGAGGGTAAAGGGAGGCCCATGACATCATTGAAAACCGGCACAATAGGAGGTTGGTCGCCACAAGAGAATTCAGGTATGGGTGAGGATGGGAATGAAGCCAAGGAGGAGGAGAATCCACAGTGAGCAGGTAAAGGTAAGGTTTTTTAAAGTTTGTTGTTTGAAACTTTAGTCTGTGATTGTTTGAATAGATGAGTTGTAGTGAACAAATTGAGGGATTTTCTGATATATATATATGGGGTGAGAGATTGTTTGGTGTGTTAGAGAAATCTAGGTAGAGGGAGTAGATATTAGCTGAGAAGGGAGGCCTGTGTCAAAGATTTATTGCCTGGTAAATCATCCTGAAGATAAGGATAAGGAGAGAGAGCAGGTTGGGGCTTAGAAGGGAGTAGGAGTGTAGGCTAGGACAAGAGGCAGATAGCATTGAGGCAGAGAGCTTTTGTTTAAGCTCGAAATGGTAATAGATTTTAAAATAAGTTAAACCAGGGAAATGGGGGTTTCAGATTTCCAAAACAAGGAGAGAGAGAGAAGGGTGATGGGAGGGTTGGGTGCAGCTTTTGAGGATAGCTACACACAAGGAAGAGACCGTTGGACAAGGAACCATCAAGTCTAACTAAGTTTGGGGCTTGAACCAGAACTAAATTAGTTAGACTGTAGTTGGTTAATTCACTGCAGTAAATGTGGTGAATAACTGCTGGCTTGGACATGACACAGAACTGGGTATTGTATGCTGTGTTTGAAGATAGAAGACAAGTTTGATTGATGGGGTTGTTAGTATAATCCAGTATTGGAGAAAAATGTTTGACTACGTTGAAACAACCCATAGACCGTTGGAGAACATGAGTGGGGAAAACTTAGACATGACTATTGATGTTCCTTAGAGAGAGGTGGGGTTTGATAGGAAAAGGGTTGCCTGACCGTTTCTCAAGGAGAAGGACAAAAACTTCAACATGAAATAATCCAACATTCTTCAACAGGGATTCATCAAAGGAAATGATAAAGCTTGTAATATTGGATAGCTCAGATTTATTCACAGAAGAAATAAGCCAAACTTTGATACATAGACCAGAACTCACCAGTAGGGGTAGAGGCTTGGTTGGAAACATGAATCTTAGACATAGAAGGAGGTCACCAGCAGAAATAGAAGTTAGTGTAATCAACTGGCTCCTTTCCAGCGCACTGATGCCAGTAGAGAAGAAGCACATGAAGCCATCACTCATTGCACATTGATGCCATCAATCCTGAAGAAATCCAGGGAAGATCAGGATTGAAATGGAAGTTACCGTTGGGCCAAAGCTAGGAAAGGCATTCATAAAATTTGAGTAAACATTTAAATTTCGTGCCGAGTTCATTAGGTATTAGTAACTTCGATTTTAGTACTATTTTGTGTCGTAAGCACCATTCCTTTTGTTGTTTCTATGCGATCACCTTAGGTGCTATAATTAGGCCTATTTGAAAAATTTCGCATCACTTTATCACAATAAATTGTTATCAGAAATAATAACGATCTAAAAAATGAATTATTTGTTATTAGTAATAAACAAAATTAGGTATAAAAAACTGTAAATTAATAAAAAAATATTTGTGACATGAATTTCGGGACATATCCCTGTATTACAGGGATAGACACTGATATACATAAATTGGAACTTTTTTTGAATACAAAATAAATAAAGTGGATACATAGATAACAAATATGAATAGCTCGGTAAAACACTAAATATGATCCACCGGCCAAAACACAAATAAGATCCACCGGACAAAACACAAATAACAGAGAAGATAACCATGTTGACTAAAGATAAGTTAACTTCAGTGGTACCTGATTTATGAGCTTGACCCGGAAGTCAATAATCCAAATTCGAAAAATCTTCAATGTAGCCAAACTAAAGTTTTATGGAAAACAGTCGCCATGCTAACTTAGAAGCGACCAATGTTTCAAGAGTCTGAAAAACTCAATTAAATCGATAAAGATAAAGATAAATAAATAACTACTATAATTGTAGCAAGTATGCGAAACCAAAAAAACCATGATTGTTGCGGTTAACCGAAAAATCATGACTTATGAGCGCAAAATATTTTGATGATAATTAACTTTATAAAAAAACTATTATAACTAGTATAATTTTTATTTGTTCGAATTTAATATGTAATTTTAAAAAAAATCCAATAAAACTTATAACAAAATTATAATTTTTTATTATTTTTTTAATGGAACGATAACCATTAATTAGAAAAACGTTTAATTAATTTTTGGCATATGAATCCAAAAATAAATGAAACCTTAATTAGATATGGTTTATACTTTCAATTGGTACAAAAAATACATAATCGATTTAAAATTGGGTGTCGAACTTCCTTAAGTAGGGCTTTGAACAGTATATCATCCTGGACTATCACATTTGGTGACAGATAGTCCTTTTGACTTTCAAAAGTCAACTGGTAGTCCATGGACTATTAGCTTTGGATAAAATTAGTCCACCATATATTTTAATTCATGTGAACCTGCCACCTGTCACCATAGTCACCAAAACTTTGTATCACCATTGGTCCCTTAACTTTAGGTCATAGGTTGTAGACTACATTTTGGCTTTGACCTAAAGTTAAAGGACCATTGGTGATACAACATTCTGGTGACTATGGTGACAGGTGGTAGGTTCACAAGAATCAAAGGATCTGGTGGACTAACTCTATCCAAAGCTGATAGTCCAGGGACTACCAACGGACTTTTGAAAGTTAATGGACTATATGTCACAAAATGCGATAGTCCATGTACGATATATTACTCAAAACCTTAGGAGTAGTTGTATTATCTTTGTTAGTTTAACGAAAAAAGTATACAAAAATATTTATTAGCATAATTTTTGAGGTAACACCGTCTACCGGACGTCATATCTCTCATACGGCAACATTTGCCTCATTAAATATCACCGTCGGCCAAAACCTTCATTAAGAAAAAAACATATGTAGTAACTTATTTCAAATACATAACAAAAATTGGTAAATATGGGAAAAAATCGATCTTGGTTTCAGTTTGACACATACTCATCGGTCTCGATTCCGGATATAAATTACAACGTTGTGGACTCACAAACTATCATTAATTATGTGTTATATGCACATTTTGCAAATGTGTTATATACTTACATGAATTATCAATAGAACTCTTAATTTAATATGAAATATGTGTGAATTTACACATATTTCATATTGGATTATCAATGACCTGCAAAAAAAAAAAATCACAAAGGAGAAGAAGACCCGTTGCACAAATACCTGACATATTGTCCTCTCTCATTACTTCAACACCTTTAAAAGATAAAGTCTTTTATAATACTTTATACCATCACAAAATTATTTTTAGAGTTCTTTAATCGCCGCAAAACCTCATTAGAGTTGCGTAAGCGCCAAAATTTATTCTCTTAAATTGAAACAAGATTTTTTTAAACCATTCGAGAGTCGTGGTCTGCTTTCTTGCTTTAGCAAGTGCAATACACCTTTTTCTATTATCATCGAGTGCCAAGACAACTTATGGCCAACCAACCTCTGAATTTGTCATTCAACCCCATACTAGCCGGTAGATTATTCTTCATTTGTTTACGTTAACCAATCAATGCGCAAATGAAAAAATATGGACAAGAAAGTCTCCTAGTAAAATGATGGAGATTGAGGATGATAATAGTGAAGACGCATATTCTATTGATACAAAATCTACCACTTCAACTTGTTTGAGGAAAGAAGATGAAGAAGATGAATACTTTGTCATCATCAATGAAGTTTAAAGACCTTCAAATGTTAAAAGGTCCATAAAAAGACCCATTGAGAAATGTAAGCAATAATCAAACCCCGCAAAAACACCTTCTTAGGAGCCCAAAGATTAAACCTCTTCCACTCTTTTGGTTGTATCAAATTTTGAGTAGCTCCCAATTTTTCGCATCTAATACTATACCTAATGGTGAGTTCTTAATGCCGGGGCCTAAGGGAAAAAGTCTACGGCTTTGCTAATTTTGTTTAAAATCTAGTCGAACCCTACAGATCTTGTGAAGGATCTATAACCGCCGAACGTACTAGTATATTAATAAATTAGAATTAGCAAGAAGGGAAAATATCTCTAAATATTCAAAGAATTGGTGCATCACAATGGTCTTAGAGAAATATCAGCTTACTGTGCTGCAAAAAATAAAATATGCCTAAATTCCTCAGTAAGTCTGGGTTCTTAGGATAATTCGGAATGTCTTCATTTGGTTTCCTATTCTGCGGGATACCCATGCCTTGTCAAAGGTCACCGAGATACTCTTTTATACTAGCATATTTGATTATGGGTTCGATTTCTTTTACACTTTAAACTCAATTAACATTCAATTGTTAGAAGTGAATAATAAATGTCCAAATCAAGCAACTCTTAATACTTGGAGAACTGTAATGGCTAATATTATTAGCTATGGTATATTAATTATAAACTTAAATATGGAGCCATTGATATCCCTTTGTAGTTTATCCATGAATAATCGTCTTTCATTCTTTATCTTACTCTTCAAAAGCTACACAATATGGTGAATGATCTTACCAAATTCGATAAAAAATAGAGAAAGAGCTTCATATTTGTAGCTAGCACTTGAAGAATGGAATATTATTAAGTATTCAAAACCCATGTTGAATCCAAAGTAGATGGAAAAAATGTAGGGTCGGGGTCGAGTCCTAGTCGTACGATTTTCGGGTCTGAGAGAGAACTGATATCGGACGATCTGTCTGTATACGTAGGGCTGTCGACGGTTGTCCGGAACCGAGAATCGTACCGGGACCGAACCGATAAGGATCGGATCGAGAACCGAAAACCGCATAAGGAACCGAAACCAAAAACTGGTTAGGAATCGAACCGATAAACCGATAGAACCGATCGAACCGATAAAACCGATAGGATCGAAAGAACCGATACAGAATCGAACCGATGAAACCGATAAACCGGTAGAACCGATAAAAAATCGGACCAATAAAATCGTTAAAACCGCATTATTTATTATTATTATATATTCTTTTATAAATTATAGTACCAAAATTAATAGTTAATTACCAATTTTTTTAAAAAAATGAAAGATCAACTTATAAACTTTTGTTTTTATATTATTTATTTTAATAAAAAATAATTAAAAATTAATTTTTAATTGATTTTATTTTTTTTAAGTGGACCGAACCGGACCGAAACCGAACCGAAACGGGACCGGACCGAATTCGGACCAAACCGAATTCGGACCGAACCGAAACCGGAACCGGACCGGACCGAACCGAACCGAAAGCTTAGCGGTTCGGTCCGGTTCCAAAAATTAGAACCGAAAACTTAGCGGTCCGGTCCGGTCCGGTCCGAACCGATAAACTTAGCGGTCCGGTCCGATTCCTTCAAAATCCGGACTGAACCGGACCGATAACAGCCCTAGTAGTACGTATACTTTACTATCATATATAATTTTCTTTAATATATAGAGAGATGGGTTAGTTCCACATGATTATTTATAGATTAATCTTCTTTTTAGAATTTAACCAGTGTTATGGTGGAGCAAATTAAACAGGTGAAATTCGAGTTATTGCGTTAGGAAGTTTTTTACTAACCATTAGGAAAAAAACTTTCATAATTTTGCACGTTATAGAGCCTTGTGCAGTTTGGATTTTGGGAGATATGTATGTATCTTAAACCCATATGTAAATTCCTTCTAGATTTTTTGTACACGAGACGAAAAAAGACTTTTTGTGCACATTTCAAATGCAGTCAAAACAATTCATGGAATTGAGGCTAAGAAATATGAACTTTATATCCTCGTCGTTATTGAGCTCCTCATTTTATCAAGGAGGTTCAAATTTTGTCGTTGACTTACTGCACTAAACATGTTCATATTTTTCGATTTAGATAAATGCTTTGATTTTTTTAATACTTAACGGTGTAGGTCATTTCCAATGCACCCTCAAATGTGACTTGACATTTAAAAAAATAAAAGATCATTTGGCTTCCTCAAAGATTATTTAATTCAATTTTCAGGTAAATACTATATATATATATATATATATATATCGATTTGCAATTATGTCGTAGCAGGATAAAAAGGTAATTTTCCTTCTGTTGAATCTAATACATCATAAAATATTTGGTCCATGTTGAAGCTCAATATTTATAACTAGAGAAGATTGACTTGGCTCTTGTTGTAAGCACACAAAAAATAAAATCATACATTTAAGCCAATATTAGCATCTTACAAATACATGTTATGTTAAAAAGGTTCTTACATGACTGATATCTTGAGACATATAGCTCACTAGTTAGTAGAGCTTGAGAAATTTAAAATTAAATTCAAATTGTATACTATAATTAAAATTCAAGCTCTAGCAAACTTTATAACCAAAGTTTAGATAAAACGGCCATTGCTTTTGGTGGATGACAATAAACTAGAGTGGGTTGTCCAAACTGATAGCGGGTCCAACAATAAATTGGTCGAGACTAACATTCAGATCATATCTTCTTATGCCGGGTGACTCAATGAGTCATTTAAATTTGGATTTTTAGCTTCCACTAATGAATTCAAATTTGAGGCAGCCATTATTGATATCCATCTTGCTTGTATTTATGGGGCTCAATGAGTTAAGCTTTTTAGTGATTATTTGTTGACCATATATTATACCCTTAGTTAAACCGACTTTGGAAACGAATCTCTCATCCATTACCTTTGGGATCTCTATCTTCATAAAAAATGTCTTTGAAAATGTTACGTTCAAACAGATCTATCGGAAGAGAATAAAATAATAAATGAATTAGCTTTTACTAGCTATACATAATATGCTCTATAAGTAATGGTCCAAAACAATTATTTTACAATTCGATCACACCTTACGTATGCGGCCTACCTCTCAAAATTGGTTTATATTATCAACTATGTATATGTTTTTTTGGATATTGATCCAAGTACATCTTACCCAAAAAGTGTTTTGAGAGGATAAATTTGAAGCATGCAGTATGAGGTTCAATGTACTTGGTATGTCTTGTTAGTTGACACAGCTTTATAAGAAACTATCTACCCATTCTATTCTCTGAGACCTCGGTCCTGACTAATCTAAATTCATTCTGTTATAAATTTATGAGGATATGCACACTTCGGTTATAAAACCTTATAAGAAAGGTTTCACCTTGATGTGTATTTTATTGCCCACTATCTAGGTGGATACTAGATATCTTGTCCACCACTATCATACGTAAAAACAATTTCCTAACAACAACAAGCTATATTTACTCCCCTTGATATATTTTAAGATTATTCCTCTCGAATAATGAGGTATAGACCTCCTTAGACCTCTACTCACTGCTTAAAATGTTATGCAAGACCTTTGAGTAGTTGATGACTAGTTTCCAAATGGATGGAACCTGAACCACTTTGTCAAATTCGAGCCAAATCGGTTTTTAATTTCCTTAAAAGTAACATTTGTTATATTTATGAGGTCCCATAAACGATTACAACAAACTCCTATCTGATCCTACCATTTCCAGGAAAATTAGTATGTTTAGTAAAGTTCTCAAAGGTGTGGTTGGAAAAAGGGAATGACATATCCATGATATTTTATGGGTATATTATATTACAACACAAGGAATAACTCTTGATACTTAGTTCGCCATTGTTTATAAGATGAAGGTGACGATCCCTGCCAAAAAAATGATGTCATCATCTTGCATCAGAACTATGATAAAGGTTCCAATGTCAGAGATCCACTAGCAGAGATGGATCTCATTGAGGAGAAATAAATCAAAGACCATAGCCACACACAGCATTACATACACTCATGTATAGTAGCTATGGTTCAAAGGTATGCTTCTTTTATTTTTCAAGTTGATCATCGGGTTATGCAACTAGTGTCCCAAGACAACAAGGACCAGGATCTTACCAAGCTTGGTTTAAAATGAGAAAGATCTTTCATAATCACTACTAAATTCAAGCTAGTACTTACAATTTTCTTGATGAAAAAGGTCTGCTAATATCTCATCCATGGATTATGGAGAACAAAAAATTATATACCACCTTAGTATACCTATGTACGACACATCTGCACTTATAATATATATTTTATTGTTTGCAAATTTACTTTCAAACTTGATCACTCTATTAGGATCTTCCCATCGGGTCATCAGGGGAAAAAATATCTTGATGTTATTTGAAAGTCTATATGTGTACCACACCCAAACCTGAATTGATACCGAGCTCAACATGTAATTTTCTCGAGCCCTTTTATTATAAAGAGTTTAGCTAAGCTCTATTGTATGTACCAAGATTGAACTTTAGTTTTGTAAGGATTTCGGCACACACTTAAGCAGCAATCATACAATAAATGCCGATAAACCTAACATATAATATTCACTTATTGTGTAATTAATTTAATTGATATAATTATTATAAATGCAACCGAACTATACATGTTAACTCAAAACTAGTAGCACATAATACTTGCATCTATTCGCACTTAAAAATAAGATTCTTGTATTTCAAATTATCCATCAACTATAGTCTTCTTCTTATCTTAACCTTAATCTCCATTAATCTCTATTAATACGCATAAACTAGCCTAAGACCATATTAATTCTTTTTTGGAACCTATTCCTCGAGTTTGAAGTGGATCTAAACACATCTTGGCGATATTCATAGGAACCGAAATATGTTACAATAATTCTTTTATGACCACTATCAGAGAAAAGAAAACATGTTATTCGCCACGTCAAAAACCTTGACTCATAACAGTCTTATCATTGTCGTAGCGCAAACCCTAGTTGCCACTACCGCGTAAACTCATGATGGGGTTGCTACAATGCGAACTCTAATTGCCTCCATCGAATAAGGAAATCTTAATTTGAAATCACTCCTTCTCACCTTCAAATTATATCGGCTTCTCATCCGCGTTTGATAATGAGTCATATTCAAATGACCTCTAACTATTTTCTCTTCGATCAAATCTAGGTAAGTTCTCTTTGCATTTTCATTCATCTCTTTGGAATATTGAAGTACCCTATAAGAAGGTAGAATAGATTCTGCATGACTAATAACATCCATACCATAGACCAATGCAAAAGGGGTTTCTTGAGTAGCCTCTCTAGGAGTTGTATGATTAGCCCACAACACCTCTTGTAAATAATTAGACCATTTTCCTGCAGCACCTATTAAATTATTCCTCAACCCTTCTAGAATAGATCTATTGGTCAATCTACTTTCATATTTTCTTATGCATGAAATGGCATAGAAAACACCTTGTTATCCTCATCGAAGTACAAAAATAATTCATTTATCTATTATTAAATTGGGGCCCATTATCTGTGGTGATTTTTCGAGGAACCCCAAAACGGAAAGAATTTGAGGCCCATCTACAAGAGAAAGCTTCAAGAATTTTTTAAGGTCGAGTCATTCTCTTAAGCGTACTCATGTCCGAACACCTTTTTCAGAGCCCATACTTTACCATCTCAGGTTATGGTGCCCTCCAGTGACCAAGTCATAGCTCTATATGAAGTCGACCATGGATTTTCAAAACTTGGTCCGAAGTAAAAATATCTTGAAAAATATTTCTGCAGGAGACACCCTTGTAGGTATCACAAAGACTTTTTGAAATAGTTATAATACTTTTATTGATATTAAACATGTAAATAAGAAGTTAATCCACCTATACCAACTCCTCTTATTACATTCGATGATGATGACTTCAGGAGGGCGGGGGCCAGTAGGGTCATAGAAAAATGTTATAGTCATCATTGTCGAAATCACATGAGTTGAAGTAAGACGAATCATGTTTGATACATGCACCACACGCAATATTATTTTTAAGACGAGTTATGACCAAATCATAGGCATAACATCTCTTTTACCTTCTAAAATGGTTCTTACATGCTTTAACAAATCCGGGACTCTAATGTTTAGCGAGTTAATACTGGAATTTTGCCTCCAATAGAGAGTTTATAAAAAACGATTCAAAGCTTATTCATGATAGTAAATGGTACAGCGTTCTATTACGTTTTCTTTGACTGACTGTTGAACACTAAAGTATGGTCTATCATATTAACTACGAAACAATACATACAGTACATCGCTAGCATAAGAATTTGTGTAAGTCACCATAATAAATGCGTCGTTAAAGAATGGTAAGACACTTCCTTCACTCAACGAGAATACCAATTAATCGGGGATCTTATATTACCACATGACTTAAATGATCATAGAGACCCCCCCCCTCCCCCATCCCGAGTCATCAAGCCTGATTAAACAGTGGAAGAAATTATACTTAATACTTAAGACGCACATTCTGCATAAGGCAAGGCCAATGAGGACCTTTCCAGTTTCAAATATTAATATTTTTGTCAAATAACTTAGATGTTTTTGCATATTTAGGGTATGGCGTCACATGGGTCCCCGTTTTGATAGCCTGCCAAAGGATATTGATCAAGAATAGTTATATGTCAATTAAACATATGCACATGTCGTTCTCTAATAAGAAATTGGAGGCATAACGATAGAGCCAAATTGGCCACATTAAGTAAGAACTATACCATATATGTACCTTGAATCCAGTCATCTTAAAAAATGAAAACAAAAAATTAAGGATATGCATAGATTTTACTTACCTCAATCGACCATGTATTGAGGATCCATTATCTTCCCAAAAATATGATCAGCTAATGGATGCTACATCGAGCAACATGATTGTATCTTCTATGATTTTCTTTTCAGGCTACAACCATATTTATGCATCCTGACGATGAGGATGACTATATAAAATTTTATGACAGATCGAGGTTTTCGCTACTATGATGTAGTGTTCTAAAAATAGGCTAAGAAGACTGGTTTAACATATCAACATTTGATAAAAATAACTTGGTGATCGATGCTTCTAGTGGACGGTCTTCGACGAGAAAGACCCCAAAGAAAGCGTACACATTCTTGGAGATGTTATCTGGAAATAACTACGCGTCTAACGAGTAAAATGATTCACCAAGAAACAATTATTGTGTAGGTTCAACAGATGATTCATATAAAGATGAATTAAACTTATGTAAATTAAGTTGAAGCATACTACCGAACAAATGTTAATCAATTCACGACATGAGACAATTCAATATATGTAAGTAACTTCAACAAAGGACTTAGATCTTATTATACTAGCAATTCCTATCACGTTTTTTGCAGGAAAAATCTTAATTTCTCTTGGAAGAACAAAAAAAATTATGAAAATGAGAAGATTTAAACAATCAAGAGAAGAAATCCAACTTGAATGAGACTTTCATAGAATTCATTTAAAACCACGAACAACCGTTTCAAGATGAATGTAGTGAGTGATTTTTTTGGAGTTGTTGGTACAAAACCAAGGGCTTTTCTCAAGAACTTAGAGCTCAAGGGACATGGCCAAGAAATAAAAAAAAACCCAAACAAGTGGACATAATCAAGAGAGCGGTAGATAAGTAGGGAAAAAAATTTAGAGTTTAAATATGTGTAAGAAAAAGACATCATTGATCAAATAGAATAATCAAAGCGAGAAGAAATAAATCAGAAGATCGAGGTGGAGAAAAATCCGGTTGATCACATCGAGCTAGTCCGTGAGCGTGGCGAACACAAGAAAACAACTGATGATTTTCAGTCTAATCGCATGGAAGTGGAACTTGATCGCGGAAACCTAGCCTATGATAACGATAAATATATCAAAAAATCACTTGATCATCTGTCTAATCAGGACAAATTGAACTGTGATCACAATCACGCACAAAAAACCCTATGAACTCTAATATATTGAAGTATAGTCCACGTGTTCCATATCAATGTCGTAAAAAGAAGCATAATGATATAATAATATTATTTTATTCTTATATTAATTTTCAAAATATAATAATATCAATAGGTTCAATGATTAGTGCGCTACAATCATGGATGAGTGAAGTTTTAACTAGATTCTTAGATCTTAAATCCAATTGTTGGAGGTAGAGTACTAGAGATGCAACCGACCATTTAAAAAGGTTAGTAGTGATCTAGAGATAAATACAACACTCTAAAAGAGAATCCGACTTTTAAAAGTATATGTAGATTTAATTGATTTAATTGTTAACATTTGATAATAATTTGTGAATACATGTTCAATTATCCTGTAATTATTTTTAATATTTAGTTATCTCAAACATATAGAAGCCATTACTACACAATTTTGATCACTTTGATCGAACATTAAACTTCATATTTCTATTTTTAAATTGGTATAAATTAGTATATATATATATATATATTTAGGGAATAATAAATAAAATCACTTGGGTTTGATTAAACTCGAGTATTAAATTATTCTTGAAACAAGAACTAAATAGTACACTTACAGTTTTTCGTATCATTAGATTATACCAAGCCTTACTTATGACTTTTGAATAACTCAGGTCAACATAAGTTGGAAACTTTTAACACTTTGGAAAGTTGGATTTGATGAAACCTTACTTAGGAGCTTTGAACTACTCTAACCAACATAAGTTGGAACCTCTTCACACTATGAGAGTAAGGTGCGATAATGTAGGACTTTCAGGTGATTCTTGGTTCTCTTTTATTTTATTAGATATGTTAAGTATAAATTGTAATTCGTGAGAAAGATGGTAAATAAAAGAGAACTGAATTGTAGAGAGAGAAAGTAAAAGAGAAGAGTCAAAATTGTCTCCTGAAAATGTCTTCCCTTTATTTACCACTTCAGACTTTATTTATAAGCGTAAAGACTTGTAAAAATGATTGGGCTACATAGATGGGTTAGTTGCGTTATAGCCCTACATATTTACAAATAGCCCAAAATTTATCTAACAAGTATACAATTTATTATATATAATCTTGGTTCTATTACATTTAGGTCATCAATATTTTATATCCTTATCAGTAGCCCCCTAGTTCATATGAAGGACAGTGTAAAGAACTAGTAATCATCGGAAATCATGGTAGGTAAAAATCTGTTCTTTGCCAAAAATCAATCTGCTTCGAATCAAATCATCCCCTCTTCGAATAAATATATATCCAAATTATGCCTCGAATGTGTATCGTTTGTTAATCAATTCAAAATTGCTAGACTTCATACTTGTAATCTTTGAATAAACTATACTTTGATTATTCTCGAATTTGACTCAACCATTTCACATAAATCTTTTTCTTTTCACCTTGAATACTCATAGTCTTTTGCAAGTTTTTTCATAACGGTCAGAAATATTTGGAATGGTCTAGCACACATGTGATGACCCACTCGGTCTGTCATTAGGTCTGACAACTAAGAGGTGTCACATTATTTCTTTAAAAGAAACCGTTTCATATTCTCTCTTTCTACCCAATAACTATCACCACCTCTTCCACATCTCTGAATACTCTCTTTTTCTCTTTTATTTTATAAATACTCCTCTCACTCATTATCTATTTTTTACAAATACCTTACAGTGAGAGAAAGCAACGTTTTTAAAGAATCTTTAGCTACTTTCACCTAACATATCAATTTCTTTGCGAACTTAGGCGGAAAAGTCATACTTTCCACCCAACCTTCAAATTTATTAAACTAATTTGAATATTTTCCTTCATCTTAGTTTATGAAAAAATTTCCAGCTCCTAAAAAAATCCGTTTTTGGCATCTACGATTACTTGTGTATCAATGAGAGGGTTGTTGAATACAAGACAGCGGCCGTAATAGACAACTTTCATTAGTTCTCAACTCAAACCACCATTACAGTAATTTAAATCCTAATCAGAGTTCCACTGGGCTTCAAAGTTCATCCAACCCCGAAAAATAATCATTTGCCAAATATCCTTAACATTCATCATCACCACCTCAATTACCAACTCGAAATCCCTCTCCGGTACCTTTTGGTTCCACAACTGTATCTTCTAGAAAGAATCGAAGTAACTTAAAGCATATCTAGTCTGAGATTTTAGATAAAACTTCACCACCCATCAGCTCTGATCCACCGCGAACATTAGAGAAAGAGACTCCTCGGATCCAACCAAAAGCTCATCTCTTTCAAAGTCTACAAATAACCCTACACCACCATCTCCTCCCCTGAGGAAGATTGGTGAGGCCATCATAGAGTCTCAACAAAGTCTCTTGAATACTTAAGAGGAAAACCCAGTCTCAACCTCAAACCCTCCTCAACTAATAGATGAAGCTTCTGAGGAAGAAGCTGATTCATAAGCAACTCATTCAAATTTTGGGGCTAAGGAAAGTGGTGTTCCATCTGGCACTTGAGATGATGATTGATAACACGGAGCACTGGAGAGAAAAAAAAAGAAAAAAAAATTCCAATTAAGATTCCCAAGGATGTTGCTGCCTCAATGAGTGTAAAATTGAAACCATTCCCCGTGAATATATCATAACACTAAAAATGTGCCAAATATATAATAATATGGCTCAAGTTGGTTGTTTGAAGAAGCAATGGGGAATGGAAGATAACATTACACTTCTACTACCAAAAGAGGGGGAGACTCCACTTGATTGTGGAGCTAGTGAATTGATGGTCTATCTTGAGATCATCAATTTGGGTCTTCGATTCCCATTGGATCCGATAATACTGGAGTACTTTGAACTCTTGAATCTCTGCCCTAAAAAAGCAACACCAAATCTATGGTTAACACTTCTATCACTTATCACGGCCTTCTAGACCAAGTAAAATCCCCCTTTCCATTAAAGACTTCATTGTCATGGTAGGGATTTCGAAGGGACTGATGTTGCCCTTCTACTATCTAACACTTGTGGATGATCTCAAAATGAGGATCTACTCGAAGATGACAAATTATGGAATAAAAGGTTTGTCTTTATATTTGGATCGTGGGAGAATGGGAAGGAGATATTCTAGGAGAACCCTTCAAAATGCAACCTCATCTCGAGAAGCAATAATAAGTTCTTTTACATTTTCATTTTTTCCTTTACTCTATATAGCTTATATTTAATTTTTTGAGTGTATTGCTACTGTACTTATAAATTTCAAAAAGGTAAAATTTTCGCGAGAAGGATACGAAATATATTTTTTCCAAGTTGGCCACTTGGGAAAAAAGGAATGGGGCAATGGGTTCCACTCAACGTTTATGCCCATAAAATTTATCAACAATTGTTTGTGGAGGTTCAACTTCAGTTTTGAACTCCACATAAATTTAATGGAACCACCAAACCTAAATTTGGTTTTGAAAAGATCGGTAGCACCTGATGGTAAGGTCACTCTACCTGTTTGAAACAGATTTGAAATCTATCTTCCCATAAAAATGAAAAAGAAAAATAAAAAATAAGCTATTACATCTGGTGCTAGCCCTTCAGACTATCTAAGGCCGTAAAAGAAGATAAAAATAGAGGAAACTGAAACTAGCCTTCCTACAATTGAAGAAGGAATCGAGGCTGAACCTTCTTCAAAATAAAGAAAACTGTTTCTTCCAAGAAGAAAAAGAGCACTTTGAAAACTTCACCTACTGAGATAGCATAAAAATATAATGAAGAAGTTGTCTTAGAAGTGCCTTATGTCGAAACTGAAGAAACTGTAGTAGAATATCATCAAGGAGAAACTTTAGTGGAAGATCATCAAAGAGAAGTTGCAGTAGAAGATCACCGAGGAGATGACCACTTCTTTCTTCATTGATCCCATTAGTGCAGAGGAGCTTTAAGACCTTTACAAGGATATGGATACGATTGTCCAACAGATCCAAGAACAACTTTGACAAATTTTCCATCAGGTTACAGCTCCTCTTTTACCTAAAATTCCAAATTCAAATATTCCCTTGGCTTCCTCATCTTCTCTCATCTTCTCTTTTACTTGCATTGTAACCTTTGGAAAATCTTGAAACAGTAGTAAAAGCATTATGCATAGAAGTAAATTCTTCTCGAAGACATTTGGAAACCATGCCTAAAGAGATTGTCTGATATAAAAAAAACTCCACATAAATTTAACGGAACCACCAAACCTAAATTTGGTTTTGAAAAGATCGGTAGCACCTGATGGTAAGGTCACTCTACCTGTTTGAAACAGATTTGAAATCTATCTTCCCATAAAAATGAAAAAGAAAAATAAAAAATAAGCTATTACATCTGGTGCTAGCCCTTCAGACTATCTAAGGCCGTAAAAGAAGATAAAAATAGAGGAAACTGAAACTAGCCTTCCTACAATTGAAGAAGGAATCGAGGCTGAACCTTCTTCAAAATAAAGAAAACTGTCTCCTCCAAGAAGAAAAAGAGCACTTTGAAAACTTCACCTACTGAGATAGCATAAAAATATAATGAAGAAGTTGTCTTAGAAGTGCCTTATGTCGAAACTGAAGAAACTGTAGTAGAATATCATCAAGGAGAAACTTTAGTGGAAGATCATCAAAGAGAAGTTGCAGTAGAAGATCACCGAGGAGATGACCACTTCTTTCTTCATTGATCCCATTAGTGTAGAGGAGCTTTAAGACCTTTACAAGGATATGGATACGATTGTCCAACAGATCCAAGAACAACTTTGACAAATTTGCCATCAGGTTACAGCTCCTCTTTTACCTAAAATTCCAAATTCAAATATTCCCTTGGCTTCCTCATCTTCTCTCATCTTCTCTTTTACTTGCATTGTAACCTTTGGAAAATCTTGAAACAGTAGCAAAAGCATTATGCATAGAAGTAAATTCTTCTCGAAGACATTTGGAAACCATGCCTAAAGAGATTGTCTGATATAAAAAAAATGCCGCTATAAAGAAAAATATGAGAGAAATATTTGAAAAAAAATCGATGAGCAATTTCTTGTGTTCGAAGCTGGCAGGTCGTAATATATTCAATGAGCCACCCGCCTCAAACGTCATCTATGCTATATACATGATCAATGATCTTAAAAACAAGCATGCTAGGAAATTAAGAACAAGCATGCCATGGAATTATCGCAAAATTATACTCATTTCTTCAAGAATCTTTAAATAAAAATAAAGAAGAAAAAAAGAAGCTGACGAATGAAATAGCTGCTCTCACGACGGCATTCGAAGAAAAAAAAACTATTGTAGAAACTACTAAGACTCAGTGTGGAGTGGACATACTAGCTGCAATAAAAAAATTCCAAGTAGCAAAAAGCAATTACTTTGCTCTGCGAATTCCACACAGAGGCCCCAAAAGCAATTTTGTCAAGCTTTTGAGAATTAATCCCAGTGGATAACCATCTTAGTGAAGCCTTCGATGCTAACCCTATTGAATCTTCCAACGAGACGATGTCAGAAAAAAATTCCACTGAACAAGAAGATTCATCTGAAGATGATAATTAATTGTTTTTTGTTCAAGTTATAAAGTCATCTGATGTTGTGTAATGACTTATTTTTGTATGATATTCAAAATATCTTTTATAAAATCAGATTATAACTTCAATGAACAAGTACTCTTCCTTTTTCCACATTTGTTTTCATTATCACCGCGAATACCAACATATGTCACATATAACTTTATAATTTGTCAAATAAAAATAATACCCTTAAAAAATGTAAGCACCTCGAATACAACTGGTGTGTTTAAAAAATATTAACACCTTGAATATATTTAATGCATTTAAAGAACGTAGCACCTCGAGTATATGTAGTGCTTTTAAAGAACATAACACCTCAAATATATGGAGTGTGTTTAGAGAACGTATCACCTCAAATATATGTAGTGCATTTAGAGAACGTAGAACCTCAAATATATGTTTTGCGTTTAAAAAAATAGAACCTCGAATATATGTAGTGTGTTTAGAGAATGTAGCACCTCGAATATGGTTGTTTTAATGTTTATAATAAACGTATAACACCTCGAATTAAAACAATTACTCTTGGTCAAGAACTTCAAAGATGATGAGTCTTTGACTAGTTACCAATATAATTTAAATAATAGAATTTAAAACAACCATTGGCCAAAAAAGAATTATATTGATTGGTGAGGACAATAATCGCCTGAGGGTAGGCTGATAATTTCAGTTGGTTTTTTACGGTGGTATGTGGGTGTTTAAGTGGTGGTGTGTGGTTGTTTAACGTGTTTAGAGAGTAGAGAGATAATTAAGCAGCTTGGTAGCAGTTAATACTCATTACCCATAGTTAATGCAGGTGGTTGGGTATTTATAGTGTGATGTTTGGGCCCTTACGGGCTTTCGGGTCATATTTAATGGACTCAGGTCATGTTTAAAGACCCATGAGCTTTAAGTTCGAGAGCAAGCAGCTTAGTCAAGAAGTGTTTAGGTTTTTTAGTACTTTTGTCATAGTTCGAACAGCCCTATGTTCATAGTGTCCAAAGTAATCTGTCCGGTCCAAGTGACCTGTTCGATCCATGTCCATGTGATCTGTCCGGTTTCCGGAGAGACTAGACCGATTTGCCCTTGTTCGGGGAGCATGCTGAATTCGGACTCATCATTGATATCTTCGAATATGTACATAAAACCTCATTAAAACCTCTCGGGGTCAACAGGGTAGGAAATACTGTGTCGATTATTCAAAAAAATCTTTAAAAAGACCAAATTATTCAGAATATAGTTTTAAATGTTCTATATTCCAAGGATGTTGAAGTATCCTTCTTTACGCATCACAAAGGCGATATGTACTTGGCTTTATTTTCTCCATCACCAAAGAAGGACCCTCCCAATTTAAGGTAATCTTTACAATTCGTTTGTTCTTTGTATGGAGGAATACTTTCCTTAAAGCTTTGTCATCTTCTTTAAAATCCCTCATTCTCACCTTCGATTTATATCTACTTCTCATATAAGTCTGATAATGTGTCATATTCAAATAAGTTTTAACTTTTTTCTCTTTGATCAAGTCTAGTTCTGTTCTTTTTGCATCTTCATTTACCTCTTCGGAATATTGAAGTACTCTATAAAAAGATAGAGTAGACTCTGAATGACTAACAACATTCATACCATATAACAAGGCAAAAAGTGTTTCTTGAGTAGCCTCTCTATGAGTTGTACGATAAGACCAAAAAATCTTTTGCAAATAGTTAGGACACTTCCCTACAGAACCTGTTAAATGTTTATTCAAACCCTCCAAAATAGACTATTAGTCACTTCCACTTGACCATTTTCTTGGTGATGAAAAGGTGTAGAAAAACACTGTGTTATTCCCCTTGAAGCACAAAAATAAGTCATTTCTCTGTTATTGTATTGAGGACCATTATCTGTGGTGATTGTTTAAGGCAGTTCAAAGTGACAACATATATTATTCCCAATGAACTTAATAACATCCTTGAATTTTATACCAGATAATGGTTCAGCTTTAACCCACTTCGAAAAGTAATCTATTGGTACTATAATCATCTGATGCCCTCCAAAATCCATAGGCAATGGCCCTACCAAATCTATTTCCAATCTATAAAAAATGATAGCTTCGGATATGGAAATACGCGATACTGCTGGTTTGTGAATAGAATTAGAAAAGCATTGACAAGTATCACAATCTCGAACTAAAACCTTAACATCATTCATAATTGAAGGAAAATAATAACATTCCAACAAAACTCGGCGAGTAAAAGAATTGAATCCACAGTGAGCTGAACCTTCACCATCATGCAACTCGGATCAAATCTCTTGAGATTCTTGCTTTCCCAAAAAATACATCAATGGTATACTTACAGCTCAGATCAAATCTCTTGAGATTCTTGTTTTCCCAAAAAATGCATCAATGGTATACTTAAATATTTTTTGTATAACACTACATCCAAGTGACAAATTAAGGATATCAGACCCCCAATCACGTCAAGTTATGTTTGTAGTGACAAATACTTCCTCAACATATTTAAATTGTTCTTATCGTGTGAAAATCAAAGGGCTCTCCTGTAACAGTATCCATGGATATTCTTCTCTATAAGAATTTGTTGTTAAAGAATCAACACAGTTAATATGCTCTACTATCACTTTGTTAAACAAAATAGTCAGATTTCAAAGCTCACGTAGATACAAAATTAACTAAACTTTCTTACCCTCAGATACACCTCCCATATAATTTGCTACTAGCTGCGAATTTGTTTCCAAATGAGTTGTTGTTGCTCCACATATATTTGCAAGCCTTAAACAAGCCAACGCAACGTCATATTCAACCTCATTATCTGATGTATGAAAACCAAATCGAATAACCTGATACATTGCCTCCCCAAAAGGAGACCCTAATTGAACCACTGCACCCCATATGCTAGACCCACCATTTGTTCAAACCACCCACATCAAAGTTTCTAGCAAGGCCTCTTTACCTGTTTCCTCATCTGATCGGCTCGAATGAAATTCGACCAGAAACTCAGCTAACGATTGAGCTTTAATAGCTATTTGAGGAGAAAAAATGATGTCGAAATCTCCCAATTATACTCACCATTTACTCATTCTACCAGATTTATCTAGTCATTGTAACACATTCTTTAATGGCATAAAATTTCGAACCACAATGGTGTGAGCTTGAAAATAAGGGGGCATTTTCCTAGCAGCCACCACTAAAGCCAAAGGCAATTTTTCAAGTTTCAAATACCATTTCTCTGATGATGACAAACTATTACTAACATAATAGAGTGGATTTGAAACTCCCTTGTGTTCGCATATCAAAACAGCGCTTACAACAAAATCAGACACTGCTATATACAAGAAAAATTGCTTTCCAATTCTAGGATTGGACAAAATCTCTGGTGATAACAAAAGTTCTTTAATATTTGAAAATTCTGCTTCACAATCTAATGTCCACTCAAATTCTTTGGGTATTCGTAACATTTGTAAAAAAGGAAACTATTTATCGAAAACCTATAAATAAATCGATTAAGAGCAGCTAACATTCTTGTCAAGACTTGCACCTCCTTTATATTTCGAGGCGATAACATCAAAACTAAAGCCTTCAATTGTTCTGGATTTGCTTCTATCCTTTTCTCACTAATAATATATCCAAAAATTTCCCCGATCGGACACCAAAAGTACACTTTTTAGGATTCAACTTCAAACAAATAGCCCTCAAATTTAGAAAGATCTCCTCTAAATCTTCAAGGTGTTCATGATCTGTGGAGATTTTCACCAGCATATCATCAGTATACACCTCTATATTCCTTCCAATCTAAGGAGAAAAATCCTTATTCACCAACCTTTGGTATGTCGCTCCAACATTCTTCACCCCAAATGGCATGACCCAATGTAATGTAGTCCTTGATCAATGATGAAGATAGTACGTTCTTGATCTTTTAGATCTTATTATAAACCGCAAAGGCATTCATAAAAGAGAGAAATTTATTCCCTGAATTAGAATCAACCAGCTGATATATTCGAGTGACAATGAATGGATCTTTAGGACATGCTCGATTTAAATATGTGAATTCAACACACATTCGCCATTTTTTGTTCTTCTTTTTTACTAACACCAGATTTGCAGTCCGTAAAGTATATTGCGCCTCATTAATATGTCTGACCCCGGAGAGGCGATCCACTTCTTGAAAAATAACATATGAATTGTTCATAGAAAAAGCCCGTCTTTTTTGAATAACAAGTTTTACCTTCGGATCTATAGCCAGGCTATGGCTTATTATTTTATATGGAACTCTTATCACATCCTCTATTTTCCCAGTGAAAACATCCAAATTATCATACAAAAATTGTAACAACTGATCGCGTAAAGTAGAGGACAACAATGATCATATTTGTAAAGTCGTTCCATAAGAGAAAATGTGATCTTCAATATCCTCACTCACTGTTAAAAAACCTGGGGTTTCCCTTGGATAATCTACTCTCTCTTCATCCAAAGGTCAACTTATTGGATGTTATTCAACCATCTCATTCTCCGAATTAGAAACTTGAAGCCAAAGTGTTGTAGCATAACATTCTCTGGCCACTTTTTGGTCACTTCGAACCAACCCTACAAGATCTTCAATGACATATTTCAAACATTGATGAATAGTATACACTACAATATACATTCCTGAAGCCCAACATCTTCTAAAAATAGCATTGTAACTAGTTGGACATTCAACCACCATGAACAAGACTTGAACTTTCTTTTTAAACATGCATTTTCCCAAACACACTGCACCTTCAAATTCCCCAATCACATGAGTTGTTACCCCTGAATGACCTTGTTGTACACAGATTAGATCTCAAAGTTTCAATTTCTTTTTTATATGTTGGATCAGCATCGCTTCTTGGTTCCATATCGATTTAGAGTGATATATAAATGATCAAGAATTCTATAATTTTTTGTTTTGACGTGAAATCAGGGTAACAATTTAATAGAACTCCCATTGTGGTCACCAATTTGTTAAGTATAAATCATAATTCGTGAGAAAGATGGTAAAGAAAAGAGAACTTGATTGCAGATAGAGGAAGTAAAAGAGAAGAGTCACAATTGTCTTATGAAAGTGTCTTCCCTTTATTTACTGCTTCAGCCTTCATTTATAGGCATAAAGACTTTTATAACTGGTTCAGTTACATAGATGGTTTAGTTGCGTTATAGCCTCCCATATTTACAAATAGCATAAAAGTCATCTAAAAAGTATACAATCTATTATATATAACCTTGGTTCTATTAAATTTAGGTCCTCGATATTTTATATCCTTATCAAAATCTAAATCATCCATTCTTCTAGCATTGGTAGTTTCTTCAGAATAATAGTGACTCAAAAGGATGGTAAGACAGTCTCAACAGGGGCAATGACAACCATGTTATATCCTACAGACAAATGAATGTCACTCGTTATTGTTTGGGAATATTTTAATATACCCACACTACTTCCTAAATAAAATTAGGTCATTGTCATGCTACTCCTTCTATGTTCTTCTTCAAACCTTTTACGAAGTTTTAATTGGTAACCTATACTTGTTAGATAGCCTAAGGATGGAAAGGTGTTGAGAAATTCTGTTTGATACCTCTTGATCAATAGAATGAGACTATATCTACACTTTGATATTGAAGGTCATTGTGACTTAAAATTATCTCGGGCATTGCGAACATGCAACAAATGTTAGTTTTGATAAATTATATCACATACTTTACCTTTATTTAAGAAGATGTCTAATAAGATCGAAATCTCATATATCATAAGGAAATAATTATGATATGGTTCCAAGAGTTACTGTTGGATGGTGGATGATACTTGCAAATAATTGATAAGTATCACACTTCTTGAATAACTCTTGAGAATTATACATGTTCTTAGGCCAATATTATCCTACTAGCACTACTTTTATTGTCAAAATTTTAAACTCGCAATGAGCTGCTTTTATCCATCATGGATTTCTTTGAGAACCAAAAAACTCATCAAGCCCAAAGTAACATAAGAGGGATGACTCAAGTTTTGATTATAAATAGTACTTTCTATCAACTCATACTTACAACCAGAGAACTTCAATTTGCGGGTCGAAGCCTTGTCAAAAAAGAATGTGTCATTCTAAATGAATTGTATTATTTAAACCTTCAAATAATTTGAATCTATAGTACTTTAGAGACTCTTCTTTCTTGAGCTCATATTATTTTCACTTGAAAGGAGGTCTTCGAGGAAATCCAAGAGGCAACATCAAAACATGATAAGCAAGCTAACAAATTCCTCATTGAATTCTTCATCTTTGGTACTTTTTCGTAGTGGACAACTTTAAAGGCTTTGATTTGCTATTTCAGAACCTTGACGTACTAATCACGTGGTATTTAAGTGTTTTTGCATAACCGAAAACACGGTTCATAAGAAGCTGAGAGTCACTTATCAATCTCACCTCCCTTATCCCATACACATCTACCACCCCAAACCCTGTGATGCCGACCTCATGCTAAGCATCATTGGTAGAAACTGGGAAATCAAATCTAGTGACATGATAAATAGACTCTCCCAAAAGGGCTATTAAACCAAAGCATAACCCATAGTTGGTCGTGCTAAACCCTTTATAGGTCCAAACTACCCACTCATGAAATGTTATTGAAATGACGAAGTTAGTCTCTCAACATAGAACTCTGATAAGAAAGCTGCTAAATCTTGAGCTTTAATTGTACTTCTCATCTTGAAGGCTATATAAAAGTCTTTAACTCAATTGACCATCATGTTAATTTTCCAGATACGTTAAAATTTTTAACAAAATACTTTGGATTGGGGAGGAGGTTCAGATAATGATAGATAAGATTTAGAAATATAATCTTATCTTTCTCACAAAGACTACCATGACCAATGTTAACTATTATAGTTGTAGGTATCTAGTCTATGCATGAAGTAAGTTCTTGTTCATCAAATATAGTGAATTGGGACACTTGTCCACTTCCTTTAACAAAACAACATTCACAACTTAATTAGACATCATCAAGTAACTATAGATATTTTCTCTCGGGGGAGGATTTTACAGAATCTATGGAGAGAATAAAGGTTATTTCATCTTGTGAAACACGTGATCACATCATATCTAATTAACAAAATATTTATTACCACCACTTGGTAAGTTGCTCACGTATTTTCTAATCTGAATGTCTTAACCCTATAATAATACATGCCCGATTCAGTAATAAACATGGTTGTTTATTATCATCTCGATGCATCTGAAGTTGGTTATAGCATGAGTAAACGTTCATGAAAGATATTAGTTTGTTGCATAAGGTAGATTTTAAGAACTAATAAAATTTTGAGATCGGGAAAAGATCCTTAGGATATGCTTTGTGCAGTTTTGTGAATCCAGCACATATTATCCATTTCTCATTCATTTTCTTCACCAGAACCAGATTCGTCGTCCACATGGGATAGTGAGACTGTCAATTGTAATAAAAAACATGTTAGAGTACCCATATCACATAAAATATACACAACTTATTAGATAAAAAAAAGTTATGAGTTCACCTTTAAAATTACCTCACACCAAAATGTTAATCTTTAAACTATTTCATTCTTCAAACTTAAACGTCTATATATCCTTTCGTGGTATAGGAATTTTTTGATTGGATCATCCATAACTTGCACCTCTACCGCAAACTCTTCTTTATTATTTCTTCGGAAAAAAAAAATCATGTAACACACGGATGAGTTTTTGTTATTTATAATCATTTTCACTTATCCCACGTTACAACAAATGTACTGATGCATGATAAAAACAGAAAAACACGAACATCGTATCAAATCATAAACTTTCAAAATTTCTAATGTAAAAAATGGAAAAGTAAACTACAATAAACATAACTCATCCGATTTTTTTATTATATCTTTTTATTATATCTTTTTTTTTATTTCTGATGCAGTATTTAGTTAAATTTTAGTTCATAGCAATTCTCAAACTTTTTTCTTTATAGATCCCAGCTTAATGAGCTGGATTTGGACACATTCGGATTTTATTTGCTTATCTTCCGAAACGAATAAATAGATGTTAGCACAATGGCTGAACAAAAACATTAAACTGAAAATTGGTAAGTATTCATTACTTTCGCGTATAATGACTTGTACATCAAATATTGATGGCTAGAATACAGATCTAGTCTTTTATTTAGATTATGTTATAATAGAAACAGATGAACCTAGCAGCTGAGGTTGTCTCCTGGAGAAACACCAAGCTTACCACAGTAGTCCCTATAATACGAGATCCGCGCATTAACAGTAGCAGGGTTTCTTCCGTTACACTCCAATGCACCATTAATAGCCCTGATGGTCGCACCAAACCCTTGGCTTATCACCGGTCGGACGTTGTTCATCCAAAACCACAAACCGGTTCGGAAAGCAACCACAGGGTCGTTAGACACGCTTTCTGGATTAGCTAACAGTGGTAGTCTTAAGGCGTCACCAGCAGCACCGTAGTTGTAGTTCCATGAGAGTTGGATTGGACCACGACCATGGTATCTTTTCCCGGGTGCACAAGGGTAGCGAGTGTTTGATCTGTCACAGTAGTCTCTCGACGGACCATCTATCTCTTCAATGAAACAGAAATCTGTGAAACAGAAACAATGTTTTGCTTATTAGCTTCACTTTAAAAAGTATTTAATGAAGCTCGAATAGTCAAATATTTGACTGGGTTCGAGGCGACCCTACTTATATATATATATATATATTATAGGGAAGTATCGTTCCAACAATCACATATATAAACAAACAAAGAAAAGAGTATGAAATCATACGTCCGGTCTCATGTGTGACATGAGCGAAAAAGGCAGCAATTTCACGCTTAGAATCATCAGCGTTACCACGGTTCCCGAAACCTGAAAACGTATTGGCAGCACTAATAAAAGCATTTCGTGTATAAAATCGTTTTCCAGCACAGCTCGAACCGGCCTGGTTAATAATGCTGTCAAAAAACGCCGGAGTTACAATACTCGCAACAGAACCACCGCCGGGACTGGGACCAGGGTTTCCACCAGATTTACAAGGGCCTTCACGGCAGCCAGTACCGCAGTAGGGATCAGTGGTACCGCAAAAACCGAACTGGCTGCAACAGAAGTTAGGTTGGCAACCACAGTTTTGTGCCATAACGTTTCTCGAAACGGCCAAAAAAAGAAAAGTGGTAAGAAGAAGAGAAAAGGCATTGTTATGGATTGCCATTTTGGAGTTTGTTTTGGTGGAAAATAATGTTAAGGAGTGAAGTTATTTATAGAGTTGTAGATGGTAGAGACGTAAGAGAAGTAGCCTAGTTTTATTGACTAGGCGTAATTAGTCCCCTTATTTTGCGGACGAAGAGCATGTTTAAAAGTCTTAGTTCATATATTGGAATGCCAGAGACAGAAGGTGATATCTAATAATATCTTCCTAATATTTATACAAATAATAAAAAAATAGATTTTTAGAGCTGAAATAAATCAAGAGACTATATAACAGGTTAAATATTAACCCTTAAGATAAATAAGTTTTCTGATCTAACTTGATTTTTACCTTTACATATTCTTTTTTCCAATAAACTCAGACAATTAAAAATTCAAATTTTGAAACAACGGTCTCTAGATATTATAAATGCCTTCCTATGTTCGATGAATCCTAGTAAAAGTAGTTTTTATTAGCATCTTATCCAATTAAAAAAACAAAATCTATATAAAGTAATTTTTGGATAGTTATTGCCATAGATTTGGGCCCAAAACACTCTTTTAGTGATTTAATTGGATTTTCTATATTTTACGAATTTTCTATATTTTACGGATTTAATTCATTCACTTATATATTATATATTATTTTTGGTATAAGCAATATGGACAGTATATCAAGTGAAGGATCGACTTTATTCTCTAATAACTTCCCTTTAAACTTGATTTGATATAATGTGTATTATATTTCTCATAGTGAAATGTATCGGTCATCATATTTTTCATAGTGCCATGCGGATCTTGATTATCACAATTTTCATTCTTATACGAGAATTTTTTTAACCATGCTTACGATTTTTACACTTCTCAATCGGAGATCCAAACCACTGTTCCAAAGGTTTCCAACACTGTTAGTATCATTCATTGTTTCACTACCGAACAAATACAACAAATTGCTCAAACAATTACTGTATTGATTACAATAATTCTGGTGATGTTGATGCATATGCGAATGCTGCCAGTTTGATTTCATCTACTATTGCGTCTGTTAATAATGGTAGTACAAGTCCTTGGATTTTGGATACTAGCGCCACTGATCATATTGTCTCTCACATATGAGTCCTAACTGATCCAAAGTTTACCATTGTTACTAATTTAATTTACTAAATGGTGCAACTCCAGAAATCATTCCCACTAGCACATTTAGTTTTAATTCAAAATTAACCCTTACAAATGTCTTGTGTGTATCATCTTTGAATTTAAATTTAATTTTAGCTTGCATACTAACAAAAAAAATTGTTGCATCGTTTCTTTTGTTACGATTTAATTTTGCAGGACTTGGTTTTGGAGACGATGATTGGCTCACGTAGACAACGTGGTGGTCTATACTATATGCATCCATCAACAAATAAATCGACTATCTGTATAGGTTCATAGTCATCTGAACTATGGCACTTACGTCTATGTCATCCATCTTTGTCTAGTTTTAAGTTACTTTCACAATTACTTCGAGATATTCACAAAGAGTTAGGAAATAATTGCATAGTTCTTCCACAAGCAAAGCAAACACGCTTGTCTTTTCCTAAAAGCTCAATACATATACAATTTCATTTCTCCTTATTACATTGTGATGTATGGGGTCCTCACAAAATTCCTTCATATATTGGTTTACGTTATTCCTTACAATTGTTAACGTTTTTAATCGATGCACGTGGATATTACGTATGTACCATAAATCATAAACATAATATTTATAAACTGATTTTGTGTTATTCATTAAAACCCAATTTCAAATATATGTTCAAAAAATAAGAGTAGATAATGATATTGAATTTCTTCATTTTTGCATTTTTTATCAAGATAAAGGCATTGAACATCCAAATTTTTGTGTTTACATCCCGCAACAAAAGCGAATTATCGAATAAAAACATTGACATATTTTAAATGTTCGTGGTTCTCTCATATTTCAATCAAATATATCACTTGAATTTTGGGGTCATTGTGTTTTAACAGTCGTATATTTAATCAACCTCATTCCTACTCTTTTACTATCAAATAAATCCCCATTTAAGGTCTTATATAATTTGTCTCTCTCACTCACGCAGTTGCGCGTTTTTGGTTGTGCATGTTATGTAAGCAACGTTCATCCGAAACATAATTTTTATCTCGTGCATCAATTTGTGTATTTTTGGGGTATCCACGTGAAAAAAAGCTACAAAAATCTTAATTTACATATGTATAAAGTTTCCATAAGCCGTGATATTCACTTTAAGCATAATATGTTTCTTTTCTATCTCGCACCCACCTTTCCTTTTCCAGACCAATCATCCTCATCATCTTGCAACCAAGCACCTAACTCATCATCAGTTGCAGTTCCCAATCTAACATCTTATTACTCAAAACCTCAGTCTTTATCTCTTTCATCTTTCTCAAATCCCAGAAATCTCACACCTTCAAACTCAACGTCTCATACATCCCTATAATCAGCTATAAATTTATCGCCTTCACTCATCCCTTCGTCATCACCTTTCGTTTCCACCAACACATTCTGCTTCCTCACCTCCATCAACCACACATCATTGACTTCATGATCCTAATGATATATTGGTTCATTGTTCCACCTGGCATATTCAACCTACTTCATGATGCAAAGACTACGACATGTGTACTCGAATCAATCAATCTTCAACATAATCAAGTTCGGGTCACCTTACATGGTATCCCTTCTTCTCTAATATTTCAGTTTTACAGTTTTCTCTAACCATCGTGTTTTCCTAGATTTGTTAATAACACGAATAGAACCTTCATCTTTTCGGAGCCTAGTTGGCATGTTAATCTATTTGACAGTGACTAGATCTGATATTGTGTATTCGGTGCGTACAGTGGGCCAATTTATGAGACAACCTAGGAAGCCATATTGGAAAGTAGCGTTACGAGTCATCTGACATTACCAAATCACCATGTCAGGTTCTTTTCTTTCCATAAAAAAAACCTAACACTCAGTACCTTTGGTGATTTAGATTGGGGTAGATGTCGTATGTCAAGTGGGTTTGTTTCCAGTTACTGTATATTTATTGGATCATCACTCATATCATGAGGATTTAAGAAAAAAACTAATGTTTCACAATAATATGCAGAAGCAAAGTATAGATAAATGACGAATACTTGTTTGAACTTAACCTGGTTGAGATACACGCTTAAAGATTTGAAGGTCGACTTGGACAACCGACATCATTTTTTTGTGATAATCACACGGCTTCTATATTGCGGCTAATTGAAACACAGTGAGATTGATTGTCATATAGTTCGAGAAAAACTTTAGGCCAAGATACCTCGCCCATACTATATTTCTACCAAGATAAAATTCTCAGACATATTTATTAAAGCCCTCAGAAAATATAAATTTGATTTTGTGTATAGAAAGTTGGGAGTTATTGATTTACACTCTACATCGTGAGAGGGAGCATTTAATTAGCTTTGTATTGATTATAAAATTATTATAGATATTAAGGTATATGGATCCTTACACTAGTTATAGCCATATAGTCTGACTTAATTAATTATAGTCATAATCAGTTGTAGCTACAATCTTTGTATATATAATTTCTTACAGAAGTACTTTGCAATCCATCCAAAAAGACAATGAGATTGAAGTCTACTATGTTTGTTTTCAATTTTTTTCCTATTGAACATATACATCTTTATTTTTATTATGTCAAGAATATATAAGTGCGAATTAGGTCTCACTTGCTTGTATGATATTGTCCGCTTTGGGCCAGAGGACCCTCACGGTTTTGCTTTTGGTGTACTCTCAAAATGCATCTTATTAGTTGAGCTATTTTATTCACTTATATATTATATTATTTTTAGTCTAAGCGATGTGGGACAACGGATCAAATAAGGGATCAAGTTTATTCTTTAACATCAGCAAATCTAATTGTGCCCAAATATGACTAGACTATGTTTTATTGAATTCATATATTATTGTAATGTTGTATTAGGGTTTGCAACAAATTGTATTTAAGCTATTAAAATCCTACTTCTAAGACAACTTTTGTTGAATTAAAATATTTTTTCTAAACTTGTGAATTTTTTTCTACCCTAAGGTTAGGGTTCCATTCACTTGATAATTCTTTCTCTATTATCTTGGTTTCAGAGCCATAAATTTTTCTACGTGGGTAGAGGACGTATGGCACCGCGAAGAGAATGAAGGAAGAATACTGCGTTACTCTCTGAAATCTACAATCGGGAATATATGGACCATCATATCGGCTTGATGGAGCACGCCAATACTAGGGACTTCCAGGAAATTTGAGAGAGGTTAAGTACGCTGGGAAATCAAGTATAGCAAATGCAATAGACGATGTCGATGATGAGTACCACCAGGGTTCGGGGTCCAGTGCCAAGGAATCTACGGTCGGGTTCTGAAAGAGAGTCCAACCAGGATCATAAATAATTTTTTCTAAGGAGATAGTACGAGATTAGAAGCTTTTCACTTCAGAATCACCGTAACGAAACCTTTGAGAAACCTCCATATCGTGATTTAAATTAAATTACAAACAAAAATTAGGATTCAAAGTTTAGACTTGTGATCCCAAAATTCCATGGGGTCTTCCTCCGGAAGATTTTATGGATTGGATCACGGTTACGGAAGAAGTATTGGATTTCAAATATGTCTCAAACAACAAGAGTGTGCAATTGTTCGCAACGAAGTTTTGGGTCGGGCTGCATCACGGTGGTAGTAGATGAAACAAATCAGATTAAGGCAAGGTTATAGTCTAACACCACAAACTGTAGCACTTGGTTATGTCGGCACTTCTTCGTAAGCAATATGCTTTAGTTATCATAAGACATGACACATTACAACATATTGGCCTAAACCACAATAGCAATCAATGAGTTTTTGCACTGAAGCCTGTTGGAGGTGAGCTACATTATGATGAAGAAGAGGAGGACGTTATTGATAGACTTCAAATAAAAAACATATATGAAAAGGATGTTGGTTACTGAGGCTTGTCTTTTTCACGTCTATGGTGAGCAATGACACTGATGACTTCTGAGAAACCACATATTTCAACCCATTTACGCTATTGGAGGGAAGGTATGAAAATTTGTGAAAGAATTATGAAGCTGTTAGAATGTAATCTCTAAAGAAGCTGTGCAAAAGTTAGCATTGAAAACTCAAGATCACCCAGACCCTACAAACAAGCTTGGTTAAAAAGAGGCAGCGAGGTATAATTTTTGCAGTGTCTCGTATCTTTTTATGTTACAAATTATAAAGATAATGTGTGGTGCATTGTAACTATTATGGATTATTGTCACATTCTGTTAGGAAGACCGTGTAAATTTGATAGGAGTTGCATATATAATGGTTAAAAACTCGTTATAGGTTCATGTAGAATAACAGTAAGGTTACATTAGTAACATCTAGGGAAATGTCTTGAAAACCTACAATCATTGTGTCACAAGAATCTAACATAAATTTTGTAGCTTGTAAAATGTTTATAGAATATGCTAGTGATTCTGTAATTGTGTATTTATAGGTTGTTAAAAGGTATACTATTTATCCACTTGTTGGAGTCCGTAAGTGAGTTCGCGCACTATTATTTGATTTTTCTAATGTATTTTTCATATGACTTTCCTACAAATCTTCCCCCATTACGGGATATCCAAATCAGATCAACTTAGTTCCTGACGCTAGCCTACTCAATCGTCCTCACTAAAGATTGAATTTGAAGGAACATAAGGAACTAATGAGGCATGTGTGTGGAATTTCTGACTAAGGGCCATGTTCATGAGAGCCTTAGTAATTGCATGCTTCGGGTGTTTTTAACACCCAAGAAAGATGGTCCAATGCATATTTGTATGGATAGTCAAGATTACAATATAATATAACCAAACAAACATAGAGGTATACTACACTACCTTCATCTTCTAATAATTACAAGAATTGTTTTTTATTTTAGTGCTAACTTGAAGTCAAAACTACCCAATCTAGTAAGTGAAGTTGAAAGATGTCGGATGATAAGAAGTTTGTTTGACTTCTATGAGTTAGTTTAGTTTTTCAAAGGCTAAGGATATTTCTAAAGATTGAATAAAAGAAGTTCCTAACGTAGCTTCATTAACCAATTTTTCATCATTGCTCAACGCATTTAAGAAGATAAATTTCACAATCTTTTCACGTAAAGAAATCTACTTAGCTCCTTATTTTGGACATTAGAAGGATGTTTTCTATCTAACACATAAAAAATAATGGACACTTTTAAATATTTTCTCGGATGAGATCCTTAATGTGGTTCAGATCTTAACATTCTCAAACAATAAGGATCCAAACAACCCAAAGAAAAATCAACCAAAAAACATCATTCTACTACCACTAACAATACCACCAAAAGTTAAAAACATGTTGAAAATAAAATAACAAGAAGATTGTTAGAGGCTCAACCTCAAGCAAATTACCTACTCCAACCTAAAACACAAACCATTATTTAATAAAATCCTTTACCACTACATAGAACGCGTCCTTCATGTTATTTTTAAATGTCGTAAGTGATTCTAGCAGTTATCTCTCACTTCTACCTACTAATGTTAAAACACATCGATTGTAAATTACGTTTATACATGATTTATCATTGTTGGAACCACGATCGTTTACCAGTCGTTTCTTATCCCAATTTTCTCGCTCATACTTATTAAATCTTTCCAACATCAAATGGAACTTCAAATGAATGTAACTATTTTATAAGTTATAGTTTTAAAATATTTTATTTATTAATACTAAAGTATATCCTTCTTAGAAAATATATTGTAGAATTCATATGACCCTATCCTGCTAATCACCGGATACATGTCATCTGATGAAATGGTCTTCTTGAATCATATTTCGATCATATTTATTGAATTCATGAAGGATTGATAAAACTGAAAAGCCAAATTGATATTCGAGAAAAAGGCTCTTGATTTATGGAAATAAAAAGAAGCATAATTATTGAAGAAAGAGATAAAGTTTAAAGTCGACATGAAATCAAAGAGGAATGAAATTGAAACGCTCAAAGCTTCTAAAAAAATTGTAAGATTTTGTTTTTTGAAAACTGGTAGCGAAGCGGAAATACAAGAAACAACCAACGATAAAACCCTAACCCTAGGTTAGAGAAATAAGGAGACTCGGAATAATAATTCTCAAAATTCAATTAATCAAATGCTGACGGAAAAATAGGGTATAGGATGCTTTATATAGCATGACCCAAAACCCTAATTTAAATAAGGAAAATTACATAAACGTTTTAAAATAAATAAATAAATAAAATAACGCTAAAATATTAAAACTGGTTTTCGGAGGCTTTACATGTCGAATCTGAGTATCAAACTTTGTGATATAGTCACGTATTTTAAATCTGACGGGCTCGTTGAAATCTTCGATTTGAGTACCTGTTTGACCCAATTCCGATACATCGGCAATAAACTAGTTTGTTCGTAGTCTTCACTACATCATCCTTCCTCGGTTGGGAAGAATTCGACCTCGAATTCGGAACGCTGAAACATCGAAAGAACTGCAAAAATATTGGCATGTTCACCGATGATAAGGGTGTAAGAGGTGAGAATCTGAATGTTGCAGCTCTTGTCAAGAAGTGGTTTCTCAGCTTTGTCCCTCTTTACCATGTCATCAACAGTACTGTGGTCACCAGTATCAAGATATACTCCACCCACTTGTTCTATGTCTGCTTTTTCAACCCATTTACTAAGCACAACATCACCTTTGCACGTGCAAAAAGTTGTTGTCCTTCCAGTTCCATACTGTGCTTGTCGTATCACATCAAAACCCTTGCAGAAAGGAACAATTCCTCTTTGTTGAGTAGTAGATGGTTTCTCAAGTTCTTCGGAGTATATTTCTGCCAGCAGATTCAAAACACTGCAATCTTCTATTTTTAACTTGTAACACTTTCTTTTATTTCCCCAACCATCATACAAAAATCCTCCAGGTTCTATTACAAAACCTAGTCTTTTATCCATTAAAACACTATTCTTTTCTTTTATCAATTTATTCATAATCTCAAACATAAAAATATCATCTTCCATTTTTCCAATACGACAACATGTATCCACCGAAAACCGAATCAAAGGTTTGATTTTAGGATAACATAAAATACTTGGAAGATGCATCTCCACAATAAAATCTGCTAGTTTGCAATGCTTCTTCAATAGAAGGTCTGAAGCGATGTAGTCTGGTGTATTGAAGCCTCAGACAATATCTCGATCTACAAGTTTCTCCTCAATATCAATTAGATCTTCATCATCCCAATCATCATCATACTCATCATAGACTGGTTTGTCAAATACCAACCCAAATACATCTTCAAAAATATGTGTATCATAGACTGGCTTGTCAAACACGGAGTCAGACACAATTTTAGCATCACAAAGCTGGTGCAATTTGAGCATGAAACTCCTTAACTGGTGGTGGTTTTGGAGACATTACTCTAGATGCCACTAATATAAACTTGATACCATCTTTCACAAAACTGTATCGATTTGTTCTACTATAATAAGTAGAATTTCTCTTAAATCGCCATGGACTTCCTAAAACGAGATGGCAAACGTCCATAGGAACTACGTCACACCATGCCGTATCTTTGTAATTACCAACAGAAAATGTAATTTGACACTGTTTAGAAACTGTTACCTTAGTGTACTCTATTAGTCCTGACAGTATGTATGGGTATGGAAGAGCTTCAGTCTTCAACGCCAGTTTCTGAACAGCCTCCTCTGAAATTAGATTCTCATAGATATCTGAATCAATTACAAATTTGCAAATTCTTCCTCCAATTGTGCAGGTAGACTGGAAGATGTCGTTCTCTATTATAGCCTTCAAATCAAGAGGTACCCGGAACATGATTCCAGTATATGCGTAGCAGGAATTGTTGGGCTCTGATACCAATATGGTAGCGAAGCGGAAATAGAAGAAACAGACAACGATAAAGCCCTAACCCTAGGTTAGAGAAATAAGGAGACTCAGAATAATAATTCTCAAAATTCAATTAATCAAAGTCTGACGGCAAAATAGGATATAAGATGCTTTATATAGCATGACCCGAAACCCTAATTCCAAATAAGGAAAATTACTTAAACGTTTTAAAATAAAATAAATAAATAAAATAACGTTAAAATATTACAACTGGTTTTCGGAGGCTTTACATGTCGAATCGGGGTATCAAACTTTGTGACATAGTCACAAATTTTAAATCTGACGGGCTCCTTGAAATCTTTGATTTGAGTACCTGTTTGACCCAATTCTGATACATCGGAAAGAAACCAGTCTGTTCGCAGTCTTCACTACATCAAAAACTCAAGTTGGAAGTTGAGATTGTTAAAAAAAATAAAGAAGCCATTGTCGACAAAGTTAAGAAAGACTTAATTGAGCAAGTTTTCGACGAATCTAAGGCAATAATAGACAAACTTCGTTTAATGATTCTTACGTAACTGTTTTCTCATAATAAAGGAAAAAATATCTTGGGTTCATACTACAACTACCTTCCTAAATATTATAAAATATTATTTCGTAAAAACCACCTAAAATAATAATACTTAAAATGTGAGTACATCTTTCAGAACTAGTGTTTTTTTATACGAAGATGATGCCAAGTAAAAAAATAATGCTAATAAAATAGAAAATAAAACTCTAAGGGTGAAGCTATTTCCCACATAAAATTTATTATTTCCTCCATCATTCATAAAATATCCCATCTTGTTATTTCCTCCATAAAGGAAAATCTCAATTTATCCTTGTTTTAATTTTACATCAAAAATCCAAATTTCTCCAGTAACTATCCACCTTCACCTCTTCTCTTCTAACCCTAAAATATCCTAACCACCAAATAATTTTGAAGCAATTTTTGGAGTTCCAAAGATAAAAATCTATCGTTAATCTTATTTTTATTTTAAATATATGGGTTGACATATCTAATAAAATATCTTTTTAAATCTATGATTTTTTTGCATAATGAGTTATAAGAACTCTATATGCAGATAAGAAAACTTGTTAATCGTTTATAATCGAGTTCCTGCATATCGAGTTACTAGTTTAATCGTTTTTTAATATCAATTTCTGGTTTAATTGTTTATTTCCTGTATATTATGTTCAAAATATAAGTTTTCTGGGGTTTGATTAGTGTCTGTTGATTGGGTTATTTTTTAAAATATTATATGTGATTCTGAGTTCCTAACTCAGAATCATGTGCTTTAAAAAAACATGTTAGTCAGAGCGGTTATCTCGGAACTAGATTTTTTTTGGAAAAATATGAAATTTTGTGACTAATCTTAAAAATAATTGAGTTTTTATGTTTTTTATTGTTTAATTTTAGAAGTTAAATCATATATGTTGGCTGTAATTTACCTTAATGATGTGTTTGTTGTAATAAGGGTTTGATAGTGGATAATGGCATCAAATTATAAATTAGAAATTAAATAAAGGGCAAGAAGGTAAAAATAAGTGTTTCGTGTTTTATTAAAATTTAAAATAGAGGAAATAATAGATCTTATGGAGGAAATAGCTTCACCCAAACTCTAATTATTCATCTTGCCGACCATATTGGCAATCAAAATGAATCACCGTGACATTCTCCTTCATTCTCTTTTCTTCATTAAAAATATATTTATAAAATGATTAATAACATTTTGTATACTTTGAACTTTTGTTGGCTAACATCCGTTTTTTACTTTATGTTTTTATAGGCTACCCTCCGGTTGTTGTTTTATTTTTCTTGTATGTTTGGAACTCTTTACCGACTAGCATCCAATTATTTTAAATTTATGTTTATCTTTTCATATTGTTTGTTTTGTATTTAAATATGTATATTTTTATATTTATTTATATTACATATTACTTCTATCATGTAACATTTATCATAATTGTTTTATTTATATAGAAACTTTAGAAATCATCATCAACAATAACCAGTTAAACAACATATTCCTTCCATTCTTATTTATTGGTTAATTCATAAATGATCTTTAGACGTCTCTTTTCCCTTGTCTGGATTTTTCTTTTTCTTTTTTCAACTTGCGTTAATTATCTTAAAAATAATATTTAGATGTTGGTTTCAATTGTTTTGATTTTACTTTTGTTTCTCTAAACTTATCTTAACTATCATTAGAAATAATCTTTCTATCGTATGATAGAACTCGCAATTAATTGTTACTTTGATAACTATCATATATAAGTTGCTTTATTATCACAATCCGCCGTATATTATGATTTTTTGTCACTTTTGAAAACAAGCATGGTCTCTTACACCTTTAAGTATGGCTTAGGTAATAACCATGTTCGTTTTGATCAAGTGGTGGCCTTTTATGCTTTAACATATAGGCTTTATTTATAGCTATGATAACTATTAAGCCATTTTCCGTCTTAGCGTAGTCTCTTATGTTTCTTAACTTGGTTTGACTTATTGACATATTAGCTTTGTTTGGATGTGTAACCTCTTATATTTGGGCTTGTCTTGTAGTCGTATTAATTTAGTTACAATTTTCTATCTCGTGTAGCTTCTTTCGTTTATTCGTTATTAATCCACAAATTTGGAGAAACCTCATAAAATCATATCATTAGAACACATTTATACTATCATTATAAATAAATACTAGTAACCGCTTATGAGAACATATATTTTCACTTTAGAAAATATCAGTAATCCTCGTTTTAAAAATTAACATATTATTATCATTTTAAACAACCATGAGTAACATCTCATTATCATATTCAAGAACCAGTAGTAACTGCCAAATTAAAAAAATATATTATAAAATATAAGCAATCGTCAGTTTAGAAACTACCGTCATATTGATATGATATTTTTTGTTTTTACTTATTGAAAACTACAAATAAAAATTATGGTGAAGCTTTAGTATTTTTTTGGGAAAATGTTTCATTTATAATGGAACTTATGATGTCTCATTAAAAACATATCGCTATGTCAGGTAGGAAAAAGAGTACACTTTCCAAATGTTACATTTCAGTATTGTAAAATTCCAATTGTTGGATATGTCGAGGGTAATTTGTTGTATTTCCTTCCATATCTGTTAGTGTGGTAGTACCTTTATATCTTTTCGATACTACGTCAAAAGTTCCATCTCAATTTGTAGTAAACTTTATCCGAGTTTTTATGATAGACCTGCAAATAAAGTCGGTGCAATTAAATAAGATTAAGATGAACCTGCCCCAAACCATAAAAGAGATCTAAAGATTTAATGTAAGAGTAGTCGCACTCAATAGGTTCATCTCAAGAGAAGTATATAAGTTCCTATCTTTGTGTAAGATTTTGAGAAGAGCTGGAAAATTTGAATTGAACAAAGACTGTGACGTTTCATTTAAAGAGCTACAAAACTTTCAGCATATCACCTCAGCTATTGGTAGTCCCTATAAAATAAGAAACTCTAATTACATACCTCGGGGTATGCGCATTCTCCTTAAATGTCACTCTTGTAGTGGAAAAATAAAATATATATAGTGTCTTATCTAATACGTTAGCAAAGCCCTCTTAGGGGCCAAAATAAGATACTCCGCCTTGGAGAAAACCGTGTTGTATTTGGTAATGGTCTATGAAAACTATGAAGGGACTTTCAAAACCCATAAAATCCAGATTCCTACAATACCACCCATCATATCAATCTTTAGTACACCAAAAGCCTCAAGATGTTTAACCAAATGGGCTATTGAACTAGGGGAGTTTTTCATTGAATTTGTACCCCAGAGTGCTATAAAAAAGCAGGTGTTTGCCGACTTTGTATCTAAATGGGTAGTAGAAACACCATCAGGAGAGGAAACCATCAACACCATATGGCTGATGTGTGTAGACATATCCTCTAAATTGAGAGGATGCGGAGGGAAGTGTATATTGTAACCATGGAAAGGGAAGATGTAATGTTAGCCATCATTTTCATTTTCAAAACCCCAAACAACAATACCGAATACAAAGCCATAAAAGGAGGACTAAAGGTAATTGAAGAGTTCACTTTTGGAAACATCCGATGAGGAATGATTCTCAACTTATCATAAAATGGATCCTCGGAGAATATGAAGCAAGGGGTAACTTAATGGTCATATATTTAGAACATGTGAACAAAATGAACGGTCAATTTTCCAAGGTTGCTTTTGAACATATTGGTCAAGAACTTAACACCATGATAACCATCTTTTCTTTAAAAAAATGTGCTAGAGAACTCTAAAAAATGGTAGTTTTAAAGACATATGGAAACATATATTATAAAAGAGAAGGCATAAAAAGTCGGTGTAATCACGACGAAATTAAAAACATGGATGACTGAGGTAATGGGATATCTTAGCAATGGGGTGAAGCCCACCAACAAATTAGAAGTGCAGAGGTTAAGACTGGATGCCTTACGTTCTGTTATGGTAAATGGAAAATTATTATAAGATAATAGGATATCTACCAGCAAAAATTGAATAATTTTGCAAGGAATTCACATGGAGGCGTGCAGTGTGCACTTCAAGGCTTGAACTGTGGAAAACAAAGCTTTAATATTAGGATACTTTTGGCCCGACATGCGGAACAATGCAAAGAACCTTGTCAAAAGTTGCGAAAACTATCGAAGATGGTCAAATGTTTAGCACCAACCAAGGATTCAGCTAACATCCATAGTAGGGGCATATCCGTTCAATCAGTGGAGGGTAGACTTAATCGGTCCGTTGCCACCGGGATTGTGTAAAGTGAGATTTGTAATCGTTGCAATCGATTACTTCACCAAATGAGTATAGGTTGAAGTTGTAAACTGAACAAGAGGGGAATAGATCAATAAATTCATATGAAAACACATAGTTTGTCGTTTTGGTATGCCTAGGTTCCTTATCTCTGACAACGAGCTAAAATTTGACACCAAACAAATAAATAAAATTTCCTCGAATACAAGATATGACACCATTTTTATTCACCCTACCATTCACACGAAAACGGACAAGTAGAAGTTATCGATCGAACAATTATGAACAACCTAAAGAAGAGTATAGGGAAAAGGAAATGGAATTGACCGAAAATGCTACCACATATAGTATGTACATACAGAAAAAATCACGAAGTCCAATGGGTGAAACACCATTTCAGCTTACCTACAGGGCGGAGTCTGTATTTCCAGTAGAAATTTGAGGCCCAACCACAAGCATAATATAATACAACCAAAACACTAACAAATTGGGGAGATCAGGTGATCTAGACTTATTGTGAAAAACATCGAGACAAAGTACACTCGATCCAAATTATCATGAACCAGAAGGTCGAGCAATGTTAAAATATAAAGTTAAAATCTTGACTCATCCAGGTCGGGAAATTAGTATTAAGATGTGTCTTCCAACACATGCAAGAGCAAGGGGCATGAAAACTAGCACCCACTTGGGAAGTCCCTTATATGGTAATTGAATGCAAACAACCAGAGACTTATTGGTGGGGAGATATGAACAGGAGGAAATTTTCATAAGCCATGAAACATTTAGCATCTGAGTTTATATTATGTTTAAATTTTATTCCCTAACTATATTTGTTGAATTTAACAAGTTATTGATCTATGAAATACCGTTATATTTTCTAAGAATATTTTCAGGTGGTTGGGAAAAGAAGTACTCTCTTTCATAAATTTTTATGGCCCACTCTGTTGTCTGGACAATAATGGGTATAAGCTAAACTGATGATTTGCATGATACTTGAATTAATAAATTGGTGGACCAGGGGAAAAATTACACAAAAGAGAAAGAAACAAGCTAGTAACCTCGTTTGAACCTATATGGTGCAAAAAATAAGTGTTCGAGATACCCTTAAATTTTTTCCCGAAGGTTATAAATTCACTACTCTTACAAGGGATAAAGGGGAGTATGCACACAACTAGGATTTAACACGCAACAAAACGAGGTATAAGAATCAAGATGTGTAAGTAAAAGTGTGCCATACATCTTTATACTATAGTTTCTTAATAAAACGTCACTAGATACTGTTCAACAGAAGAAAAAAACGTGTACTTCACTACGACGAAGGACACATTCCCGTTAGGATAAGGGTAAACAAAAGGCAATCATGCTCGTACAACAACCGAAAAGGACAAAAAACTCCTCGATGACTTGGACTTCAATCTCGTTCAATTGACTCTTTGCATGCGCCTTCCTATCCTTCATAACAAAATCAAGCTTTTGGGACAGATCGTACCCCTCCAAAATCCTAACGAGACACCAATATGAAAGTTGGCTAAGGGATCTATAGGAAACCATAAAGGTGTCACGATAAGAAATTTCTATACCCAATAAGCTCCAGCATCCTTGATGGAAAACTCGGAAGACCTGGCCGGAGAAGTAAATGACACAATGGGAGTAGACGTTAAGTCATAATGTATGAGTTCGCCAGAGTGGGACTTGATTTCTAGTTCAGATAGAGTTTTTGCGTAGCTTTGATGTTTTTGGATTCACCATGGTGGGCGAAAATGTCCATGTACAGAAACATCACCTTTTCTTGAAACTTCTTGGTAAAACGAATATCATGAAGACAACATTTCGCTGCCTTATCGACGTGAGTCTCTATCAACCCCTTAAGTTGGTTCATCTTTTAGTCTTTTGACCTACACATTGTATGATTTCTTAGATATATCCATGGCAACCTCCGTCTTCTTAAGTCGCACAAACTATGAACCAACAACCTATGCGACATCATTGGGAACCGATCATTCTCCAACTTGCACAACATCCTTGTACGTAGTGAAGTATGGTTCTACGATGGCCATAACCGATGACACCCTCATTTTTCTATCTAAAATTCTCCGATGTATTTTGAATTTTCAGCATGGTCATCGCCTTCTCCATCACCTTACTTCGGTATAACTTTCATATCTTCCAAATTTGGACAAGGATGTCAATTGAAGGATCGACAGTGGTAGCTTAGGAATGGGATCCGTATGCTTGGGAAAAACTTTGGATAATTGGAGGGATCCTCTCGAAATCTAAATTTTTGTGTTGCTCAAACGCAGCAGACACATCTTTGTAGCAAGTGCGCTTTAGACCCAGAGTATTACAATTATGGTGATACCACGGGGGCGGGACCAACAGCCTCGACGGCTTGCTTCGAGTTGATGTCTTGGGAGGAGCTAAATAGTGTGTGCATAAATTTGGCCCTAAGGTTCAACCGGTTATTTGCTTAAGGCTAAGCTAGCCAAAATCGTCCCGACAATGAGAAATCTTTCTCCCGATGCATACCCAACTTAAACGAACCTCATCTGGCCCCTCAGAACAATCTGAAAATGATTGGCGCGTGAATCCGCACAATCAGCTTGCGACGAGTATATTCTTGGCGCCCTCACGATCATTAGTCGATAAACACTTAGCCTCTATCATTCCTCTCTCCAACGAGTTTGGTCGAGGTCTACAGAAATCGTGTGTTATAATGTACATCAGTATGGCTTGGTGTTGTACGATAAGATTACCCCCAAAGACGTACATCCGTCTAAAAACATCTAAAATGCCAAGAAAGACTGCACCAATAAGGAGCCAACATTATTAGACCTCTCCAAATTGAGACTACTATATGTGAAAGCTAAATAGAATACAGTAGCAGCATCAAGTTTTACAGCTTTGTACTACAAATAATATACAAATGTTCTTCATTTAATTGTTTCAAGTTCATAGGACCTTTTACAACGGATTTTTATGTGTCCAAATCGTTTTAGTTCTATAAGTTAAGGTAATTGTTTCCTCACAAATATGTAATTACAATGCAAAAAAAGAAAAACTTAACTTATTGCCTTTAGAATATGTTTGTAAGTTTCGAGCATGTCATATCCGTTGCTTTTTCTCGTTATGGTACTACTGCTACCGTTAGATTAACTAAAACATTTCCCAAACCACTAAAGAAAAATTAACCTCTTTAATTGGAGACTATATCATGAAACTCCGTAACTAACCTGAGACTCTTTATACACTATTGTTCCAGCATACTGACGATAAAGCCTAACAATATTCATTTTTAATAATATTATTTATACATTTATTATATATAACTAATAAAATAAAAGATAATTCTTTTTTAATGTAACACACTATATCAAAATATAATAAAACCATTGATTTGTCACTTAATTGTTTAGATGGTATAATATTTTATTGACAACTTTGAATAAATTTTTATTCCAATTTTTTAATTCGGTTATTATTGAATCTGAAATTTGTCCATTTAGTTATAATCTCTTATAAGAATTCGATATATAAAGATAGTGATTTTGTGAATTGAGTTGGGACATATTTTTCTATAGTTAGTCTTTTTTTTTCAATTACCCAAAAATCAAACGTTGTCCAAAAACATGTGTAATGAATTAAATGCGAAAAAATATGCCATTGTTTTATCAATTTTTGTTTTGTTTTTTTTATTGTCTAAAAACCACAAATTGGTTGTTATTTATCACAAAAGCACCAATTTTTTTGTTTTATCAATCGGGGTGTTATTTATCGTAAATGCATCAATTTGTTTTATTAAAATATTTATGGATTTTGCCATCTAAAAACAACTAAATACTGATATTTGGACAATAAAAATAAAAATGAGACAATTTTCTTTACTACAATGATATTTTTTTAAAATTAATTTTAAAAATAAAATATAAAATTAGATTTTAAATAAATAGAAGAAAAAAAAAGATAAAAAAAGCATGTAATATAATATGATTATTATAATTAAAACGCTAGGTTTTTTGTTCTAATCTTAATATATTAGTTATTAGAAATGATTTTAGACTAAAAGCAATTCATTTATTCATACAAATGCAATTACATCTATCTAAGATAGGTTCTTTTTACGATATATTTAAAACAATATATGAGTTTTTCTATAGTTGTGCACGAAATAAATAGCATTCATATGCGGCCATTATATTATTGAACCATTTTAATTCAAAGTCGGTCAATCCTTACGACTTGCTATATTGCTATTGTTTGAACATTAAGTGGAAAAACATTTCATTTACATCATTGAAAGTATTCGGTCTAGTTTAACTAGACTCAGTTTACTCCGCAGTAGGTCAATGCTTTCGACTAATTATATTTTTCTTGTTTTTTCAACGATAAAACAAATTTTATTTCATATAAAAATGGGCTAGAGGACTAGGTACAAAGACAGTTTCAGGACTTTAATTCTAACCCGACATATATAATACAAAGTGAAATCATAATTTACGACGGCGGCGTCTATTTTGATTTGGTTGATTTTTTCGGGTCTGCAAATTAAATGGATGTTAGCCTTGCGAATGATTGCCGCCTCTAAAGGGGTAGCCGAGTTGGTTGAGTATGGCATTCTTATGACCAAAAGGTCATGAGTTCGAGTCTTTCTACATACGCTTTCTCGGCTGAGCCTGTCACCTTGTGTGGTTTACCTTCTGGCGTTGGTTTGCAGGTTATCGCGTCAGACTGAGGGTTTACCTTGTGCGCACTCATTGCACTCTGAGTAGCGGCTGCGGGTTCCCTCCGAAAAAAAAAGTGAAACCATAATGGATGTTAATTTTTTCGGATCTGCAAGTTAAATAGATGTTGGTCTCGCGAATGATTGCGCGCCTGAGAGGGTAGCCGAGTTGGTTGAGTAAGATATACTTGTGATCGAAGGTCATGAGTTCGAGTCCCTGTATATACGTTTTCTCGGTTGAATCTGTCATCTTATGTGGTTTACCTTCTGGCGTTGGTTTGTAGGCTATTGCGTCTGAGGGTTTACCTTGTGCGCACTCATTGCACTCTGAGTAGCGGTTGCAGGTTTCCTCCGGAAAAAAAAGTGAAACCCTAATCTCAGAGTTAGATCAGACTCCTAAAATTCGAGAGCGCCTTCATATGCAGGCCTTCTTCAAAGCAGCTTCTCGAAGAGGATTAGGTACAACATGCAATCCTGATCTCAGATAGATCTTTCGATACGATATCATTTCCTTGAGCTTTGGCTTACAGAAGCAGCGACAACACTTCCAATTGAGGGACTCAAATAGAGTTAAGCTTTCTGTAAGTTCCAAAATAAGGATGTAGTGCACCATAAGAGAAGAAGGACACTAGAGCTTCAGATGATCACGAACCATCTAACATGAAGGAAAAATAGATAAAATCTTCTCCACATGCAAGCCCTTCAACAAAGCAGTTTGAGCTTTGGCTCACTGAAGTAGCGACATCCTTCAAATTCAGATAAAGCTAAGTTTACAATAATTTATTTCTATCACAAGAAGATTTTGAATCAGATATTAATTTTATTGCGAAGAAATTTAAATAAAATTAATGACTTAGATTTGATTTTTGATTCCACAGTTAAGCGAACGTAACGGATCATGAGGCATGACGACCAGGAAAGTCCATCTTCAAAGATGGTCGACGCTCACCCAAAGTACCCTTTCTTTTTTTATTTGAGAAGACGAATGTCTGGAACAGGGTGCAATGCACCAGAAAAGGAGAAGGACATCAGGTCTTCAGGTGTTCATGACCAGCTATCAGGAGATACAGAAGAGAAATCTTTCTCCATTCCTCAGAGTGGCATCATCAGTATTTAATTTTAGAAAACCAGGCTTAGGAGGAGTCCACTAGTGTTAGGAGTCCTTAGTAATAGTTTTACAGGCCAATATTTTAGAGATATTTATATCTCTTTTCCAATGCTTGCTCCTGAGAGAGTTAGACAAGTCTAAGCTTAAGATGACAATATTGACATACCTAACAAGCAGATAAATATTGACAGTAATATCACTGAATTTAGATTTATTTCTGTAGTGCCAAGTAGTCCAAAGGATGATAACAAGAATAATTATCCTGATATGAGTTTTAGAATTGGTAGACCAAAACCAAACTTTCAGCATATGGGTTATACTCATATGCTTTAAGATCTCAATATTGAATAATGAGGGAAAATGGGTCCAGATACTCCAAGCTAGACCACACTCAATGAAACGATGCTTAGGGCTCTCAGTATTTCTATAAAACTAACACTTGGAAACAATATACAAATGTCTCCTCTCCAGGACAGTGTCAATAAGGATGTAGTTCTTGATTAATTTCGAAGCAAGAAAAGAGTATTTTTAAGGGAAACAGAGTTCCACAGTCTGCCATAAAGATTAGAACATTTGTACATAGCTCTAAGATGATTCCAAGTGAACTTGGTATTGAAATTGTTGTCATTTGAGAGATTACAACTGATTGCATCCTCTTGATTGAGATTAATCCTTAAACAAATGATCTTATCAGTAGCTTCTTTTTTAAGGAACATACTGAGCTTAATTTGATGCCAATCGTCTTTTTTCCAGAAGTCTTTAACTAACTGAATTCTGTAACCCATGTTGTTGCAGTTATCATTCAAGGAGACAAGAGGAGGCTCCCCATACCAACAAAATTCCATGTAATGTTTTGCTCAGTTGTGTTCTTTATTTTAGACAATATTCTCTAGGTACTAGAGCCAGGATTACTGTAAGCAGCCTGAAGATGGTGTACATTCTTACAGTAAGTCTTGTGCATAAGAGTATCCCACAAACTCTTGTTGTTCCTGAAATTGTACCGAATTTTTTAGGAATAAAAGTCTTGGATACCATGGATACATCGCATGTTCAGGCCTCCCTCGTAGTAGGTTTTGCAAACATATTTCCAGGTACACCAATGAATTCTTTTCTCTGTTGAAGAGGAGCCCCACATGAATTTATTGAAGATCGCCTCTATTCTTTTGATGACAGAGTTTGGGAGGATAGAGCTTTGGATCCAATAGTTGATAATGGGCATAAGAGCAGATTCAATTAGAGTAAGTCTCCCTGCAAAAGACAGATTCTTTCCTTCCCAATCTCTAATCCTCTTATTGATTTTGTTGATGAGACTGATAAAGTCGCTCCATTTTTTCCTGCAGTTAAGAGTGACTCCAAGAAAATCAGTAGGCAAGGGACTTGCACTATCTCCAGAGAGGTTAGATTTAGTGACAAGTCTAACAATATGAATATTAGGAGGAAAAATAATTTTAGTTTTTTCCTTATTTATAGATTGACCAGAAACCTTCTGGTAATTGTCTATAAAGTTTCCAACTTCTTAGTAGACTTAACTAAGCTATTTGTGAAAATTAAAATATCATTTGCAAATACTAGAGTAGGAATAGTCATGTTTCCCATAGAATAGTAATGCATATCACATTTTTCAGTGAAGAGACTGTGTAAACCTTTTATAAAAACTCATCAACAAGAATAAACAAGTTAGGGGAAAGAGGATCCCCCTGCATAAGCCCCTTTTTGGTTTTAAAGAAATAAAAAACATTCTCGTTTAAGAGAATAAAGATGTAGACAGAGCTGATAAGACTGTCAATTAATTTTATGAAACAAGCAGAGAACCCAAAACTTTTAGGACTTTAAGAATGAAGGTGTGAGATAGCTTGTCGAAAGCTTTCGATATATCAAGCTGAATCAGAATATTATCATAATTTATTTTTTATTAAGGTCGTAAAGAAGTTATTTAGCTATTAGGATATGGTCCTGAATAGTATTATTAGGAATAAATGCAGCCTGATTCTTAGATATAAGTTTAGGAAGAATAGTTATCGGACTTTTAATCACGATTTTAGACATAACCCTATTAAGGAGGCTAAAAAGGCTGATTGGCTTGTAGTCCTTCCAAGAAATAGGATTTGAAGTCTTAGGGATAAGACAAGCCCCAGTAGCAAGAACTCTTATATGAATTTTATTACCTTTGATGAAAGATATCATAGCCTTTCATAAATCACCTTTTATAATGCTCCAACAGGTTTTGAAGAAAACACTGTTAAAACCTTCCATGCCTGCAGCTTTACAAGGTTTAAGATTGCAGATTATCTCATCTATTTCCTTTTCAGAACGATCAGACATCGGATAAGTATTATGAGACTCAGACACAAGTTTAGGAATATTATTAAAAAGGGAGTTGTTCATTAACTCATATTCTTGGTGTTTGTAGGTGTATGGAGAGTCAGTTGGAAGGCCTTTGAAGAAGTTTGCAGCAGAAGGCGCAATTTGCTCATTCTCAGTAAGCCAAACACCATCTTTTTTAATACTGTTTATGCAAGTATTTTTCCTTCTCTTCTTGACAGAATTATGAAATAATTTTTTGCTTTTATTTCCCTCACTTACCCAACCTGTGTAACATTTTTGAAACCAAAAACTTTTTTCCATTTTAAGAGCAAGAGTAAGATCAGCATTAGCCTTGTTCAGATTACATTTAGATTCTAGGCTATTTATAGATTGATGGATGATTTCCATCTCCTTAGCCTACTTTTCAGCCTTCTGCACTATCACAAATATATTTCCAAAATAGTTTTTATTCCAATCTTTCAAACCTTGTTTAAGTCTATTAAGCTTCTGCCAGAAAATGAACATAGGGTAGCCCACTAAACTTGTATTCCAATTGTTCTCAACAAAAGGAATGAACTTAGTGTATTGAATCCACATATTTAAAAATTAAAACTCTTATGAACACTAGGGTTATCAAATAACCAAGAACAAAATCTATATATATATATATATGAGACACTTGTAATTCACATAATGTAATCAAGAAATAAAATATTACACAAACTTTTCTTTTCTTTATTTTATTTCTTACTATAATAAAGGTGTAGATAGTCTAGTGTGAAGAAATTAGTTTTTTAAATCTTATTTAAACATGTAGATATTTAGTTAAACTAAGTCAAATATATTTAACTGCATATCTTGATGATGAGAGAAATATCCTCCCATGTTCCTTAAATCTGGAATATATTTATTTTGTAACATGACCTGTATATGAAGGTCCACATTCGTTCACTAAAAATACGACATATAATTCAATTATTTCTCCTTATTTTACTTGTCTACTCTTTTACATTATACCTCTCACCATTGATTCTAAACACAAATACATCCGTATTCATACCGATCTTCAACTCGGCTAAGCTCTGCAATCTAAGCTTATTGACATCAAATATGATAATATATAAAAAAAAATATAAAAAAAATATGAAATTTAATTATTATTTTTTCAAATAAAGATTGAAATTTTATTTTATATAAATAAAAAAGTTTTCTAATTCATAGTTAGATTGAATAACCATAATTCTACAAAAAAGTCTCCCTCCACTAAAAAAATCAGTAGGAGTTACAATTTAGTTATATTTTTAAATCATGGTTATAGCTGTTAGGGGGCTTCCCAACCCGTTAACCTGTCCGGCACCGAATCGGTAGCGTCCGCCCGAGACCGGTCCGGATAGCTTAGGAATCGGGTTGGGAACCCAAATTTTGGATCGACTCTCTTACCGGTCTGGACCGGTCCGCCCGGTAACCAGCCCGGTAAGGAAGATATATAATTTTTTTTTATAATGTATGTATATTTTTAACTAAAACCTAAAATAAATATGATAAACTAACAAACCCATCCGATAAGAGTCGAACCAGACCGATTCGACTTTTAACGAACCGGTTCTGGTCCATCATATTTGGCTCCCTACACCTTAATGGTCCGACTCGACTTGCCCGATAGCTTAACAAATCGATTTCGGTCCCGTCCAAACCCGAACCGACCCGACCCGACCCGATAACCGGACTAGTTATGGCTCCACAATGGAGTGTAATAATATTTATTAGCTATGTTTAATAAATAACATTTTATATAAATGTCATCTCTATATTTAAATGGGCACAAAATAAAAATAGCCTACGTGTATGGCCATTATCAATTAGTTCTCATTTAAGTACAAAGTCGGTCATTCCTTACGACTTAATATATTGTCCTTGTTTGAAAATTCAAAATGAAGAAGACATATAATTTTCGTTATAAAAATTATTCGACCTAGTCTAACTATCTAAGCTTTTGCGAAAGTAAAACAGAAAATTTAGTCCAATGTCAATGCTAAATATTACGATAATGCAATACTCGTTTGAATAGTAAATGGCGTGGTTAATTTATAAAAATAAATGTTAATAGATGTCTTTACCACTATGTATTTTTGGTAACTAAAATATTAAGATTAAGTTAAAAACATACTAACATATAAAATATATACATATCTTAGAGCATAAAATTGATCAGGTGTTGATAGGTGATACAAAAGAAGAACAAAAGGGAGTAAGAGTATACAGACTAAAATAATTAAAACCTTAAGATTCTACAAAAACAATATTATTTTTCGAGGGATGGGAAAAATTTCTTCTAATACTGTTAAAGCTTATTTTGGAATTTTGAAGATAGCTAATAGATTACAAGTTGTAGAATTTCAATGATTTCTTGCCTGAGTAAAGTCTCGCTTATTGACCGGGAGGTTGGGTTTTTTCAAATAAAATCGCAGATCTTAGTTGCTTTTAAATAATTTAAAATTAAATAGTTATGGATACTGGAAATACTATTTATATTCTATTACTTTAAGGTTAATCTATCTATACACATTTAATATTTAATTTATTTAGAGTAATTATTAAAAATTTGACAAACTACGGTTAATTATATATATATATATATATATATATATATATATATATATATATATATATATATATATATATATATATATATATTTTTATTAAATATATCTACAATCATTTCTACTTTTTATTAATATTAATCTATATTTAACTGTTTTTTTTAGTTTTTTTAGTTTTTCAAAAATCATATATTTTAAATCACAGTTTCCAAAAAAATTTGAAGATTATTGATTTTTTTACGACGAACAAATCTTAAAAGATAAAAAATTAAATAAAAAAAGAAGAGCGTTCGGGGATGAAAATATATGTAATTAGGGTACCAAATTAGTCTGATAAAAACAATAATGTTTCAGTTGCGTAATTACTTGTAATTTGGTTGCTATTAATTGATTGTGTCTGGTTGCGTACATACATATATTTTGGTTTCTAAAAAGTAAATGTGTACATGTTGGGATGTATTTAATTATCTTATTTAATAATTATACGTTATATGAATTAGTATGTTAGTTGTTACTATTCCGGCCAATAAAAGCTTTCAAATATTAGCTGAAACAGGGAACGCTTCTTGTAGGCTATTTAAAGTTATTTTGTGTTTCAGTTTAATACATTGAGTTTTATTCTCTCTGCTTATTGCTCTTTCATATTTGAACATGGTATGAGAGTACTGCCAATAGGAATCTATTTGACGAATGTGTGTTTCAGTAAAATAGTTTAAGTGTCATACTTGTGCCCAAATTTGATGGAGATTACGATCACCGGAATTTACTCATGGAGACTCTCTTACGTTCAAAAGAGTATTGGTGTGTGATTGAATCAGGTCACAATGAACTTGGAGAAGTAAAGTGTTGACGACGGTGCAACAAAAGATGTTGGATGAATCTAAGCTTAAAGATTTAAAGGCAAAGAATTATTTATTTCAGTTCATCTACAAGACTATTTCGAAGACCATCACTCAAAAGCAGACATTCAAACAAACTTGGGAAGAAATAAAGACCAAGTATCATGGCAATGAAAGATTGAAACGTGCTTAACTCTAGAGACTTCGAGGATGTTTGAAACAGAGGAGATGAAGAGGGGTGAGACAATGAAAGATTGTTTTGGAAGATTCATGGCCATAGCAAATGACATGAGAAACTGTGCAGAATACCTGAAAGATGTACAGATTGTTGAGAAAATCATGCACACGATGACGGATAATTATATTGTATGTATAGTTGAGGAGTCAAAAGATATTGATCAAATGACATTCAATGAGTTGCAAAGCTCATTACTTGTTCCTAACAGAAGCCACGAGGCAAGGTCTCAGTGGAACAAGTACTGAAAGTTGTGGGTGATCGCAAGTATGGACAAGGAAGTGGAAAAAGTCATTTTGGCAGAGTAAGAAGTAATTTCTCGAGAGGCAGAAAAAAAAGGTGGAATAGGATGGACTATTAACAGATTTGGCATTGAGTTCTTCAAGTGTCACAAGCTATGACATTATCAATACGAGTTCCCAAATGGCGAAAAATGAGCAAACTACGTCGAGTTCAATGAAGGAGAAGAATTAGTTTGAATGGCTCATATGAATATTAAAGAGGTTGGAGATAAAGGGATTTGCTTTGTCGATTTCACTTTTTCAAATCATATGACATGTAATAAAAATTGGTTTGTTAAGCTCAATGAAACTTTAGACATGGATTAAAACTAGGGAACCCCTCACGGATGGAGGTTATGGAAAAAAAATATGAAGTTTGAAGTCGAAGGGCTGACCTAAATTTAACATATGTGTTTCTTGTTTCAAAATTGACTAATAATCTACTCAGTGTTGGACAACTTCAAGAAATAGGCTTAACTATTTTGATCGACCAAGGAGCATGTAAAATCTACCATCATCGTAGAGGTTTGATTATGAACTCTACAATGATAATAAACCACATGTTAACTATATCTGCAATTAGAAAATCTAGTCTAAATAGATATCTGAAAGTATAAGCGGATGAATCATTGAGTTTATGGAATTTGAGAAACACATACATCAAGACTATGCAAGATAAGAAAATGGGAAAGGGATTACCGCAAATGAAAAAGGAAATGAAACTGTGTGAAGTATGCAATATTGGAAAACAACATTGGAAAATCATGTCAAAGAAAAATCAGTGTCGAGCAACAGAGAAATTGAAACTTGTTCACGCACACTTATGTGTGCCAATATCTTCTGCCTTTCAGAGTCGAAAAAGGTATATATTATTGTTGGTACATGATTATAGTTGTAAAAGATGGATACATTTTCTGTTAGAAAAGAATGAAGCTTTTGTTGTTTCTAAAAACTTTAAAATCCTTGTAGAAAAGGAAGTTGGAAATTTTATATGTTATTTGAGAACTGATAGAGGATGATAATTTACTTCAACTAGCTTCAACCAATTTTGCAAAAAAAATATAATCAGAAAACAACTAATTGCTCCCTACACTCCTCAGCAAGATGGAGTAACTGATAGAAGAAATCGCATAATCATGAACATGGTCATATGTCTACTCACATAAAAGAGCATGTCAAATATTTTTTGGGTTAAGGCGGCTAAGTGGACGTGCCATGTGTTGAACAGAATTATGACAAGTATTGTAAGTGATATGGGCTATTTCAGAATTTTTGGTTGCATAGGTCATGTGCACATCCTTAAACAACGCAAAATAAAGCTAGATAACATGAGCCATAAATGTATTTTACTTGGAGTAAGCAAAGAGTCAAAGACATATCAATTTTTTTATCCAACTTTAATGAAAATTATCATTAGTCGGGATGTAATATTCGAAGATGAAGAAAAGTAGGATTATAATTCTAATGTGGAAAAGTCTGATGATACTCTTGAATGGAGAGAAAAATATACCACTAGAGATGATAATGATGAAGAGATCGACATTGTTGAGGAAAATGTTATTGGTGAAAATAATGTCATGCCACTTCAACATGAAACACATCAGAAAAGAAGTCGTAAAGCACCAATATGGATTCAAAATTATGAATGGAGAAAAGATATCAGACGAAGAGGTTGAACTAAAAATGTCATTGACACTATTTATGTCTTATGTTGATCATGTGAATTTTAAAGAAGCTGTCAAAGAAACAAAGAAGATTGAAGCAATAAAATGTTAAGTATAAGCTATTGAGAAAAACAACACATAGGAATATGTAATTCTCCCTTCTAATGCAAAAAAAAATCGAGGCTAAATTGATTTTCAAGACTAAAGTAAATGAAGATGGGGAGGTGGATATATATATAAAGCATTGACTATGATGAAGTCTTTGAATGAGTTGTCGGATGCGATACAATCAGAATTTCATCGGCTGTTGTTGTACACAAAAGTTGGAAAGCTTATCAATTAGATGTAAAAAGTGCATGTTTATATAGAGAATTGAAGGAACCAGTGTAATCTGGATCAACCAGAGGGTTTTGTTAAAAAATGTGAAGAAGATAAAGTATATCGACTCAAGAAAGCTTTATATGGTTTGAAACAAGTTCCCTGAGGTTGGTTTTGTTGGGTAGAGAGGTATTTCAAGGAAGAAGGACTTGAAAGAAGAAGTCATGATCACATATTATTCATTAAGAAGGAAGTATGGAAGTATATCATGGTAAGTCTCTAGGTAGATGATCTAATTTTAACTGGAAATAATGAACAGATAATTGAAGAGTTTAAGTTGTCAATGACATAAGAGTTTGAGATGACTGATCTTGGTTTTATCAGTTTTTTCTTGGCGTTGAAATTAATCAAAGTCATTATGGGATTCACTTAAGACAAAAAAAATATACTATTGAGGTACTAAAAGATTTGACATGACACACTGTAATTCAGTAAAAAATCTCATTGTCCCAAGTCCTAAACTCTCAAATGTATGAGTTGGAAAACAAGTCAATGCTACTCTATACAAGTAGTTGGTGGGTTGTCTAATATACCTCACAGTTACAAGACCTGGCACGATGTATGTGGTCTCCTTATTGTCTCGGTTCATGGCTAAACCAAAAAAAATGACATATTCAAACAAATAAGAGAATTCTGCGATACTTAAAAGGTACAATAGAGTTTGGTATTTTCTATAAGATAGGATCAGAGATAAAGTAAAAGCATACACACAGTGATTATGTTGTTGATCTCGATGATAGAAAAAGCACTTCAGGTTATGTTTTTATGGTCAACGAAGCTGCACTATTGTGGAGCTCAAGAAAACAAGAGGTAGTTACTTTGTCTACAACCGAAGCAGAATACATAACTGCAACATCTTGTGCTTGTCATTGTGTCTGGCTCAATTAAATTATGAAACAAATCACATCTGAATAATTCGAATGTCTGGAAATCTATTGCGAAAAAACTTCTTCAATTAAACTTTCAAAGAATAGAGTGATGCATATACGCACGAAGCATATCGATGTAAGATATCATAATCTACGAGATCTTATAAATAAAAAAGTTGTGAGGTTGATTTACCGTGGAACAGAAGAACAAGTTTCATATATAATGACGAAAGCAGTGAATCTGGAAATGTTTGTTAAGTGGCGAAGATCACTTGGAATGCAAACACTATAAAATTAAACTCGTTGATTTCAAGGTATATCCATTTTGAGGGAGAGATTTGTTGGAATTGATTTAATTATCTTATTTAATAATTCAACGTTATATGAATTAGTATTCTAGATGTTATATGAATTAGTATTTCAGGTGCTACTATTCCGATCAATAAAAGCTATCATTTATTAGGTGGAATACAAAACGCTTTTTGTATGCTATTTAAAGTTATTTGTGTTTCAGTTTAATACATTGAGTTTTATTCTCTCTGCATATTACTCTTTAATATTTTAATAGTATAGTCGTGTAATTACATGCAAATGAGTCGCGTAAATAAAAAAAAGAATTGGATAAATAGTGAATACACAATATTCAATTTTTTTGTGAAAATAAATAATAATTGTATGAAACAATTAATTTATTTTTTCATGTTGAAAAAAACTTTTTTTAAAACAAAAAATTAAATTACATCAGAAAAAACTCGAATGCAAAATTAATTTGAAAAAATAATTCTCCAAAAATATTAATTATTGATTTCCTATTTAAAAAAAACAAAAAAAACATATACTTTTAGGCATTATTATACATATTTTTGCTATAAATAGTTTTTGATAAATTTCAAAATTTAATAAAAAGGTTATTATTTTTAGACAACTATCGCTAAGTTAACCTTTATTTAAGAGACACTATAAAAAACATCTGTCACTATTAACTCTAAAAAACATTATAGCGAGAGTCGGCAGTCACAGACAGTGGCGGAGCCAGTTTAGGACTAGGAGGGGCTAGAGCCCCTCTAATCCCGGTCTCGTAAAAAAAATATTTTTTGTTTTTTTTAAACAATGGACAAATTAGTTGGACCATTATTGAAGATGTTGTAGGAAACTACTTCCGGTTCCACCATTATTTATGGAGTGGTTTATATTTTGTTTAAAAAAAATGTATGACTTTTATTTTTCATTTTCGTATTACTATCTGTTATAATTAAAAAAGATAATTAATTTTAAAAGAAACATCAACGTCTTATTTTCTTATAATAAAATAGAGATTAATAAATGGTAAGTAAATTATTAAAAAAGATATTAAAATTAGAAATTAAATAAAATGGTAAATAATTAAAATTGAAATAAATAAACAGAAATTAATATTTTTAAAATATTTGTGAGAAATTAAAACATTGGAACAAAGACACGAGTGAAACATAAATAAACAAAAAAGGATTTGGTCTAAAATATTTTTAAAAACTTATGTTATTTTTGTTTACAAAATGGTTGGAAGAAGACTGTTTCACAATGGCTTGTCGTTGTACTAAGAAATTGTATTTTTAGAGTTAACACGTTGGTGTTTTTAAAGCTAGATCACGCATTCAAAACTAACAATAAAACTAGATTTTACGAAAGTACCGAAAAATGCTTCGGAATATTATGTATACGTTTTATAGTTTAACCCCCTAATTTCCATTCCTAGATCCGCCACTGGTTGCATAGGTCATAGATTATTAAAGGCAATCATAAAATTTGAGTAATCTAATCTAAGGTGATGATAACATTTAAATTTCGTGCGCCGAATTCATTCGCTATTAAATTATATTTTATTATTTTGCGTCTTAAACACCATTCTTTCTCTTGCTCTTATGCGATCACCTTTTGCGGTGTAATTAGACCTATTTAAAGAATCTCATACCACAGCAAATCGTTAACGGAAATTACAAAGATCTAGAAAACGAATTACTTGTTATTAGATTATTATTTTGCTGATGAGCACAAAATATTGGGAAAACAATTATAGTCGCAAAAAAAAATTAGTACACGATAAAAACTAATATAGTTTTTTTATCCGGACTTACGACACCTAATATGATTTAAAAATAAATAAAATAAATTTGTTATCCACTTAAGATTCATGTTTTCATGAATTTTCATTCAAATATTTACCATCTAAGGTAAAATAATGTCTTAAATACCTTTAATTATATAAAATCTTTTATGTTTTTACTTCACCATTTTTTCTCTAATTTTTCTCTCTCTATATTCTATTACATGAATAGAAGAGTATCTTAATATTATAATATTTTAAGTGAAGATTCAATTTTGTACTCGATTTTTATTTTTGTTTTGTTTTCGTATGATTTTGATTATGTTGTTACTTGATTTCGAAGTTTGATTTTGGATATCTGTTTAGATAAGTTGATTTGTGTGTTTAGGTAACTCGATTTTTTATTTCAAAATAGATAACTCGATATCTATTTTCTTTGTGATTTTTGGTATTCTTCTAGTATTACGTTGCTAATGTAGTGTAGTTGTTGTATTTCAATAAGGTTATGGTCGATTTTACTATGTTTGTGTGTTTCCAAAAATTTATGTTCGAGTAAGGGTTTAGGGCTTAAAACGAAGAAGATGTAGTAAGAAGACGGGAAACATGTTTTACTATATGTACTGATAGTTGTGAAATGTGTTAATTCTTTTGGACTGTTAGATGCAAAACCTGTTTTTTTATAGATGCGAAGCGTTGGTGTAAAATATAATTTTGAAAAAAATCAAAACATGTCACGAATGGTACTAGTTTTTTTGCTCTTAAAAAAGAAAAACAATAGTATTTTGAGATTTGTTTTTCAGTTACAGATTAAAAGATGCGAACTTTAAATTTTTTAATTTTAGAATGCAAACCAAAGAGACGAATGAAGAAGATGCAAAACCTTCTTTTTGCTAGATGCGAAACCTTTCTAAGTTTGTACTGGTAGATGCAAAACCAGACAATTATGATAGATGGGAAACCAGATCACCTATGATAGATACTAAACCAGACCAACTATGATAGATGTGAAACCATGCATATGATAGATGCAAAACCATATAATGAGAAATAAGTGTAATATATATATATATATATATATATATATATTAAAAAAATCAAAATAAATCATGAGGGGTACTAGTTTTGTTCGTCTTAAAAAAATAAAACCAATGATTTTTTTGTTGATTTTTTTTCGATTTATATATATATATATATATATTAAAAAAATCAAAATAAATCATGAGGGGTACTAGTTTTGTTCGTCTTAAAAAAATAAAACCAATGATTTTTTTGTTGATTTTTTTCGATTTAGAATTTAAAAGAAACAAACTTATAAAATCATGTGAATCCTGTTTAAATACATGTGAATTTTATAGAATTTTTTTGTTTTGATACATGTGAATCCTGTTTAAATTTTAGATTGCTAAATGCGAATTCATGCCCTCTATAATAAATGCTAGATGCGAGTGCCCACTGTGATAGATGCTAGATGCGAAACCAACCCACTATGATAGATGCAAAATCATATAATAATAAACTTGTGTAAAATATTTTTAAAAAAATTAAAACATATCATGAAAGATACTAGTTTTTGTCGTCTTAAAAAAACTAACAATATTTTTAGATTTTTTTTTCGAGTTACGGTTTAAAAGATATTAACCTTTAAAATTTTAAATTAAATAAAGACAAAGAGAACGAGTCGAGTTGTTTGCTAGATTTTATATAGAAGGATATTTTATGTATAAAGACTCTCAAACTTTTTGGGCCTTTATACGTAATAGATTTGTTGGATGAATCGTAAATAAGAAGTCTCCGTATGTATTATCTTTTTAATTGAACAATAACTGTGATATCGTGCCGTCTATGTGTTTTTTAACATATAAATATATAAATAAATAGGACCTTAACTGGACGTGGTTTATACGTTCAATTCATACAGATATATAGTTATCCAAAATTGAAGGCTGACATCATTAATAATTTTTTAAATAATGGTAGATTCTAAACAACAATAAAAAACATCAGCGGAAATAAAAATTTACATGGAAGATTTATAAGTGAAAAATTTCTTCTAATGTAAAAAGTAAAAATTTACGAGAGTTATGAAGAGTCCATCCTAACCACTTTTATTATATAATGAGTTGAAAGAGTAGACCTGAATCAATCTCACAAAATCTAGAAACCCACTGCAAAAAGAAAAATAACAAGTAGAAAAATACCACAAAAACAATGGTATTGTTTTGTTATCGATTTCTACCGGTTTGTAGCACCAAAACACAATCAAACTAGTCAGGTTGAAGCCTCACATGTTCGATCATTATGTTCAAATTTCAGCAAAAACTGATATCGTGTGCCATTTGGTCATACCTCTTTATTGTGTATGCATTCACGGGAATCAGAAATAAAAAAATCCTCTCTATTTGTTTTTTCAAAAATAATCTCTTTATATTTGTTTGAATTTAACGAGAGAGTAATACGCGAATCCTATCTAGCACAATTTTTGAGGTAGCATTGCCAATTGGACGCATAAATTGATGTCTCCCAGAGGGCCAACAATCGGCCGAAACTTGCTTCAATAAAAATCATCGTCGGCCAAACATGAGATTTAGAGCGCATCACGGAACTATAAGGTCTCAGTTTGAGCTTGACAGATAATGATGGTGTCTCAACTCCCAAGAAAAATTATAAAATTGTGAGACCACAAAATATCATTGAGTACGTGTTTAATGTACATTTATGCACATGCCACATGTCATCACTTTCAAGGACCTATTAATAGATCTCTTAATTAATGACTCTCCACGCGTGCCTTTAAATTCGCGCATATTTCACATTAAATTAGCAATGACTCGCAACCATATATGAAGGTAAATGAAAGGTCATAAATAAGAAGAAGACCCATTTTATAAATATGTAACATATAACATTCTTTCATTACTTCAACATCTTAGAGAGATAAAATCTTTACTAATACTTCATACCATCAAAAAATAATTTTTTAGAGTTCTTGAACCTTTGTCAAAGCTCAATAGAGTTTGGTAACCGCCATAATTTATTCTCCAAAACTGAAACAAGAGTATTTGAAACCATTCAGGAGTCGTGTTCCCTTTTTCTTTTCTTACCAAGCGCGATATACCTAATGATATTATCATTGGGTTGTAAGAAAACATATGCCCAATCAACCTCTGAATTTTTCATTCGATCCCTTACTAGCAAATGTACATCCTTCATTCTTTTTTACCTTAAAAAATTAATATGCAAATGAGAAGATATGCACAAGCCTAAAAAGGCCATAAGACTAAAGTCTCATAGTGAAAAGATTGAGATTGAGGATGATAATAGTGAAGACATGTCTTTTATTGACACAAACTCTATTATATCAACCCTTTTTACGAAAGAAGATGGAAGTGAAGATACCTTCACTTGTTAAGAGATCCATAAAGATCCAATGCCGTGAGAATTGTACGCCAATGCCAAACCCTCAAGAAAATACTCCCAAAATCTCAAATATTAAACCTTTGCCACTTCTTTAGCCTTGCCGAGTTTTTAATAAATCCTAGATATTGAAACCAATACCATATCTCATTATGAGTCCTCAGTGCCAGAGCCTAAGAGGAGAAGTCGTCAATTTTGCTGGAAAAAAAAAATTAATCTTGTCGAACTCTACGAAAGCTTGTGAACTAGTGTATCGACCCTATAAAATATGCATACTATGACCTAAAATACCTCGACAAGTTTGGATTTTTAGAGAAATTACTTAGAACATATTCATTTGGCCGCCTATTCTGGGGTCCAGTTATACCTCGTCAAAGGTCACCAAGATAATCCTTTATACTAACATATTTGATTGGGGGTTTTAGTTTCTTTTACACCCCAAACTCCTTTAATTGTTGGAAATTCTGTATATATACCCAAGTTAAACCACTCTTAATACTTGGAGAACTGTAATGGCTAATATTATTAGCTATTATCTATCTAATAACATCAATATTGAGAAATTGTGTTTTATCTTTGTAGTTTAATAATGACCAATCATCTTACATTATTTATCTTAATCTTCAGAACACTATGGTAAATGATCTTACCAACTATGATAAAAATTGGAAGAATAGATTCGTATTTGTAAGTGGAGCTTCGAGAATAGGATGCTACTAAGTAGAAAAAACTCACATCAAACCCAAAGTAATTGAAAAAACTACCTTAAGGGGTTGATTTTTTATTGCCGTCTTCTTTACCATCTTACATAATTTGCTTATATATATATATATATATATATATAGAGAGAGAGAGAGAGAGAGTTACTTACTGATATTTATTAAGACACTAATCTTGTTTTTCTCTATAAAATTTAGCAAGTTTTTTCATGGAGCAAACTAAATATATGAGGTTCATTTGTTGTATCAAGAAATTACTAACCAATTATTAGTAGAAAAGCTTTCACAACTTTTTCACGGTAGAGCACCTTCTGCAGTTTAGCTTTTAAGAGATAGGTAAGTTTCTTGACCAAAGTGGTGATTCTTTTCAAATTTATCGTTCAACGGATGAGGCCTTCAAATCCAAACTCACTAACAAAGACTTGTGGTGCACATTTTCAGTCAAAACCAAAATATTTGGGGAAGTGCACTTTTGAAATCCAGCCTGAATAATTCATGGACATCGAGGATAATCTATACCAACTCTGAACTGTCAACTATTGTACCCCTCACTTTATCAAATAGGTTTAAGTTCTATCATCAACGTTCTGTACTATAGATGTTCATCTTTTTCTCTGTAGATAAATGATGTGCCTTTTTCCGAATACTCAAGGGTGCAGTTGATTTCCAAACAAATATTATATAGTTTGGTTTCACCTTATGTATGCAGCATACCTCTTAACAATGGTCTTTAATATGAACTATTTATATTCTTTGTAAACGCTTATCTGAGCATATTATACCCAAAATGTGTTCTAGAGAATAAATTTGAAGCCAAAAGTATTAGGTTCAGCCCACTTAGTATGTCTGGTTAGTTGACACACTTTATACGCAAGTCTTCACGCATCATATTTTTTGAAACTTTGGTCCTTGCAAATCTGAATTCATTATATTAGAAATTCATGAAGGAGAGGAAGGTGTACACTACGACTATAAAACCTTTTACCCAAGGTTCATCCTTGATAGGTATTTTTTATGATTATTCCTCTCGAATAATATGGTCTAGATCTCATTCGACTTTTACACAATGCCTACATGGTATGTAAGACCATTTGGTAGTTGATAACTAGTTCTCTAAATAGGTGGAAACTGAACCACTCGGTTATATTTGAGACAAATAGGTTTTTAATTTCTTTAAAAGTAACATTTTCTATAATTACGAGTTCCCATGAGAGATTACAACAAAGTATTACTCCATAACATCCCCAAGAAAATCAGTATGTTAAGGTTACCAACCGAACCCTTTAAAAGAAATTAGATGGGTCCTCAAAAGTGTAATTAAAAAAAACAAATGGACATTCCATGATCTTGTATGAGTATATCTCATTATAACACAAGGCATAACTCACGAGGCTTCGTTCGTCCTTTTTATAGGATAAAAGTGATGGTCCTTGCAAAAAACGTGATGTCATCCTTCTCCATCATAACAATAATAAAGGTTCCAATGTCATAAATCGACTAGCTCAAATGGATCTCATTAGGAGAAATAATCAAATTCCATAGGCGCACATGGCATTATCGTCAACTCATGTGTAGTATGTATGCTTCCAAGGTATGCTCCTCTTAATTTTTTAGGTTGATCATCATGTTTAACGACTAGTGTTCGTACAAACCAAGGACCAGACGCTCACCAAGCTTGTTCCAAACTAAGAAAGACCCTTCATAATCACTGCCAAATTCAAGCTAGCACTTAGCGTTTGATAGATGAAAAAGAGCTGCCCATATCTCATCCCTGCAATGTGAAGAACCATAAATTATATACCACTCCAATATCGATGTGTACGATGCATATACACTTATAATTTATTTTTTCTTGTTTGGATCTATGCTTTCGAACTTGATCACTCTTTTAGGATCATCCCATGGGTCATTAAGGGGAAACCATTACTTAACGTTATGTAATATAGTTTATAGGTTTACCATGACCAAACTGAGTTATTACCAAACTTTTCATGAAATTGTATCGAATTCTTTTATATAAAGGATTCTGGGTAAGTGCTACTATATGTACCAATATTGAACTTAATTTTTAGAGGGTTTGAGTTGTGGCTTAGCAGCAAACAAAATATAAATTCCAAGAAACATAAGATATAATGGTCACTTATTGTGTAATTAATTTAAATGATGTAATTGTTATAACTGAAACCGAAATATAAATGTTAACTTCAAACTAGTAGCACGTGATACTTGCTTCTATTCGCACCTGACGGTACGATTCTTGTTCTCCGAATTATCTATCAACTTTAGTCTTCTTCTTCTCTCAACCCTAATCTATATTAATCTCTATTATTAATATGTATGAAGTAGCCGAAAATCTTAGTATTCCTTTTTTAACTCATTCTAGTAGTTCAAACTGGATCCAAACACATCATTGGCGATGACTGTGGGAACCGAAAGGTTCTTAAATACTTTCTTGAAAAACTAAAGTATTTATGAATATTATCCGAGAAAAGGAAACATATTTTTTGTCATGTCAAAACACTTGACTCCTTCTAGTCTTGTGGTAATAATAGTGCAAACCATAGTTGCAAGCCCGCGCAAAACCATGATATCACCGCTACAATGCAAACCTTATTTGCCTTCGTTGTATAAAATTTTGTTTTCATTGCCGCAACATAAACTCCATATTATGGCGCGACTTTGAACTTACTTACACCACCACACTGAAAGTACTATCTGTCATGGTACCAAATTCATTGCTACCATTATGGAAACTGGTTTTTATCGCAATGCAATAGACATTTGGCATCAGAGCGGATTATGTCGATGCGATAAAGTACTACGCCAAAACATGCATCATACATATGAAAATGAGTCTTTAACCATCAAGTAACAGATTTTTGCCATTTTAAGGGCCAACACATGCAATATTCATTGATGAAATCACCAATTGGAAAGGATCACGATAATAACTATGATCAATTAGAGGAATTAGACAATACTTATGTAGGGACTAGGTCCCTGAAATTAAAACAAACAATGCAAATAACACTCACAGACAGCAAGTATGGAAATGATATCTGACATTTATATAAATCTTTCTGGAAATGATAACTGTCATTTCAAAGACCAAGATGGATATGATATCTGTCATTTCATCGTATGTCGAAATGATGACGGTCATTTCAAAGATCAAATGTATATATAGACAAATTACTAACTATTTGATCTTATCCTTACTAACTGACATTATAACACGTGTCTGTTCAATGTTTATCCAACATTCTCCCCCTTAACATTGAACTCGATTCCTGTTTTCTTCGTCGTCTACCTGATCTTCCTCTTTATCTGAAGAGTTGTTGAAGATCTTGTTGCCGTCTGTTTCTCCGCTTGAGAAATGGCTGCCTTGCCGTCTGTTTCTCCGACCTGAGAAATGGCTGCCTTGCCGTCTGTTTCTCCGCCTTGAGAAATGGCTGTCTTGCCTCGGTTTCTCCGACTTGAGAAATGGCTGGCTTGCCTCTGTTTCTCCGTCTTGAGAAATAGTTGTCTTGCCTCTGTTTCTCTGTCTTGAGAAATGGCTTCCTTGCCTCTCTTTCTCTGTCTCGAGAAATGGCTTCATGGACGTCTGCAACACAGGCTCTGATACCAAATGTAGGGACTAGGTCCCTGAAATTAAAACAAACAATGCAAATAACACTCACAGACAGCAAGTATGGAAATGATATCTGACATTTATATAAATCTTTCTGGAAATGATAACTGTCATTTCAAAGATCAAGATGGAAATGATATCTGTCATTTCATCGTATGTCGAAATGATGACGGTCATTTCAAAGATCAAATGTATATATAGACAAATTACTAACTATTTGATCTTATCATTACTAACTGACATTATAACACGTCTCTGTTCAATGTTTATCCAACAACTTATTCTATTTGGATCAGACGCTAGCGACAAACGACTGACCATTAGTTATGCTGCAATCACAAAGAACACGACATATAAGAGTGATCTAATGACATTCATGAACATTGTCATCCTAGGATATATTGAGAACACTCATATAACGAATCTCATGATTATCTTCAACATGACCGTGCTCCGCCTAGATCCAAGCTCAATCTGATTGGAAACATGTGAAACTGGGTAATTTTGTGGTACCACCAAATCCTCCTTTCTATCACGTAGCACTTCCAATTGGTCAGTCGTGAGTTAGGACCAATAAGAAGTCTTAGAAATAGAAGCAAAACTTGAAATACCATCTGCCACTATCACCACTAGTATAAGAAATAACGGAAGGCTGATTACCGAAAAGATTCAATCTATTCAAAATGGATAAATACAATGGAAGAAGATACCATGAGCATCATATCTAGGAATTACATAACATGATGCTCAGATTCAACGATGGTGATAGACTTCTATGCATAGATAAAGACTATATAACATCCAATGTTAATAGGAACAACCTCGGAAGTTGTTCGAACTTTGTGGCATATAGTGTGATTCCTTGTGGAATCCTACTCGGCCTCCTAGATAAGGAAATCATGAAGTTTAAGGCCCTCAACTTTGTGGATATCATAGTGAAAGTTAAGAAACAAATCAAGGTAAAAGAGACTATTCAAGCAAGCATATCATGAAAGAAAAACACATATCCATCATACCACATGATGTATTCTAAATCTGAGCCCGCTCATGTGTCTCAGGTTCACTCAAATAAACGTGTTCCTGAAGCGTCTCAATAATTTTATTCACTTCAAAGTAGTAACTTGCAAGAAAATAATCAAAAACCCGAGGATAATAGTCTAGCAATCATACACCGACCTTAACGAGGATATAGTCATAGTATATGAATGAGTCTGAGAATCTGTCCAATTCTGAAAACCATAAAAAATAGAGGCCCAACAAGTATAGAAATCAAAATAAAATTTGGAGGTATCATAACGATAAAGGTCACAATGACTGATAATTTAGGGAATTGAAAGATGAAATTCAACACCTCGTCGATGAGAGAAAGCTTCAAGAATTTGTGACGGGTGAGTCCCTATTTCTTTTAAGCGTACTCATCTCCCAACACCTCGGGTCGAGCCCCATACATAAGCATTCAAGGTTATGGTTCCCTCGACTGACAAAGTTATGGCTCTATACAAGGTCGATCATGGATTTTTGGATCTCGATCTGAACAATAGAAATAATGAGAACTATTTCTGGCGTATACATCCTTGTAGGTATCATTAAGACTTCCCAAAAGAGTCATAATACTGCTCTAAATATTCAACACATAAATAAAAATTTAGTCTACCTCTACCATCCTCCCTGATTACATTCGACGATGATGACCTCAGGAGGTATTAGAGTCACACACAAATGTTGTAATTATCAACGCCAAAATCACATGAGCTAAAGCTAGGCGAATCATGCTTGATGCATGCAAGTCACCCAACATTCTTTATAAAAAGAGTTATGACCAAGTTGGAGATATAACACCTCTCTCACACTCTAAAAAGGTTTTTAAAGGCTTTAGGCTCTAATGCTCGACGAGTTAATACTTTAATTCGTTGTTCGATTAAGACTTTGTAAAAACATTATCCAAGGGCTATTCATGATAGTAGATGGTACATATTTTTATAACTTTATCTTTGGTTGAATAAGGGACAATAAACTATATGATATCATATCATGCATGAAAAAATACATACGCTATATTATTAACAAAACAATTGGTGTAATATTTCATAATTAACGCATCATTAGAGCCTGCTACACCACTTCCCTCACTTAAGGAGAATAACAATTAACCTGGGCTCTCATATTCCTACGTGACTTAGATGATCCTAGAGACCTCCCCTCCCCGAGTTATCAAGTCTGAGGAAACAGTGGAAGAAGTCACACTTGGGACTTCAAACACATGTACTGCATAACGCAAGACATACGAGGGGATTTGTAATCTCAAATATTAACATTTTGTCAAATAAAATTGATATTTTTTCTTGGTTTGTGCGAGATGTCACAATGGTCTATACTTTGATAGCTTGCCTAAAGATATCATTAAATAATATTTATCAGTCGATCAAACATATACACATGTTATTATCTAGTGAGAAAGTCTAGGAATTCTTTTTTAAGGTAGAACGATAAAGCCAAATTGGCCATATTAGGAAAGCATGATACCATGTATGTACGTTGAATCCAGTCTTCGTATAAAATGAAAATAAAAAATGAAGAATATGCGTACACTTTACAAACCTCATCCTCGCATATGTTAAGGATCCATTCTCTTATCCAAAACATGATCGACTGGTGGATGCTACATCACACAACTAAAATATGTTATCTTTCATAAATATGTTTTCAGAAGAAAAAAAATTAAATAATTATGCATCCCAGCGATGAGGAGCATTTGATATTTTTTTATTAATTGAGATTTCCTCTATAATAATGCAATGTTCTAAAATAGGTTGAGAAGGTAGGTGTAACATACCAACGTTTGATAAACAAAGCCTTATTCATCCTAATATAAGGGAATGTTCTGCATATATAAATGGTATGCTTATCAATAGCCAGTAGAAATAAAGCCACCTTGTACGCCTAGAAGAGACCTTCAAAATTCTCCTAATAATCAATCTCAAACTTAATCCAAATAAATTCAAATTTGGAGTCCGCTCCAGAAAATTATTGGGGTACTTAGTCAGTGAAAAAAAGATTGAGGCATGCCTAATTTAGCTAGTGAATATAGTAATGATAAAGCCACCGGAATCTATGAAATAAGTATAGATCCACACTAAAAGGTTGGCTGCCTTTAACCGCTTCATCTTTTTATCGCTAAAAATGTATAATATTATTCAAAGTACTCAAGAGTGTTCGCTAGTTCAACTGGACACCTGAATAGCACAAGGCATTAAGGAACATCAAAGATAACATGGAATCCCCATCTCATGTTACATTATTTACGTATATCATGAAGTTTCTAAAAAAATAATAAATGTATTTTTTTGTTAAAGAGGATGCAACCATATTCCAAGCTATACATTACGTCATTAAATGTCTGTTTACTACCGAAACTTGTTATTTCCAGCTTAATAAGCTAGCCCTAAATCTAGTAATAAAATTCAAAAGAATAAAGTCGCAATTTTAATGCCACAGCATTATGGTCTAAAAATCTTTCCTTTTGAGGAAAATCCTCCATGAAGATTTTGATACCATAATTTGATTCCTGAACAACTATCAAAGCTCAAGCTCTAGAATATCCCCCCATTAAGTTCTAAGCAAAATAGTCTGCCCCCTTGGACTTCCGTGGACACTCTGTACGGATAAAGGCTCAAACAGTTAAGACTCTTACACTATTATTCAACTAATTTCTCTCATTGGAGGTGCTTTCAAAAATATATATGATTTAGATTCCTCTCTTTGAATAACGAGGAAAACTATAGAAGGAGTAATAATAGGATTCCATCGCGCCCAAATCAGTGACACGACACATACAATGCATCAATGCATCTAATCCCGTGGTTACTCATGCTTTTGGACAAACGGAAGCAAAAAAAAAGATATCATTATTCTATATTTAGTATTATTACGGGTCGAGGCCACAAATATTGAACAAGTGCCGTAAAAACAGTACTATATGGTGAAAATAGAGTAGTCGAGGCTGATGAGTCCGAATTCTGCACGCTCTTCGGACAAGGACAGATCGGTCCAAGGCCTCCGGACCGGACAGATCACCTTGAACACTATGACCATAGGACTGTTCGAACTATGACAAAATTACTAAAAAACCTAAACACTTCTTGACTAAGCTACTTGCTCTCCTACTTAGAGCACATGGGTCTTTGAACATGACCCGAGTCCATTAAACATGACCCGAAAGCCCATAAGGGCCCAAACATCAGGGTATAAATACCCAACCACCTGCATTAAGTGTGGGTAATGAGAATTAACTGGTACCAGGCTGCTTAATTATCTCTCTACTATCTACTCTAAACACATAACACCCACACACTACCATAAAACACCAACTAAAATTACTAGCCTATCCTCAGGCGATTATTATCCACACCAGAGGCAATCATTTCTATAGGAAGTGTTGAATCTGATATATGGGGTATTACTCAAGAGTCACTTACTATATACAAGGCGAAAAGAGTTTATCTTCCAAAATATCCTTTGAATTTATGACCATCAATGAGCCATATGGCTGGTAAATCATAATCCCATCTTACCTCATGCAAGACCACTCTCGACTCATACAATCAAAGCTAAATGTTTCCAAATCTGATCCGCTCACTTCACTTGAAAACATTCTCTACTGTAAAGATCTCTCCCAAACTATTTTTTAGTTTAAAGTTGGAGAAATCCATCTTTGTACTTGAAGAACACACATATGAGAAGGAGGTGCCCAATATGGGTATAAAACCCTCAACAATAAAATCATACTATCATGCTAGTATTGGGATCTAATCCACGATGATGCAATGGCCCTCGTGCATTGTTGTAAAATATAATTCATCACCCAATAATATCAATAAATTCTATCTTCGAAGTTTTTCCCTTTGATATATAAAGGTTAGGAATAGTGGAGGCCATATCGAATGAACCCGTGGGATGATGGTCCTTCATAGTTTTAGTCGGCTACTTTTCAAAATGGATGGAGTTCAAGCCCTTGGTGAAGCCCAAAAGAAACTTTTATCTAAGGAATATGCATCTTAAGATAAAACCTGAACTATCGTAATTTATTTATGTCGCACCTTAAACGTACCCTTAAGAATCAGACTGAATTGCTCCCAATATATATTATGATCGTACCACATATCTTAAAGAAGCACAACAAGGTAGATTCCATTATCTATGGTTAATAGGATGTAGGGCAAAGTGCGAGCAAAAATATTCGTGCCTTTTTTCCTTACAAGAAAATATGATGAACAAGTTAATGGAGACAACCGTAAATTTTAGCTAAACATTGTTGATGAAAAATAAGTCAAAATACACCTCTAAATAGAGTACTACCAAACATTTCTACACAATGAGTATGACTCTAAAATAAACTTTTGTGAATTGAAACAGGGGACCGAGTTCTAAGAAGGGTTTTCCTTCATACGAAATATAAAATCGGTAAATTGGGGCCAAATTGAGAAGGACCTTACAATGTGATACCTAAGGTAATAGATTTAACTGCCTCAATAATTCATCTAAAGATGAATCTGTATTGAACTCACCAAAACCAACTATAACTGGTAGCTTAACAGCTTCTTCAAAATATAGTCTTTAATAAGCAAACAAAATTTTCAGAGGAAATAAAAAAAGAATCAAAACAAATGATAAAAAAAGTTCTCTTGAAGATAATACAATGATTCCAAAAGAGTCACAAGATGCAACCCCCTCTTATATAAATGACCATTAAAATTTTGAATTGGAATGCTAGAGGGATTGGTAATAAAAGTACAATTAAGAGACTAAAATCTATAGTTAAATATGAAAATATAGACGTCCTCGTAATTCAAGAGCCTATGATTCATGAACCCGGAGTTGACCAAACCATTAATACCCTTGGATTTCAATATGTAACTTCAAACACAAGTAACAAAATATGGGTCACTTAGAAATATTCTTTTAATCTGGATGTGATATGTGATGAGTAACAACTCATCCACTTAAGATTCAACCATTCTCATATAAATAAGGCTTTCGATGTTACTAAAATTTATGCCAAGGTTTCTAGAATAAATAGTTTTCGTTTATGGGAAAAGTTTAAGATATTTATTCAAAAATCCACTTGGGTATATTGTAATGGGTGACTATAACTGCATTACAACATATATTGAACAACTATCATGTTCAAAATTGTGTTTAAGAAGTCTGGATAACTTTAACAACATAATATTGAACCGCTATTTAGAAGATTCCGACTTCATAGGATCCCCTTATACATGGACAAATAATATGAATTGGAAAATATTAGATATAGTATTAATTAATACTCAAATGAGGGAATTGTTTTAATATTCAAGTTAAACATATATCCAAAACCTATTATGACCATACCCCAGCTGTTATATCATTATCCAACAAGAATTATACACCAAAAACATCCTTTAAGTTTCAAAATATGTAAAAACATCACCCAGAATTTAATCAAACAGTTGAGGAACCTTGGAACATCCTCATAACAGGGTCTCCATTACATGTTTTTTTGGAAAAAGTTAAAAAGACTTATGGTTAAACTTAAGTCTTGGAATTATGAGGTCTTTGGCAATATCTTTAATGTTATTTCAAAAGATGAAGATGAAGTTATATTTCATGAAATTATTTTACAAAAACCCATCATATTGAAGACAAGATTAAATTATCCAAAGCCAAAGCCAGTTATCTTCTTCTTTTGGCAAGAGAAAAGTATATTGAGAGAAAAAGAGTTGCATTATCCATGGGTTTTTTTCATGTAAGAAATATCCATGTACCAATCCTATTCTCTCAAGAAATTATTCATGATATTAAAAAAACTATATGAGGAAATATTATTTTACAAATTGATATGACAAAGGTTTTTGACAATTTTTCTCACAGTTCTTACTAAATGTTGTGAAAGTCTTTGGCTTTCATAATAAATTTATAAAATAATTAATAATTGTATCAACTCATTATTATTTTCTATCTTAATAAATGTTAACTTCCAAGGATACTTTAAAAGTCTGAATGAAATTAGGCGAGAGGATCTCATCTCCCCTACTTTTTTATCATGGATGAAGAATACCTTATAAGAGGTTTAAAAAAACTCTTCAATAACAATCATGAAATGAATTTTAAAATTAGAAGTCAAATGAAGATCAATTGTCTTAGCTTTGCAGATGACTTTGTCATCTTTTGAAATGGCTCTAAGAACAACATTAATAAGTTTAACAATTACTTAAAGATATACCAAGATATATTTGGTCAAAATATAAACACATAAAAATCTAGCTTAATAACCCCTTCTAATATTAGTTTTTTCAAAGAATCAAACTTTGAAGAGTCCACTGGATAAAAAAGAAGTACCTTGCCTATAAAATATTTAGGTATTTATATCCACAAAATAATAATTCTATCAAATATGATGATTTGGTCAATAAAATAAGGTCAAAGATTCTAGAATGGAACTTTCACTCCTTTTTATGGTGGAAGGCTAGTACTGATACAGTCAATACTAATGACTCTTCCATCATACTATATACAATGATGTACTTACCTAAAAGTGTAATTAATAGAATTGAAAATATTTTTAACAAATTCATATGAGGATCTAAAGAATCTTCAAATACTATACGCTAGACTAAGTGGAATTCTCTATGTAAACCTTATAAAGAAGGAGGATTAAATAATAGGAAAAACAATGACTTACATAATATATATTTCTATAAGCTTTGGTTTAAGTAATGTGAATAAAAAACCATTTGGACTAAGTACATGAGTTCTCTGTATTGTAAAAACAAACATCCTCTCTAAATTATAACTAATCTAAAAGGTACAATGACCTGGAGAAGATTAATATACATAAACGAAATCTCTTAATCTCATATAAGTTGGAACTTGGGAAATAGAAATGTTGACTTTTGGTTAGATAAGTGGTTTGCAAATAAACAACTAATTCAATTATAAAATGATGAAAACAATGATTGGTAAACCTAATTGACAAGGTTAATAAATTTTGGTCTAACAAAAAGTGGGATACAGATAAATTGAAATCCAACATTACTCCATTTGAAATCAAATTTGTAATGAAAGAGAAGATAAGATAATATGGTCCTTAGGAACATCTGGTGAATTCAACACAAAAACTACCTTGAACCATATACGATATAAATGCTCATATATATGTTAAAAATTGGAATAACATTATTCTTACAAAAATTTCGTTTCTTTTATGGAAAATCATAAAATGATAGATTGCGGTAGACTCTAACTTACAAAAGAGAAACTTTAGTTTTAGCCTGCCAATGTATGTTTTTCTAAGATATGGGGACATTAAATCATTTAATTGTTAGTTATTAAAATCTTAGGAAATTTGGAATCATTTCTCAATATTATTAGTTATATCAATTGGCAGATTTTTCAAAATTCAACACCTAATAAGATGTTGGTTATGGTCTACCAAAAAGATTATTCACATTAGAGTAATTCTTCCAGCTATAATATGCTAGAAAATCTGGCATTTTAGATACAAAGTCAATCATAATAATATCAAATTTAGTATTAATGTTATTCTAGATAAAATATATAATATTATATCTAATTTGGATAAAGATAACATTCTTAAAAAGAAAATATGGTCAGGAGATATTGATCTAGTAAGAAAGCTAGGATGTCTAACTCATGTTGAAAATAATAATAAGGTTACATCTTTAAATGGTTAGCCACCAAAGACAATATAATTACATTCAACTCTGACGGATTTTGTCTTTTAAATGGAGAGTCAAGTGGAGCTCGTTTTCTTAAAGATGAAAATGGTGACACTATCAGTGCCTAAGGAAGATTATATGGCGAATCTGCTTCCTTAATAGTTGAAGTCAGGGTAGTATTAGATTGTCAGATAATATTTATTCTTAACAGGTTTTATTAATGTTGACATTGAAATTGATTTTGACCTAATAATTGAAATGTTATCCATGGAAATTCTTATTGTTATTTAAACCATGTGATCACTTTTTGTAGAAAGCTAATTAGACCTTCTATGGAAATTAAACATATCTCAATAAGCTAAAATCAAGAAGCAGACGGGTTTGCTTGCAGGACTCTAAAATGCAAGATGACAATTGACTTATACAACAACCAAATTCCTAACCCTCTTAGAATCACACTGTTATTAAAGAGTTTAGGGATTAAATATTTAGGACCAAATGAATAACTTCATATGTATATTTGGTTTAATGGTTGTTAGTAATAACAAACTAAAGATCACTATATTTATTATATATTTCTCTCAATTATATTTTGCAGGTTGTTCATATGAATCAATTATTAGAGATGCAAATGTTGCTAATTGAAGAGAAGCTCAACGAAAATTCATAATGATAAGAGTCTAGAGATATGTTGACCCTTGTGACAACCAAAATAAGATAAGTCAATGCCAACACATGAAGTCCAAGTTATATGTTCAAAAGACTGATCAAATGTCACTACTTATGTAACAAACTACTTACTATATCATCTAATAACTAAAGAATTTTACTAAAATCCCTCATATAATAACTAAGGGATTTTATTAACATCCTTCAATTGTAATAATTTGATTGATAAATAAAATATTTTATATTGGGTGAAATAAATGAATATAATAATTAAATCAATTAATAATTTTTAAAATAAAATAAAATTGACTTTATTATGATTTATATTAATTAATTATAATTGTGAAACTACTTAGTTGGTTTGTTTCATAATTAATAAGTTATTGAACTTATTATAAATATTTTTACAACACAATAAAACATCATTTTTCAATCTTTAATTTTGTAATTGGAGAGCGGAAGATCAATTTTTATCTTATTCTTTATCAATTTTTTTTGTTAAAGACCTGGTTAAGAAAAACTAATTTCTATATTGTAAAGTCATATAACTCATGTATATAAAGTTTTATTATGAAATAAAATTAAGTTTTTGTTTTAATTTATTCTTTATATATATATAGTATTATTATTAAACGTAATGCCTTTAATTATCTACTATTTCAATTGATTGATGTTAGGTGTAGGTTCAGACCGAGAGATAAAATTTGTTTATGAACTGTAATATTATTGGGTTGAATGGGTAATGGCCACAGTCATGACCCAGTGAAATATGAACTAGGTTCTTATATCTCATGACCCAATTGTAAAAGATATGAGACTCGAGATACAACCAACCATACAAAAAAATTAGTTACAGGAAATAAATACAACAAATGCAACACTATGAAAGAGAAAATAGATATGAATAATATATTTATATTAAACTCATTTAATTTTTTAAACTTCATTAAAACTGCATATACATGTTCTATGACCCTTTGATTGTTTTAACATTGATATATCACAAACTTATACAAACACTTATTTTATTTTCTTTTTATATACGAAATTTCATGAATCTGAATCAAATATTAAACCTTATAAATATTTTTTTAAATGTATATAAATTAGTATTAATATTTACGTAAGAATAAATAATATTCTTTAGGTTCGATAAAAATCGATTTGTAAAATTCTAGTAAAAGAATAAATATTTAGTCAGTCGTACACTTACATTTTTCTTATCAAGTTTTTGATGTCTTGTGAAGAATCCAGAGTAAATGTTACATTATCAAAGAAAATATGTGTTAATATATATATATATATATATATATATATATATATATATATATATATATATATATATATATAATCGGTTTAATAATTTAAACTTCATTATAAATTGTTTATGCATGTTCAATGACCTGTATTTATTTTTAAGATTGATATATTTTACTCTTATAAAATTGCTTAGGTTTTGAACAGTATGCCGTCCCTGGACTATCACATTTGGTGACATATAGTCTCTTAACTTTCAAAAATCCGTTGGTAGTCTCTGGACTATCAACCTTAGATAAAGTTAGTCCACTAGATCATTTGACTCCTGTGGACCTGTCGCCATAGTCACCAGAATTTTGTATCATCATTGGTCCCATAAGTTTAGGTCAAATCCAAAATGTAGTCTACAACCTGTGACCCAAAGTTAAAGGACCAATGGTGATACAAAATTTTGATGACTATGGTGACAAGTGGCACGTTCACATGAATCAAAGAATCTGGTGGACTAACTTTATCCATAGCTGATAGTCCATGGACTACCAACAGACTTTTGAAAGACAAAGGACTATCTGTCACCAAATGTGATAGTCCAGGGACGATATACTGTTCAAAGCCCAATTGCTTATTTTATTTTCTTTCTACCTACACAATTTTGGTATTCTACATTAAATATTGAATTTTATATTTATGTTGTGAATTAGGTATAAATTAGTAAAGTTTTTTATATATAAATATATAAAATCCCATAACTGAGAGATTATAGAGGAAAGCACAAGGGCAATTTCGAAACATTCGAATGAAGCTAACGAATCACCTAGTGAATTCTTCACCCATGCTACTTGGTCATAGTAGACAACTTAAAAGGCTTCCACTTGTTATTTAGGAATGTTTATGTACTTAATTAGGTGGTTTTTAAGTACTTTTTCATGACCAAAGGCATGGTTGATAAGAAGCTAAGAGTCACTCATTGATGTCACTATCCTTGCTCCATAAAAATATACCACATGAAACCCTATGACAACAGCTTCATACTACGCGTCATTGGTAGAAACTAGGAAAGATATGCTAGCAGTATGATGAATAGCCTCTCTCGAATGGGCAATTAAACGAAATATTTCCCCCATGCCTGAATGTGCTAAAAACTCTATCGTTCCGAACTACCTACCCAAGAAAATGACCCTAAAAAAATGGAGTTCGTCTCTCAGTATAGAACATCGATAAAAAAATTGTTAAGGTTTTTGAGATTTGATAGCACTTCTCGGTTCGAAGGTTATATAGAAGTCCCCTAACTCACTTGACTATCACGTTAAGTTTCTAGATTCGTTAGGGTTCTAAATCAATGTTTCAGAATGGGAAAAAGGTTCAGACGATGATATAATGAATTTAGAAATAGGGTCTCATCTTCCGCGCAACGACTACCAAGGTTAACGCTAGCTTCTATAGATGTAGGTACGTAGTGTATGCATCAGATAAGATCTTGTTCATCGAATAGAGTGGCTTGACATACTTGTCTATTTATCTTAATATATTAACATTCCTAACTTAACTAGACACTGTCAAGTAAATATCAAGATTTTCTTTTGGGAGAGGCTTTTACAGAATCTATAGAGAGGATACATGTTCTTTTATATTGTGAAACAACTTATCACATTCTTTAGTCCAACGAAAATGGTTAGCATTCTTCAAAAATTAGAAGAAAGGAAAAAAATTTGTCTCGAGATAGAGATAGAGATATAAAACTGTTAAAAGAAGATAACCTTTGAGTAAACACTTGGACTTCTTTGATGAACCTAGGAGGAAACATAGAAGTTAATGCTTCTAATTGTGATGAATCAAATTCTTTGTCCTTCTCATTTACCAAGTAGCAAAGGATATATTTGACAACCTCCACTTCTCATTCTTGATCTTCAAGTTTATACCCCTTAAGTTTTTGAAAATTTAAAAAAGGTTGGGAATATTGTTGGAATCATCAATATTATTGACTAACATATCATATCAATATACAGCTCGACATTTTGACCTATCTGATTAACAAAATATTTGTTACCACCCTCTGGTAAGTTGCTGACGTATTTTTTTAATCTGATGTCAAACCCTATAATAATACAGGTCCATTCGGTAATAAACATGATGGTCTTTTACTCATCGGTTAGTTTTTTTACCGAGGTAAAATATACGAACTAATAAAACCTTGGAACGAGAAAGAATCCTTAAGGCATGTTTTGTTATGTACTGTAATGTCTATACATATTAGCCTCATCTCATTCTCAATGTAATCAGATTTGATATCCACATGGGAAACTGCAAGTGTCTAGTATGTCTCACCATAGAGAGTCGTGGAATTCGACAACCATAACTTTAAAGTTCATTCTCAAGATAATCAGATTTGATGTCCACATAGGCTACTGCAAGTGTCTCCCACGATAGAGAGTCGATGGAATTTGACAACCATAATTTCAAACTTATCAAATGAGAAAAGTCGCATCTGTTTGATATGCGTGACGTTAGGGTTAACAAATATATTGTGATAAAAAACATATAATACTACTCTAATCACGTAAAAAAACATCCAATTTGATAAATAAAAAATTATGAACTCGTGTAAATTTACGTGACAGTAAAATGAAGATCTTCAGTCTCAAATTCGAAAGTCCATGTATCCTCTCATGGCCTCACTAGTTCAGGCTAATGAATCTTTCATAGCTTCAACGTGTAAAAATACTTTTTAATCACTTTTGGTCAGTTCCTCATGTTCCTCGCGATATAGCACATACTTAGGTGCGTAATAAAAACTGTGACAAACACTATTAAACTATAATCTCTAAAAAATTGTATGGAAAGAGATGAATGAGTCAACTACTATATATATAACTCAGGCGAATTTTTTTATTACTCTGTTATCCAAAACAATTGTGAACCCAACTAACATCTTCAAACCAAATTATAAAAATAAAATTTAATTGTTAGATCAACTTATATCATAATTAATAAAACATTCTAAAAGGACGATGCATTCCGAGTAATGTAACTTTATGCATAAAATTATTTATCTATAAACATAATTCATTTTTAGCCCCAGCTCAGAATTAGTGAAAATGGATGCAGTATTTAGTTTATAGCGGTTAGAATTGAGGCCCATACGAATTTGGGCTTGGGTGTATTCCCACAAAATATCTTGGTAATTGAGGTGGATTAACATCTATAGAGACCCTGTTAATTTCAATCTTCACAACTTTGGATTGGGGTTCCTGTGGGATGGAGTTTATTCTTTAACAATAGCTATTCTCGGTTTTTTTTTTCTTCATAGATCCCTGCTTAATGAGCTTGATTTGAACACATTCCGATTTTATTTTCTTATCTTCCTAAACGAATAAATAGATGTTAGCACAATGGCCGAACCAAAACATTAAGCTGAAAATTGGTAATTATTCATTATTTTGGCTTATAATGACTTGTACATCAAATATTGCTGACTAGAATACGGATCTAGTCTTTTATTTAGATTATGTTATAATAGAAACAAATGAAGCTAGCAGCTGAGGTTGTCTCCTGGAGAAACACCAAGCTTACCACAGTAGTCCCTATAATACGAGATCCGCGCATTAACAGTAGCAGGGTTTCTTCCGTTACACTCCAATGCACCATTAATAGCCCTGATGGTCGCACCAAACCCTTGGCTTATCACCGGTCGGACGTTGTTCATCCAAAACCACAAACCGGTTCGGAAAGCAACCACAGGGTCGTTAGACACGCTTTCTGGATTAGCTAACAGTGGTAGTCTTAAGGCGTCACCAGCAGCACCGTAGTTGTAGTTCCATGAGAGTTGGATTGGACCACGGCCATGGTATCTTTTCCCGGGTGCACAAGGGTAGCGAGTGTTTGATCTGTCGCAGTAGTCTCTGGACGGACCATCTATCTCTTCAATGAAACAGAAATCTGTGAAACAAAAACAATGTTTTGCTTATCAGCTTCACTTTAAAAAGTATTTAATGAAGCTGGAATTGTCAAATATTTGACTGGGTTCGAGGCGACCCTACTTATATATATATATATATTATAGGGAAGTATCGTTCCAACAATCACATATATAAACAAACAAAGAAAAGAGTATAAAATCATACGTCCGGTCTCATGTGTGACATGAGCGAAAAAGGCAGCAATTTCACGCTTAGAATCATCAGCGTTACCACGGTTCCCGAAACCTGAAAACGTATTGGCAGCACTAATAAAAGCATTTCGTGTATAAAATCGTTTTCCAGCACAGCTCGAACCGGCCTGGTTAATAATGCTATCAAAAAACGCCGGAGTTACAATACTCGCAACAGAACCACCGCCAGGACTGGGACCAGGGTTTCCACCAGATTTACAAGGGCCTTCACGGCAGCCAGTACCGCAGTAGGGATCAGTGGTACCGCAAAAACCGAACTGGCTGCAACAGAAGTTAGGTTGGCAACCACAGTTTTGTGCCATAACGTTTCTCGAAACGGCCAAGAAAAGAAAAGTGGTAAGAAGAAGAGAAAAGGCATTGTTATGGATTGCCATTTTGGAGTTTGTTTTGGTGGAAAATAATGTTAAAGAGTGACGCTATTTATAGAGTTGTAGATGCCGTAGAGACGTAAGAGAAGTAGCCTAGTTTTATTGACTAGGCGTAATTAGTTCCCTTATTTTGCGGACGAAGAGCAGTCAGCATCTTCAAAAGTCTTAGTTCATATATTGGAATGCCATAGACAGAAGGTGATATCTAATATAATATCTTCGTAATATTTATACAAATAATAAAAAGATTAGATTTTTGGAGCTGAAATAAAGCAAGAGATTATATAACAAGGTAAATATTAACACTTAAAGATAAATAAGTTTTCTGATCTAACTTCATTTTTACCTTTACATATCCTTTTTTCCAATAAACTCAGAGGATTAAAAATTCAAATTTTGAAACAACGGTCTCTAGATATCGAAAATTCCTTCATATGTTCCATGAATCATAATAAAAGTACCTTTTATTAGGATTTGATCCACTAAAAAAACAAAATCTACATGAAGTAATTTTTGGATTATTATTGCCAAACATATATTTGGGCCCAAAAACATTGTTTTAGTGATTTAATTGGATTTTTTATATTTTACGGAGTTAATTCATTTACTTATATATTGTATATTATTTTTAGTCCAAGTAATATGGAACAACCGATCAAGTGAAGGATCAACTTTATTCATCAACAACTCCCCTTTAAACTTGATTCGATATAATGAGTATTATATTTCTCGTAGTAAAATGTAATGGGCATCATATTTCCCACAGCGACATGACGGATCTTGATTATCACACTTACACAAGATTTTTTTAACAATGCTTACGGTTCTTACACTTCCCAATCAGATATCCAAACCATTGTCCCAAAGGTTTCCAACATTGCTAGTACAATTCAGGGTTTCACTGCCGAACAAATACAACAATTTGCCCAAACAATTAGTGTATTGATCACAATAATTCTGGTAATGTTGATACATATGCGATGTTGCCACTAAACATATTGTCTCGTACATATGAGTCTTAACCGATCTCAAGTTTACCACTGTTACTAATTTAATTTAATTTACTAAATGGTGCAACAACACCAATCACTCCCACTAGCACATTTAGTTTTAATTCAAAATTAAACCTTACAAATGTCTTGTGTGTATCATCTTTTAATGGTAAATTTAATTTTAGCTCGCATACTAAAAAACAGAATTTTTGCATCGTTTTCTTTCGTTACTATTTAATTTTGCAGGACTTGGTTTTGGGGACGATGATTGGCTCAGGTAGACAACGTGGTGCTATATACTATGTGCATCCATCAACAAATAAATCGACTATCTGTATAGGTTCTTAATCATCTGAACTATGGAACTTACGTCTATGTCATCCATCTTTGTCTAGTTTTAAGTTACTTTCACAATTACTTCCAGATATGCACAAAAAGTTAGGAAATAATTGCATAGTTCTTCCACAAGAAAAGCAAACACGCTTGTCTTTTCCTAAAAGCTCAATACATATACAATTTCATTTCTCCTTATTACGATGTGATGTATGGGGTCCTCACAAAATTCCTTCATATATTGGTTTACGTTATTCCTTGCAATTGTTAACGTTTTTACTCGATGCACGTGGATATTACTTATGCACTATAAATCATAAACATAATATTTATAAACTAATTTTGTGTAATTCATTAAAACCTAATTTCAAATCTATGTTCAAAAAATAAGAGTGGATAATGATATTGAATTTCTTCATTTTTCCCATTTTTTTTATCAAGATAAAGGCATTGAACATCCAAATTCTTGTGTTTACACCATATTTTAAATGTTCTTGGTTCTCTCATATTTCAATCAAATATATCACTTGAATTTTGTGATTGTGTTTTAAGAGCCGTATATTTAATCAACCTCATTCCTACTCATTTACCATCAAATAAATTCCCATTTAAGGTCTTATATAATTGGTCTCTCTCACTCACGCACATGCGCATTTTTGGTTGTGCATGTTATGTAAGCGATGTTCATCCCAAACATAAATTTGATTATCGTGCATCAATTTGTGTATTTTTGGGTATCCACGTGGAAAAAAGCTACAAAAGTCTTGATTTACATATGTATAAAGTTTCTATATGCCATGATATTCACTTTAAGGATAATATGTTTCCTTTCTATCTCGCATCCACCTTGCCTTATCCAGACCAATCATCCTCATCATCTTGCAACCAAGAACCTAACTCATCATCAGTTCCAGTTCCCAATCCTAAATCTTATTACTCAAAACCTCAGTCTTTATCTCTTTCATACTTCTCAAATCCTAGAAATCTCACACCTTCAACCTCCACCTCTCCTACATCCCCATAATCAGTTATGAATTTATCACTTTCACTCATCCCTTCGTCATCATATTTCGTTCCACCAACACATTATGCTTCCTCACCTCCATCAACCACATATCATTGACTTCCCGTTCCTAATGATATATTGGTTCATTTTTCCACCTGGCATATTCAGCCTCCTTCATGATGCCAAGACTAAGACATGTGTACTCGGATTAATCAATTTTTAACACAATCAAGTTTGGGTCACCTTACATGGTATCCTTTCTTCTCTCATATTTCAGTTTTATATTTTTCCTCTAACCATCGTGCTTTCCTACATTTGTTAATATATTTGACAGTGACTAGATCTGATATTGTGTATTCGGTGCGTACAGTGGGCCAATTTCTGAGAGAACCTAGGAAGCCATATTGGGAAGTAGTGTTACGAGTCATCTGTTACATTAAAAAATCACTAGGTTAGGTTCTTTTATTTCCATAATAAAAAAAGCTAACACTAAGTATCTTTTGTGATTTAGATTGGGGTGGATGTCGTATGTCAAGACGATTTGTTTCCAGTTACTGTGTATTTCTTAGATCACCACTCATATCATAGAAATCAAAGAAAAAGACTAATATTTCACGATGATCTGCAGAAGCAGGGTATAGAGCAATGACGAATACTTGACCTGGTTGAGATACATGGTTAAATATTTGAAGGTCGACTTGATCAAACCGATATCATTATTTTTTGATAATCATACGGCTTCATATATTGCGGCTAATCGAATTTTTCATTCGCGTACTAAACACAATGTGATTGATTGTCATATAGTTCGAGAAAAACTTTAGGCCAAGATACCTCGCCCATACTATATTTCTACAAAGATAAAATTCTCATACACATTTATTAAAGCACTCGGGAAATATCAATTTGATTTTTTGTATAGCAAGTTGAGAGTTATTGATTTACATTGTCCATCTTGAGAGGGAGTATAAATTAGTTTTGTATTGATTATAAAATAATTGTCGATGTTAAGGTATATGGATCGTTACACTAGTTATAGCCATATATTTAGGCTTAAAGATAGTAGTCTGACTTAATTAATTGTAATCATAATCAGTTGTAGCTATAATCTTTGTATATACAATTGCTTACAGAAGCACCTTGTAATCCATCCAAAAAGACAATGAGATTTAAGTCTACTATGTTTGTTTGCAATTGTTTTCTTATAGAAAATATACATCTTTATTTTTATTATATGAAGAATACATAAGTGTGAATTAGGTCTCACTTGCTTGTATGATATTTTCCGCTTTGGACCAGAGGACCCTCACGGTTTTGCTTTTGGTGTACTCTCAAAATTCCTCTTATTAGTTGAGATATTTTATTCACTTATATGCTATATTATTTTTAGTCTAAGCGATATGGGACAGCAGATCAAATAAGGGATCAAGTTTATTATTTAACATCAACAAATCTAATTGTGCCCAAATTTTACTAGACTATGTTTTATTGCATTTATATATTATTTTAATGTTGGATTATGGTTTGAAACAACTTATATTTAAGCTATCAAAATCATATTTCTAAGACAATTTTTATTGAATTAAAATATTGTTTCTAAACTTGTGAATTTCTTTATACCTTAAGGTTAGGGTTTCATCCACTTTTCATTCACTTGATAATTCTTCCTCTATTTTTTTGGTTTCAGAGCAATAAATTTTGCTATGTGGGTAGAGGACGTATGGCACTGCAAAGAGAATGAAGGAAGAATACTGCGTCACTCTTTCAAATCTACAATCGGGAGGATATTGACCATTATATCGGTTTGATGGAGCACGTCAATACTAGGGACTTCCGGGAAATTTGAGAGAAGTTAAGTACGCTGGGAAATCAAGTAGAGCAAGTGCAATAGGCGATGCCGATGATGAGTACCACCAGGGTTTGGGGTCCATAGCCAAGCAATCGACCGTCGGGTTCTGAAAGAGAGTACAACCAGGATCATGATCTATTTTCTCTAAGAAGATAGTACCAGATTAGAAGCTTTTCTCCTCATAATCACTGTATCTAAATCTTTGAGAAACCTTCATATCGTCATTTAAAGTAAAATACAAACAAATGGTAGGATTCAAAGTTTGGACTCGTGATCCCGAAATTCCACGGTGTCTTCCTTCGGAAGAGTTTATAGATTGGATCGCACTTACGGAAGAAGTATTGGATTTCAAATATATCTCAAACAAAAACAATGTGCAATTGGTCGCAACGAAGTTTTGGGTCGGGATGTATCATGGTGATAGTAGATGAAACAAATCAGATTAAGGCAAGGTAAGTCGAAGATATCTATAAGGATTAAGCTTGTGAAACATCTTAGGTCGGAATTTTTACTTATAGTGATGTGAAACTTATGTATTGGCAATACCAAAACCTAAAACAAAGGTCAAAGTGTGCTGACAAGTATATTGATGGTTTTTTTAAGTTAAAGAGTCATGTTGATGTTGCCTATATGGAGGATCAGTCAGTATCTCGATACATAAGGGGAATGAGATAATAATATCAGGACCCATTAAACATGCTTGATCCTTTCAATATTTTTGAAGCATCATCAGCGTGTATTTAATCTAAATAAAGCCCTCTCAAGAAAACCGTATGGAGGGGATAATATAAGAGCAAACACCGGTTCTAGTCTAACACCACAAAGTGTAGCACTTGGTTGTGTAGGCACTTCTTCGTAAACAATAGGCTTTCGTTATCATAAGACATGACACATTACAACATGATGAAGAAGAGGAGAATTTTTTTGGTAGGCTTCAAATAAAAAACATATATGAAAAGGATGTTGGGAAACTATTGGTTTTGAGCCTTGTCTGTTTCGCGTCTAGGATGAGCAATGATAGTGATGACTGCTGAGAAACCACATATTTCAATCCACTTGCGCTATCAGAGGAAAGGTGTAAAAATTTATGAAAGACTCGTGAAGATGTGAGAATGTAATCTCTGAAGAAGTTGTGCAAAAGTTAGCAATTGAAACTCAAGATCACCTTAGACCTTACAAACAAGCTGGTTAAAAAGAGGCAGCGATGTAACAATTTTTTGCGGTGTCTTGTATCTTTTTATATTGCAAATTATAAAGATAAGGTGTGGTTAAATGTAACTATCATGGATTATTGTCACCTTCTGTTAGGAAGACCGTGTAAATTTGATAGAAGTTGCATATATATAATGGTAAAAAACTTGTTATATGTTAATGTAGAATAATAGTAAGGTTACATTAGTTCAATTTAGAGAAGTGTCTCGAAAACCTACAATCACTATGTCACAAGAATCTATCATAAGTTTTGTATCTCGTAAAGTATTTCAAGAACATGCGAGTGATTCTGTAATTGTGTATTTATAGGTTGTTAAAAGGTCTACTATTTATCCATGTGTTGGAGTCCGTAAGTGAGTTCGCTCACTGTTATTTGATTTTCCTAATGTATTTTCAGATGACTTTCCTACCAACTTTCTTCCTTTACAGGATGTCCAATATCAGATCAACTTAATGTATGACGCTAGCCTACTCAACCGTCCTCACTAAACATTGAGTTTGAAGGAATATAAGGCACTGATGAGGCATGTGTTTGAAATTTCTGACTAAGGGCCATATTCGTGAGAGCCTTAGTAATTTCACGCTTCAAGTGTTTTTAGCACCCAAGAAAGATGGTTCAATACAAATTCGTATGCATAGTCAAGATTACAATATAATATTACCAAACAAACATAGAGGTATAGTTACACTACCTTCATCTTCTTATAATTACAAGAATATATTTTTTAGTGGTAACTTGAAGTCAAAATCACCCAATCTAGTTAATGAAGCTGAAAGATGTCGGATGACAAGAAGTTTGTTTGAGTTATATGAGTTAGTTTAGTTTTTCAAAGGCTAAGGATATTTCCAAATAATTGAATAAAAGAAGTTCCTAACGTAGCTTCATTAACCAATTTTTCATCATTTCTAAATGCATTTAGGAAGATGAATTTCACAATCTTTTCACGTAAGAAATCTATTTAGCTCCTTATTTTGGACATTAGAAGGATGTTTTCTATCTAACGCATAAAAAATAATGGACACTTTTAAATAGTTCTCGGATGAGATCCTTAATGTGCTTTGGATCTTAACATTCTCAAAAAATAAGGATCCAAACATCCCAAAGAAAAATCATCCAAAAAACATCATGCTACTACCACTAACAGTACCACCAAAAGTTAAAAATAGGTCGAAAATAAAATATCAAGAAGATTGTTAAAGGCTCAAGCTCAAGAAAATTACCTACTCCAACCTAAAAAAACAAACCATCATTTTATAAAAACCCTTACCAATTCAAATAACGCGTCCCTCATACTCTTGTTAAACACCGTAAGTGATTGTAGCAGGTATCTCTCACTTCCACATACTGATGCTAAAACACATCAATTGTAAATTGTTTTTATATATGATTTATCATTGTAGGAACCACGTTCATTTACCGGTCGTTTTTTATCCCAATTTTCTCGCTCATACTTATTAAATATTTCCAACATCAAATGGAACTTCAAACAAATGTAAATATTTTCTAAGTTATAGTTTTAAAATATTTTATTTATTAATACTAAAGTATATCTTTCTTAAAATATATTGTAGAATTCATATAACTTTATCCTGCTAATCACTAGATACGTTTCATCTGATGACATGGACTTCTTGAATCATATTTTGATCATGTCTATTCAATTCATGAAGGATTGATAAAATTGAAAATCCAAATTGATATTCGAGAAAAGGCTCTTGATTTATGAAAATAAGAAGAAGCAGAACTATTGAAGAAAGAGATAAAGTTTAAAGTCGACATGAAATCAAAGAGCAATGATATTGAAACACTCAAATCTTATAAACAAAAATTGTAAGCTTTGTTTTGGAAAACCAAAGCTAGAAGTCGAGATTGTTAAAAAAAATAGAAAAGCCAATGTCGACAAAGTTAAGAAAGACTTAACTGAGCAAGTTTCCGACGAATCTAAATCAATATTAGACAAACTTTGTTTAGGGTTCTTACGTAACTGTTTGCTCATAATAAAGGAAAAAAATATTGGGTGCATACTACACTTACCTTCCTAAATATTATAAAATATTATGTCGCAAAACCACCTAAAATAATAATACTCAAAATGTTAGTACTTCTTTAAGAACTAGTGCTTTTTTAAACGAAGATGATGCGAAGAATGAAAATAATGCCAATAAAATTGAAAATAAAACTTTAATTATTCATCTTGCCGACCATGTTAACAATCAAATTGTATCACCGTGACATTCTCTTTCGTACTGTCTTCTTCATAAAATATATTTATAAAATGATTTATAACATTTTGTATACTTTGAACTTTTGTTGGCTAGCATCCGGTTTTTAGTTTATGTTTTTATAGGCTAGCCTCCGGTTGTTATTTTATTTTTCTTGTATGTTTGGAACTCTTTACCGACTAGCATCGAGTTATTTCAAATTTATGTATATTTTTTCATATTTCTTTTTTGTATTTAAATATGTATATTTTTATATTTATTTATATTACATATTATTAATATCAGGTAACATTTATTATATTTTGTTTATTTATATACAAACTTTAGAAATCATCATCAACAATAACCTGTTAAAAACATATTTCATCCATTCTTGTTTATTGGTCAATTCATAAATGATCTTTAGACGTCTCTTTTTCCTTGTGTGAATTTTACTTTTTTTTCAACTTGCTTTAACTATCTTAAAAATTATATTTATTTGTGTTGATTTTCCTTTTGTTTCTATAAACTTATCTTAACCATCATTAGAAATAATCGTTCTGTCTTATGATTGAACTCTCAATTAATTGTTACTTTGATAACTATCATGTTGAAGTTGTTTTATTATCATCATCCATCGTATATTATGATTTTTTGTCACTTTTGAAAACTAGCATGGCCTCTTACGCCTTTAAGTATGGCTTAGCTAATGGTCATGTTCGCTTTGATCAAGTGGTGGTCTTTTGTGCTTTAACATATAGGCTTTGTTTATAGCTATGATCACAATTAAGGCATTTAGCGCCCTTAGCATAGTCTCTTATATTTATTAACTTGATTTGACTTATTGACATATTAGCTTTGTTTGGATTTGTAACTTTTTAATCTGGGATTGTCTTGTAGTCATATTAATTTAGTTATAATTTTCTATCTCGGGTAGCTTCTTTCGTTTATTAGTTATTAATCCACCAATTTGGAGAAACCTCATAAAAACCACAGCATTAGAACACATTTATACTATCATCATAAATAAATACTAGTAACCACTTATGAGAACATATATTTTCACCTTATAAAATACCAGTAATCGTCGCTTTAAAAAGTATCATATTATTATCATTTGAAACAACCATGAGTAATATCTCATTATCATCTTAAAGAACCAGCAGTAACTGTCAAATTAAAAAAAAATATATAAGGAACCGTCGGTTTAGAAACTACCATCTATATTTTTTATTTTTACTTATTTAAAACTACAAATAAAAATATGATGAAGGTTTAGTACTTTTTTGGAAAGATGTTTCATTTATAATAGAACTTATGATGTCTCATTAAAAAAATATCGCTCCGTCAGGTATGAAGTATTGTAAAATTCCAATTGATGGATATGCCGAGGGTAATTTAGTGGATTTTCTTCCATATCTGTTATCTCTAAGTGCCTTTATATCTTTTGGATACTTCGTTAAAAGTTCCATCTCAAATAGGAGTCAACTTTATCTGAGGTTTTATGATAGACCTGCAGATAAGGTCGGTGCAACAAAAAAAGTTGAGATGAACCTGCCCCAAACCATAAAAGAGCTCTAAAGAATTAATGTAAGAGTAGACGCACTCAATAGGCTCATCTCGAGAGCAGTATATAAGTTCATATATTTCTGTAAAACTTTGAGAAGAGGTTGAAAACTTGAATTGAACAAAGACTGCGACTATTCATTTAAGAAGCTACAAAAATTTCAGCATGTCACCTCAGCTATTGGTAGTCCTTATAAAATAAGAAACTCTAATTACATACCTCGGGGTATGCGCATTCTCCTTGAGTGTCGTACTTGTAGTGGAAAGAGGAAAAATATAATGTCTTATCTAATACGTTAGCAAAGCCCTTTTAGGGGCCAAAACAAGATACTCCGCCTCGGAGAAAACCGTGTTGTCTTTCGTAATGGTCGTTGAAAACTATGAAGGTACTTTCAAAACCCATAAAATACAGATTCCTACAATACCACCCATCAGATCAATCTTCAGTACACCAGAACCCTCAAGCTGTTTAACCAAATGGGCTATTGAATTATGGGAGTTTGTCATTGAATTTGTACCTCAGAGTCCTATAAAAGAGCACGTGTTGGCCAACTTTGTATATAAATGGGTTAGAGAAACACCGTCGGAGAGGAAAACATCAATACCAGATGCTGATATGTGTAGACGTATCCTCTAAATTGAGAGGATGGTGGAGGGAAGTATATATTGTAACCCCGGAAAAGGAAGATGTAATGTTAGCCATTAGTTTTAATTTCAAAACCCCAAACAACAATCCCTAATACGAAGCCATAAAAGGATGACTAAAAGTAATTAAAGAGTTCATCTTTGGAAACAAGCGATGAGGAATGATTCCCAACTTATCATAAAATGGATCCTCGGAGGATATGAAGCAAAGGATAACTGAATGGTCCTATATTTAGAACAGGTGAAAAAAATGAGCGATCAATTTGCCAAGGTTGCTTTTGAACATATTTGTCAAGAACTTAACACCACGACAACCATCTTTCCTTTAAAAAGATATGTTAGAGAACTCTAAAAATGACAGTTTTAAATACATAGGAAACCATGTATTATAAAAGAGAAGGCGGAAAAAATCGAAGCAATCACGATGAAATTAAAAACATGGATGACTGGGTAATGGGATATCTTAGCAATGGGGTGAAGCCCACCAAAAAATTAGAAATGAAGAGGTTAAGACTAGAGGCTTTACGTTTTGTCATGGGATATAAAAAATTATTATAAGGTAATGGGATATCTACCAGCAGAAATTGAATAATTTCTTAAGGAATCCACATGGAGGCGTGCGGAGTGCACTTCAGGGCTCAAACTGTGGCAAACAAAGCTTTGATATTGGGATACTTCTGGCCCGACATGCGGAACGATGCATATAGCTTTGTCAAAACTTGCGAAAACTATCAACGGTGGTCAAAGTTTCAGCACCAACCAAGGGTTGAGCTAACATCGATAGTAGGGGTTTGTCCGTTCGATCAGTGGTTGGTAGACTTAATCGGTCTGTTGCCACCAGGATTGTGTAAAGTGAGATTTGTAATCGTTGCAATCGACTACTTCACCAAATAGGTGTAGATTGAATCTTTAAACTGATCAAGAAGGGAATAGATCAAGAAATTCATATGAAAACACATAGTATGTCGTTTCGGTATACCTAGGATCCTTATCTCTGACAACGAGCTAAAATTTGACAACAAACAAATAAATAAAATTTTCCTCGAATACGAGATATGACACCACTTTTATTTACCCTAACACTCACAAGAAAACGGAAAAGTAGAAGTTACTAATCGAACAATTATGGATAACCTAAAGAAGAGTATAGGAAAAAGGAAAGGGGTTGGCCGAAAATACTACCACATATAGTATGTACATACATAACAAAATCACGAAGCCTAATGGGCGAAACACTATTTCAACTTATCTAAGGGGCGGAGTCCGTATTTCCATTAGAAATTAGGGGCCCCGCCACAAGTATGATATAATACAACCAAAACACTAACAAATTGAGGAGAGCGAATGATCTAGACCTATTGGGAAAAACATCGAGACAAAGTACACTTGATTTAAATTTTCATGAACCAGAAGATTGAGCAATGTTAAAATATAAAGTTAAAACCTCGACTCATCAAGGTCGGGGAATTAGTATTAAGATGTGTCTTCCAACACACGCAAGAGAAATGGGCATGAAAACTAGCACCCACTTGGGAAGTCCCTTATATGGTAATTGATTGCAAACAACCAGAAACTTATTGGTGGGAAGATATGAACGGGAGGAAATTTCATAAAGTCATGGAACATTTAACATCTGATTTTATACTAATGTTTAAATTTTCTTGCCTAACTATATTTGTTTAATTTGATAAGTTATTTATCTATGAAATACCGTTGCAGTTTCTAAGCATATTTTCAATGGTTAGGAAAATAAGTACTCTCGGTCATAAATATTTATGCCCCACTCCATTGTCTGGACAATAATGGGTATAAGCTAAACTGACGATTTGCATGATACTTAAATTAATAAATTGGTGGACCAAGGGAAATATTACACAAAAAAGATAAAGAAACAAGCAAGTAACCTCGTTTGAATCTATACAGTGCAAAAATAAGTGTCCCGGATACCCTTAAACTTTGTCCTGAAGGTTTCAAATTCACCTAAGGAACTCACACTCTTACAAGGGAGAAAAGTAAGTACGCGCACAACTAGGATCTAACATGCAACAAAACGAGGTATAACAAATCAAGATATGTAAGTAAATGTATGTCATACATTTTTATACTTTAGTTTCTGAATAAAAAAGCCACCGGAAGTTTGTTCAATGGAAGAAAAAAACGTATACTTTACAACGACGAAAGACACGTGACCCGTTAGGATAAAGGTAAACAAAAGGAAACCATGCTCGTACAACAACCGAAAAGGACCAAAAACATCTTCGATGACTTGAACTTTAATCTCGTTCAATTAACTATTTGCATGCGCCTTCCTGTCCTCCATAACAAAATCAAGGGCTTGGGACAGATCGTACCCCCTCCAAAATCCTAGCGAGACACCCATATGAAAGTTGGCTAAGAGATCCATAGGAAACCATAAAGGTATCACGATAAGTAATCACTATACCCAAATCAGCTCCAGCTTCCTTTTTGGACAACTCGGAAGTCTGGGCCGGAGAAGCAAATGGCAGCACAGGAGTAGACGTTAAGTCATAATGTAGGAGCTCGCCAAAGTGAGACTTGATTTCTAGGTCAGATAAAGTGTGTGGATAGCTTTGATGTCTTTGGCTTCACCATGGTCGGCAAAAATGTCCATATACATAAACATCACTTTTTCTTGATACTTTTTGGTAAGATGAATATCATGAAGACAATATTTCTCTGCCTAATTGACGTGGGTCTCTATGAGCCCCTTAAGTTGGTTCATCTTTAAGTCTTTTTACCCATGCATAGTATGATTTCTTAGATATCTCTATGACAACCACCGTCTACTTAAGTCGCACAAACTCAGAACCAACAAAATATGGGATATCATTGGGAATCGATCCTTCTCCAACTTGCATAACATCCTTGTACGTAGTGAAGTATTGTTCAACGATGGCCATGACCAATGGCACCCTCATTTTCCTATCTAAAATTCTCCGATGTAGTTTGAATTTTCAGTATGGTCCTCGCCTTCTCCAACCTATTTCTTCAGTATAACTTTCATATCTTCCTAATTTAGACAAGGATGGCGATCAAATGATCGAAAATGGTAGCTTAGGAATGGGATCCGTGTGCTTGGGCAAAACCTAGGATAATTGGATGGATCCCCTCGAAATATAAATCTTGTTGTTGGGCGAACACATCAGACATATCTTTGTAGCAAGTGCATTTTAGACCCAGGGGATTGCAATTATGGTGATACAACGGGGACGGGACCAACAGCCTTGACGGCTTGCTTTCAGTTAATGTCTTGGGAGGAGCCAAATAGTTTGTGAATAAATTTGGCCCTAAGGTTCGACATGGGGAATGAAAATTTGACTTTACGAAAAATATAATGATGCCTTATGAAAGAAGAATAACTTCCACACTGAGAAAGTAGGTTTCTAGAGAGTGGTGCTCTAATAGAAATGAAAATAAAGTGACAAAGTTGTGAAGTATTTAAAGGAATTGATGGGCCCTCACCCAATATTAAAGCTAACGTTAGCCAAGATTAGCCCGATAAATTTAAGCGACCATTTAGTTGCTTAAGGCAAAACTAGCCAAAATCAACTGGAGAATGAGGAATCTATCTCCCGAAGTATACCCGACTTAAACGAACCTCATCCGGCCCCTCAAAGCAGTCTGAAAAGGAGTGGCTCGTGAATCCGCACAATCAGCTTGTGACAAGTATATGCTTGGCACCCTCACGATCATTAGTCGATAAACATTTAGCCTCCATCATTCCTCTCTCCAACGAGTTTCGTCGAGGTCTACGGAAACCGTGTGTGATAATGTACATCAATATTGTACGAAACGATTAGCCTCAAAGACGTACATCCATCTAAAAAAACATCTAAAATGCCAAGAAAGACTGCACCAATTAGGAGTCAGTATCATTAAACCTCTCCCAATTGAGACTACTATATATTGAGGTAATATAGCATTTGTGAAGTAGGTGAAAGCTAAATAGAAAACAGTTACAACATCAAGATTTATAGTTTTGTAATTTATACTACAAATAATAAACAAGTGTTCTTCATTTAATCGTTTCAAGTTCATAAGATCTTTTGCAACGGATTTTTATGTGTCCAAATTGTTATAGTTCTATAAGTTAAGGTAATTGTTTCCTCACAAATATGTAATTACAATGCAAAAAAAAATTAACTTATTGCCTTTAGAATATGTCTATAAATTTCGAGCATGCCATATCCGTTACTTTTTCTCGTTATGATACTACAACTACCGTTGGATTAACTAAAACATCTCTCGAACCATTAGAGAAAAATTAACCTTTATAATTTGAGACTATATCATGGAAGCATGTCATATCCGTTTCTTTTTTCGTTATGGTACTACTGCTACCGTCGGATTAACTAAAACATCTCTCGAACCACTAGAAAAAAATTAACCTCTTTAAATTGAGACTATATAATGGAAGCTCCGGTAACTAACCTGAAACTCCTTATGCACTATTGTTCCAGTATGCCGGCGATAAAGCCAAATAATATTTATTTTTAATAATATTATTTATATATATATTATATATAACTAATAAAATAAAAGAGAATTCTTTATTAATGTAACACATCGTATGAAAACACAATAAAACCATCCATTTCTTATTATGCAGTTATTAAGACGGTATAATACTTTATTGATCACTTTTAATAAATTTTTATTCTAATTATTTTATTAGGCTGTTATTGAATCTGAAATTTGTATACTTAGTTATGGGATAATGATTTTGTGAAGTTAGTTGGGATATAATTTTATAGTTAAAAATACTTTTTTTTCCAATTACCCAAGGTTTTATTTATAAAAGAGTCCTATCCAAAAACTTGTGCAATAAATTAAATGAAAAAGAATATGCCGCTTTTGTCTTGTTTTTTTTTGTTATTGTCCAAAAACCACGAATCAATGATAATTTGTCAGTCTGGTTGATATTTATCGTAAATGCATCAATTTTTTTATCAAAATATATATATGGATTTTGCCATCTAAATACAACCAAATACTGATGTTTGGACAATAAAAATAAGAATTGTTTTTACTACAATGATATTTTTTTAAATTAATTTTAAAAATAAAATGTAAAATTAGATTTTAAATAATTGAAAATATAAAAAAAAAAGAAAAAAAAAAGAAGAAGCATATAATATAATATGGTTCTTATAATTAAAATGCTAGGTTTTTTGTTCTTATCTTAATTTATTAGTTATTAAAAATGATTTTAGATGAAAATCAATTTGTTTATTCATACAAATGCAATTACATCTATCTAAAATAGGTCTTTTTATAATATATTTAAAATAATATATGAGTTTTTTCTATATATGTGCACGAAATAAATAGCATTCATATGTGCCCATTATATTATTGATTCATTTTAATTCAAAGTCGGTCTATCCTCACGACTTACATATTGTTATTGTTTGAACATTCAGTGGAAAAACATTTCATTTTCATCATTGAAAGTATTCAGTCTAGTTTAACTAGACACATTTTACTCCATAGTCGGTCAATCCTTTCGACTTACTATATTTTTCTTGTTTAAACGTTCAATGAAAAAACATTTCATTTTCATCACGGAAAGTATTCGGGCGTTTAACTATTTAAGGTTTTTCGAAAGTAAAATTTAAAATATCGGATACAGTTGTAGTAATCTAGTCCTATTTTAATGCTAGAAATTATAAATAATGTAAGACTGGTTTACGAATTCTAATGTGATGTTATTAATCTCAATTTCTGCAGTTTAATAAATAAATAAACAATTTTCTAATTTTTTTTAATAAATTTAATTTTTGTTAATAATTAATAATAAAATATTATATATTTTTTTATATATCTCCAATTATATGTTTTTCGCTATATTGTAAAATTTAATTTCGTTTTTTTAAATATGTAACAATCCTATCTAACAAAATCATTATTGTCCTCCGTCGAAACTTTGCTATGAACATTTCTAACATATCTATTATCTCTGCAAAGCTCAGTTGTCTCCGACAAGTCTTTTTCCTTCTCAACAAAAAAAAAAATCAGTGATGGTGGTGAAAAAGCCTCATCTACCCAAAATATTATTTTCCAAACATATCAAAACCTGGCTCTCACGCCTAAAATCCTTTTCTCATCTAAACGGAAGCTAATGCTCACCATAATGGAAGATTGTTTTCTCAAACAAAAATCTCAAGAAACATGGCTCAAACTAGGTGACCGCAACTCTCAAGAAAATCACAATAGTACTAAATCTCATATCATCCGTAAAAGGATCTTTTCCATCAACGATAACCTCATAAACCCTTGGACTCCCCCTAGGTGTCATCAAAATATTTGTCAATAACTTCTCCAACCTCCTTGGGTAAAATGCCCTCTTACATATATTGGTCTGGATCGTATCATGCGTCTCATTACCACAAAACTCAACCACTCGGACAAGGCCAATAGGATCTGTCATATCACCAAAAAGGATTTTAGTAGTGCCATCTTTAGTATAAAGACTAAGAAAACCTTACGCCTCGACGACTATAACTCTAGTTTTTTAAATCTTTATGGCCAGTCATAGATAACACCATGTGTAAAACACTCCATCATTTTTTCTCATTAAAGTATGGACGTTAACTAGAATAAAACTCAAATCTCTCTCATTCAAAAATAAAACAACCACTCATCCGCATATGAATTTAGACTCATTGTATGTTGCAACGTAATCTACAAAGTCAATCCTAAAATATTTACCAACATAATATAAGACTCATTCCTTTCTCTAATCCACTTTTCGCAATCCACCTTATTCTCAAGTGTACCATCTCAGACATTATCCTTCTTTTACAAGCATTATGCCTCGACGGTTGCTTTGAGAAATAGATTTATTATTGACACCAATTTTGTACAAGTTAAAGCCATATATATATATAATCTGAATATATTTTAATATACTATACCCTAATAAGTATGCAATAAAGTATCATTGAGCTATGGCTATGTATTCAGCTTCAACACTTGATCTCGATACAATATTTTGTATTTTACTCTTCCAAAATACCAAATTACCTCATACAAAAACACAATAACCAATGGTCGATCTTTTATCATCTTTAGATCAAGCCTAATTTACATTTCCAAAACACTCTATATTAGTATAAGCATAACTTGCATAGCACAACCAACTCTAGGGGATGATTTGAGATAACACAAGATATATTCGAGAGTTGTCGAGTGATTAACTATTGGAGAAGACATAAACTGACTTACAATATTGACTGGATATGGAATGTCTGATCGAGTTACCGTAGGATAATTCCATTTTCTTACCGATCGATGATACCTTTGAAGATCACTAAATAATTCCCCGTCATCTTTTAGTAATTACAAACATTTGTGTATTACACGATTTTGCTGATAACTTTCATGTTTCCATAAGAAAATCCATAACATATTTTCTTTGTGATATAAGAATATTTTTTTTGCTTCTTGTTATTTCAACCCTCAAAAAATACTCAATGGTCATAAATCCATTGTTTAAAAGTTTAAATGTAAAAATATTTTAAGCAAATAAAATATATTTACCATAATTTCCAGTAATAATGATGTCATCAACATATACAACCACAAGTATACTTTCATTTGTAGAACATTTATAACAAAATAGAGTAATCATAAATGATATTCTTCAACTCAAATTCATTTAGTTCATCACTGAACTTGCCAAACCAAGTACAAGGATTTTGCTTTAATCCGTACAATAATTGATACAAACGACATACATTTCCTCTGTCTCATTGAGCAACAAATACCATTTGTTGCTCTATATAGACTTCTTCTTAGAAGTCCCCATGCAAAAAAAATGTATTTTTGAAGTCTAACTGCTGCATTGGCGAATCATTTGAAGCTTGTAAAGAGATAAATAAACGAATGTAGGTAAAATTAGTTACAGAGAAAAGGTTTAAGATGACTCACACCATACGTTTGAGCATTTTTTTCCAGATAAGTCGTGTTTTGAGATGAGCTATTGTCCCTTATGAATTCATTTTAATATTACACACTCATCTACAAGAACTAACTTTCTTTCCGATAGGTAAGTCAACCAACTTCCAAGTATCAGTCTATTCTAATGCTTTTATCACTTCAAATATTGAAGATTGCTAGCCAGAATGACATAAAGCATTGGGAATAATTTTTAAAATACATATAGAATCAAGAAATTCAATAAATTCTTTTGTAGAAAGAGTTAATTGATCATATTTTACAAAATAGGAAATTAGATAAGTATATTATCCTTTACCTTTTCGAAGAGCAATAGGAAGATCAAGAGTGGACTCACTATTGGTTGTGCCAGGATCTGGGGACGAAGGAATTGGTAGTGGACATAATGGAGGACGTGCTTTACATCAAGAATAAACATATTTAATGGACGGTTGATATGGTGGAGGCTATACATCAGATTTTTTAACGCAATGTACATGAGTAAATCATCATCAACGGTACTTGTTTCCGGATGGACATTGAACAAAAAAAATAGAACATGCTCTAAAAATATAACATCCTTAGATATTGTGTATCGATGAAGAGATGGGTATAAAATTTATAACATTTTTGAACCCTAGAATACAAAAAAAACACATTTAAAAGATTTATGATCTTATTTTTGACTAGTAGGACTTACATTCCAAACAAATTAAGTGTAACAAAAAATATGTGGCTCAACAGAAAATAGTGGTTTAGATAGAAAAAGCGCAGAATATGAAATCTTATTTGAAAGGACATCGGACGACATACGATTAATTAAAAAATAGACAGTAGAGACCGCATTTGCCCAAAACTTATTTTAGGAATTTCAATTGAAAAAGAGTTCACGAGTAACTTTTAAAATATGTCTACTTTTTATTTCAACAACACCATTTTGATATGGTGTATCCACACATTAAGTTTGATGAAGCATTCATTTTTGTTCCATAAATAATAGAAATGCAGTTGAGCAATATTATTTACCACTAACACTTCTTAAAATATGAATATGACACTTACCATTATCACTTCTTAAAATACGAATATGACACTTGAATTGAGTATCAACTTTTGCAATAAAAATAAAAAATATAGAATAGAACTCAAAATATTTTTTTATTAAATAAAGCCATGTAACACATGAATAATCATAAACAAAACAAACAAAATATTTAAAACATGTTTTAGAAACAACAAGACAAGGACCCCAAACTTTAGAATTAACTATTTTAAAAGAAAACTTAGCTTATTTGTTGATATGAGGATATGATGGAACACAATGATGTTACTAAACTTGAAATGACTCACACTTTAATGATGTCAAATGTCAAAATTCAAGATAAATCTGTTCTGAAGAGATTAAAGATGGATGGCCCATACGACAATGTGCTTCAAATGGAGATGTGATACTAGAACACGCAGTATATAAATAATCGTCTTTATCAAGATAATAGAGACCTCGACTCTCATGACATGTACCAATTATTTTATTTGTCGTAACGAACAATGATCAGAGTAAGAGGTGACAAAACAATTTAGTATTTTAGTGGGTTTTCTAATAAAAATAAGGTTAAATGAAAACTGAATGAGATATAAGAAAAATGTCAAAGAAATGTTTTTGGTGGGATCGACAGTCCCAAAACCTAAAACACTAGATGATAATTCATCTGCCAATGTTAGCATTGAATGATGTGTATTTAAGAAAGTAGTAAAAACATTTTTATTACGTGTCATATACCCCGTGGCGTTAGAATCAATGACCCAATCAAAGGAAGAATAAATGAGATATGTAGTTATGTTACCTGACTCACATGCTACATGATTTGTAAGATCATGTGACTTTAGTGACTTTTGGTACTTGGAAAATTGAGCATATTCCTTAGTATAATGTACATAAGGTTCTTTGTTAGTTGCCATATTAGAAATTTGTTGCGGTAGTTGAGGATCATTCCACATGTCTAACCATGTGAATGACAGTAAAAATATTCTACATTGCTTAGATCTCAAAAAACACATCCTAAATAACTATTAGTATCACTATGGTTATCATACTCTCCATAAATATTGTGTCCATTGTATCCATTGTGACTATTATAACCACTAGCACGACAACCACGATTGTTATATTCACCACGACCACTTTGGTCATTGTATCCACCACAATAACCAAATTTGTTGTATTCACCACGACCAGCTTAAGAACTAGATCTGCCACGCTTACTATGACCATCATCCCCACGACTATCATGACCATCCCGATAATAAAAAACATGAGGTTTATTATGGATGATTAATGCACTGAAGACATATTGTATTGTTTGTGAGTTTTTAGTTTGATAAATTCTTGCAAACGTTTTGTGTATAAATGATATCTTAGAGCAAGCGAGAACTTGAGATTAAGCACTTTCAAACTCTGAAGGAAAACGAACAAGAAAACTCGTTACAACCATTTGTTCTTGTTGCAATTTTTGAATTTTAATGTCAGTACTGAATGGTAATAAAACATTAAGTTCTTCGTAGATACATTTGAACTCCATAAAATATGTCGTAAGCGACTTATCTTTTCTTTTCCAGTATGATAAAACGCTTTGAAAAAAAATCATGGATACGAGAAATATTACCTTTACCAGCATATAGTAATTCTAAATACTCCATTAACTATTTTGCATATTCACAATAATTAACAAGAGTGAGTACCTCAATGGTGAACGTATTTCGTATTTGTAGAAAAATGTTAGCATCATCGACAACCAACTCTTTACTGTATCATCTGTAGGAAGATAATTTGTTAAATGATCATCTTACTCTGTGCTTCGTAAATATATAGGAAGGATTTTACTACAATCAAAATACTTAGGCTCGTTCGATTTCTGTTTAGTGATTTTTGTCAACACGAGAACCAAATAAAACATATTTTTTTTCATCTAGATTTTTTTTATTTTTTTTATTGTTAAAACCTTAATAGCTTTGATAACATGTTAAAGTAAGAATTATATTTGTTATTGATATATTAATTATGTACAAGTTAAAGCCATATATATATATATATATATATATTGTGAATATATCCTAATAATATATTAGTCTACCCTAATAATGTATACAATAAAGTATCATTGAATATTGACTATAATAAAGTATTTAGTCAATAATATCTTTTTATTATTTTCGTTAACAAAGACCAAATGGTTGCCCTCAAGATCGATTTCGTGAACGTTTTTGATAACGTTCATTCATTAACGCTTCTCTTAGATGTTCAAATCTCCGTTGAGTTTCCTTTATAATAATTTTCTAAATCATTTCGTTTATCTCTATTCTTTTCTAGACAGTAAATATCAATCGTAATCCCACATTTCCTTCAAAGTCAAGAGAGACCTCCGAGAAGAGGACCCGCTCTCCCATTTACTCTCCGTTCTTGTTATCCAAAACCTGTTTATTATCTTAAAATATAAAAAATTGACCCCTTATAGAATTTCATTAGAAATACTATACACTTCAAATCATAAATCTTTATTTTGAAGACGATTTTATGTTTTTTAGTCGTACTGATGTCAACTTTGTTCAATTAATAAATGAATGTCTCGAGAAATTTTCCTCATTCTCAAGTCTTCACATTAATATCAGAAAGAGTCAGATATTCTTTTATGGTCTCAATGCAACCTTTCGCGAAAACATCACTAAATCATTGAGTTTGATACTGGAACCCCAAGTTTGTTACTTAAGAATCCCATTAATCACCTTTTAGATTTTCCAATAGTGACTCTCGACCTCTTTTTTATAAATTTATCGCTCGTATTAATTTTTGGACTCCAAAACACATGTTTTAGACCAAAAGCTTTAACTAATTAATGTCATCCACTTCATTGACCAAATCTATTAGTTATCTATGTTCATATTTCCTCATAGATTCATAAAATAACGCTCTCAAATTTTTCAACACTTCTATGGATAGATAAAATTTATTAAAATAGTCATTGAGCTTGTTTTGAAATTTAAAAGACCTACTCAATTATAAATCGTAAAATTTCAATGATTTGTTCCACGAGTTACCCAAATGTTATTTGTTTCAAATAAAATCAGATATTATAATCTGAAAATAACAGTCATCTATAGTCAGTGGCGGATCGAGGACTAAAATTTATGGTATGCCCAAAAATATTATGGATAATAAATTCAATAAAAAACGCATAATACAAATATGTAAATATTCCAGTTATAACTTGTTAACATGCACATGTTCTACGTAGCATCTCAGTTGTTGTCTTTGTTAAAAACAAAGAGAGAAGTAGCCGCCAGGAAATGGCTAGGTTTTTGTATTTATTAGAGAATCGTTTTTTTATTATAATGCAAACCCAAGTAAGGCTCGCAATATATAGAGAACTTAAAGGTCTATACAAGGAAACTTAATATACTCAATATTCTAACACTAAGAAATGTGTCTCCTAGTTGCTCCATCAGCTATATATTCTATCACTCCCCCTCAAGTTGTGTAGTGGGATCACCAATACCCAATTTGGATAAAACTGATTCGAATGTTCTTGCAGCAACCGCTTTTGTTAGGATGTCTGCCAGTTGGTCTTCGGATCTAACAAACGGAAGTTCGACTGTCCCATCTTCAATCTTTTCTTTTAAGAAGTGTCTATCTATTTCAACGTGCTTTGTTATATCGTGTTGTACCGGGTTCTCTGAAATCTTAATTGAAGCTTTATTATCGCACATTAACTGAGTTGGACACTTCAGAGGGGATCCGATTTCTTTCATTATCTTCTTTAACAAAAGTATCTCTGTAATCCCCTTAACGATTCCTCTAAATTCTGATTCAGCACTTGATAGTGATACTACTTTCTGTTTCTTACTCCTCCAAGTCACCAAGTTACCTCCAAGAAGAGTAAAGTAGCTAGCAGTTGATCGCTTGTCGTTAGGATTCCCTCCCCAATCAGCATCTGTGAATACTTCAACATCAAGGTGTCTATTTTTCTTAAAATTTATGCCTCTTCCGGGTGTGCCTTTGAGATATCGAATAATCCTCATTACTGCCTCCATATGGTGTTCGTGAGGATGATGCATGAACTGGCTAACTACTCCCACCGCGTATGCAATGTCGAGTCGAGTGTGAGCCAGGTAAATCAATTTTCCCACCAACCTTTGGTACCTTTCTTTACTCGCTGGTCTGACCCCTTAAATTATCTTTAGTTTGTGATTCACAACCATAAGAGTGTCATTTGGTTTGCAATCCACCATGCCAACTTCAGCTAATAAATCCAATATATATTTCCGTTGGGAGATATAAATCCCTCCTCTTGACCTAAGAACCTCGATTCCTAGGAAATACTTCAATCCCCCAAGGTCTTTCATTTCGAACTCCATGAAGAGGTTTTTCCTAAGAGAGCTAATTTCTTCTTCGTCATTCCCCGTTATAATCATATCGTCGACATATATTATAAGACAAGTGACTAATTCTCCTCTCTTTTTGTAAAACAAGGTATGATCCGAATTACTCTGTTTGTAGCTATACTGCTTCATTGCCATTGTAAATCTCCCAAACCAAGCACGAGGAGACTGTTTGAGCCCATATAATGCCTTTTTCAGTTTACATACCTCATTTTCTTAAAAACCATCAGAGAACCATGGTGGGGGTTCCATATATACCTCTTCTTCCAAGTCTCCATGTAAGAAAACATTCTTTACATCAAATTGATGAAGAGGCCAATCTTTATTCGCGGCTATTGAAAGTAAAACTCTAATAGTGTCAATCTTTGCAACCGGAGAGAACGTTTCAGAGTAGTCTATACCATATGTTTGTGTATATCCTTTGGAAACCAATCTTGCCTTGTATCGCTCAATGGTGCCATCAGATTTATATTTTATATTAAACACCCATCTACATCCGACTGCTTTCTTCCCTTGTGGTAACACACAATTCTCCCATGTACCATTCCTCTTTAGAGCTTCCATTTCGGTATTCATTGCCTCATGTCATTCAGTCATCTTCTTAGCTTCTTGAGCTGTTTTAGGGATTTGTTCAGAGAGAATAGTAGCTGAAAACGCCTTTGCAATCTTCGTCATTACTTTCATGTCCGTTTTTACCGGATATGTAGAAGCACGAAGAATGTGTTCCGGTGAATACCGGTCAGGAGGAACCCCTATATTTTTTCTTGGGGGAAGAACCGGAGTTTGAGTTTCAACAAATGAACTTCCTGAAATGTCATGGTTAATAGCATTTTGTGAATTATGACATTGTAAATTGTTTACCTCTTGATGGACATTTTCTTCGGTTGATTCGCTGGTAGTATCCATTGCATTTATTTTTTGTTGGACATTGTCTTTGGGAGAATCATTGGTGGTAAGAACTTCCTCGTCAGTCTCTTTTATGTTGGAAGAGGCGTGTTTGGTGGCGCTATCTACCGACTCTGTCGGCACATCCTCAAAGTAACTTTCATATAGCAACCAGTCGAGTGATTCACTTACTTTCTCCCCCTGAGAACGAGATTGGTGGTAAAAAAATAATCGGATTCTAAGAAGTCACAGTCCATGGTGACATGGATTCAATGAGTAACCGGATTGTAACACCGATAGCCCATTTGATGAACACCGTATCCAACGAATACACACTTTTCAGCACAAGGATTAAGTTTGTTTTGACTAGTTTTAGGGATATGAACAAACACCGAACAACCAAAGACACGAGGTGGTAAGGTCATAACAGATGGAATTGTAACTTGGGTGGCAAGCACTTGTAATGGAGTTTTATTTCCTAGACATAAGGTTGGTAGACGATTTGCAAGATACGTAGCTGTAGCAAGAGCTTCTGGCCAAAGAGAATGAGGAACTCTAGATTCAATCATAATAGCACGGGTTTTTTCAAGTAAAGTACGATTTTTTCGTTCTGAAGTACCGTTTTGTTCAGGTGTGTTTGGACAAGTGGTTTGATGGATAAAACCATTTGTTTTGAAAAACTTATGCATTGTTTGGTTGACAAACTCTGTTCCATTATCAAAACGGAGAATCTGTATTTTTTTTTCAAATTGAGTCAAAATCATTTTGTAAAAACAAACAAATATATCTGGTACTTCCGATTTATGTTTCATGAAGTATATCCAAGTCATTCTTGAGAAATCATCCACAAATAAAACAAAGTATCTGATTTGATTGTTAGTGGAATTTGGTGTTGGACCCCAAACATCAGAAGAGATTAGCGAAAAAGCATAATCAACTCTAGTATTACTTTGATTAAATGAGTCCCTACAATTTTTTGCAAGAATGCAGGTTTCACATTTCTCATGAATGGAATTATTCAGAAAAAGACTAGGAAACAAACTCTTAAGATAGCTAAAAGAAGGATGACCAAGTCGATGGTGCCATAACCAAAGTTTCCTTTCGGTTGTTCCGTGAGCAAGCATGGCATGTCCCTTATAAACTACCTCATCAACATAATAGAGACCTCCTTGTTCAGTACCATGCCCAATGATCTCCTTCGTACGAATGTACTGTAAAATGCAAAAAAATGGATACATAAGAATTGCACAGTTGAGTTGTTTTGTCACTTGACTAACAGATAATAACTTTAAGGATAGTGAAGGAATGTAGAGGTAGTTTTTAATTTCCATTTTTTCCGAAAAAATAATTGAACCTCCCCCTTTGACTTCACAAATTTCTCCACTAGGAGTCCCAATATGGGATTTCTTTGGATATGACATGTCACCAAAGTGTTTAGGATCATAAGACATGGTGTCCGTAGCCCCACAATCAAAGATCCAATTCATTTATTTCTCAAACCCTTTACCTCCAAGTTTTTCATAGGAGTTCGCCGCCATTCCTCCAAAACAAGTACCACTTCCTTGCTCATTTTTAGTCGGATCTTTACCGTCACTTGTAGACAAAGCTCGTTTGACATTAGATGTGAAACGCTGGTTATTTTTCTCCTTATGACCGTCCTCCCACCATTCTGGATAGCCAACCAGCTGGAAACATGTCTCTTTAGTGTGTTTCTTCATCCCACAATTAGTGCAATACAACTTGGATTTATCTTCTTTCTCTTTGGATCCGAATTTAAACCTCTGTGCATAATCTTTAGCAGCCAAACCCATTCCAATTTCAATCGAGTCACTATCAGAAGAACTTGATTTTAGTATATTAAGCCTGGCCACTTCCCTTCGTATTGTAGCATATGCTGTTTCCACGGAAGGAAGAGGATCTTTTTTCAGGATATCTCTCTTGACTGGTTCCAGCTTGTCATTAATCGCCATTATAAATTGTTAGAGTCTTTGTTCTTGAGTCTTCGTATTGTAGATCTGAATGTCATCTGGGTCTTTCATAGGGTTCGGATCTCGCCTATCTATAGACATCCAGATGTTCTACAGTTTGTTCCACAAGTCTTCTAGTGTATCAGACCCTTGCCTTAATAAATTAGCCCTCTTATGAAGGTCAAACACCTGTAACGAATCTGTACCAGAACTGTATGTGGTGGCTAACCCATCCCAGAGGGCTTTTGCATTGGGATATTGCGAGATATTATTCACCAAGCTGGATTCAAGATTCTGGATAATCCATATGAAAATACATTGATCATCTTGTTCCCACCTTGTATATGTTTTGTCAGTTTTGTATGACGGTGTCGGCTCCACTGTAATGTGAGAACCTCTCCCCCTTCCCCCAATCGCTTTCTTCATCAGGTTTGCCCATAGGGCATAGTTGTCACCACCGAGTTTAATCCCTAGGGATAAATTCTCGGGGTTAGTTGTTTGTTGTTATGTTCCGAGACCATTTCTCAGAATGGCAGTAATCTGCATTGTTAATTCATCAAGGATTTGACTGACCACGACTTCATTGCCAGCCATCTTTGTTGAGGATGTTCAGAATTCCCAGAATCACACGTGCTCTAATACCATGTTAACATGCACATGTTCTACGTAGCATCTCAGTTGTTGTCTTTGTTAAAAACAAAGAGAGAAGTAGCCGCCAGGAAGCGGCTAGGGTTTTGTGTTTATTAGAGAATCTCTTTTTTTATTATAATGCAAACCCAAGTAAGACTCTCAATATATAGAGAACTTAAAGGTCTATACAAGGAAACTTAATATACTGAATATTCTAACACTAAGAAGTGTGTCTCCTAGTTACTCCATCAGCTATATATTCTAACACAACTCAAAATGAAAATATAGTATAGTTCAAAAGTAAAATGCATTCTCCTCTTATTCATACTTTGAAATCGTTGGATAATACGAGAAAACACTTGCTCAATCATCTAGAAATAATTCAAGTATTAAACAATATACACCCCTAAGAAGTACTTGATGCTAAGAAAAATTAAAAGGAAAATTTTACAATTTATCAGGTGAACAAAATATTACAACAAACATCTGCAAATCTTCATGTTCATTAACCTGCAAGAAAATACGCAATCATTCATGAATGAAGGATTAACAACCAGACATAACATATTTTTTTATAGAAAGGAAAACTAGGTTTAAAAATCCCCAATTTTTCACTGTTTGAAAACTAGGGTTTGAAAATCTCTAATTGTTTCAGTGATTTGTTGAATCAAAATTGAATTAAAACTCAATGAATTTTTTTATTACTTTGGTGAATAAAAATCGAAGTAAACTTTAACTAAGAAGAAATCTTAGAATTTAGCAGGTGAACAAGATATTACAACAAGCATATGCAAATATTTGTGTTCATTAATCATTAACCTGCAAGAAAATATACAATCAATCTAGAATGAAGGATTAACAACCAAACATATCATATAATTTTCTTATACAAAGGAAAATTAGGATTTGAAAATACCCAATTTTTTTAATGATTATTGAATCAAAGTAGAAGTAAAACCCATTGGCAAATTTTATTACTATGTTGAATGAAAATCGAAGTAAACTCCAATAGAAAATTCATTAACTGAATCGACTTATTGGTTTCTTTCGCTAGTTCTATGTTGTTTTTCTTTGAGAGAAATTGGGAAAGAGACGAGGTACAATTAGAGAAAAATAGAGTAAAAGAATGTAAAGAAAGTGAAATAAATAAGAACATTTGGGTAGAGGAAAATAGAGTAAAATACGAAGTAAAAGAATGAAAAAAAAAGAATATAAAGAAAGTGAAATAAATAAGAACATTTGGGTAGAGGAAAATATAGTAAAAATACAAAGTAAAAGAATGAAAAAAAGAAGTGAAATAAATAAGAACATTTAAGTGTTCAGTAAATCTTGAGAACTTAAGACCTCAACTATATTATCAACTATATTATTAAAGAACTTAACCACTATACTAGATTCTATTTTTATAATTAAGGGTTATCCTGGACATGCCTATCTCTCTTGAATCTGCCCCTAGTTAAAAGGCCCCTAGTTAAAAGGCGGTTAATATTTATATAAAAGATACCTAATAACATCCGTTAGCATTAGCTATAATAATAATTTCAAGCGACAGTCAGTAATTGCAGGTGTCATAGATTCTTAATGGCATTAAGTAAAACTTTGAGCAATCCAAGATCAGGAAAACATTTAAATTTCATGCGCTGGGTACATTCGCTATTAAATTCGGTTCTATCGTTTTGTGTCGTCAGCACCATTCTTTCTAGTGCTCCTATGCAATCGCCTTAAGTGCTATAATTAGACTTATTTGAAGCATCTCGCGTCATCTTATCGCAACAAATCAGCACAGTATTAAAAGTAACGACATGGATACAAAAATAAAATTATTTGTTATTACATAAATGGTTTTGCGAAATACTATAAAATATCGAGATGATAATTTAATTTCTCACTAACACAAAATAAATGTTAGAGTAAATTATTCAAATTGATGTAATTTTATTTGTTCGGATTTATCAAAGTGCGAATATGATTTTGAAAATAATGTAAAATTTAAAATAATAATAATAATTTTAATTGAATAAGAGTCTAATACATAGTTTAGTTTATATATTTAATTTATAAAAAATATATAGTCAATTAAAGGAACTATTTTTTAAAATTTTTTACTAGTTCCGTAATTTTTATGATTTTAATAAAAAAAATACAAAAGAGATTTGTTAGGACAGTTTTTAAAGTACATGGTCAAGTTGACGCCTAGCCTGGTATTTTTAAATCATTGTCTAACTTGTCTAATTAAAAATCATCATCAACCATATCTCTTTTAATAAAAAAATTATTTTTTTGAAAAAAAATATATAAACACATAGTGAGTTTCTTCAAATACATAACATGAGCTAACAAACATAAGATTTGGAATACGTCAAAAACCTATTGGGTCTTGACTTATCCTAAAATAATTAAAATTGATGTAATTTTTTGTCTCGATTTATAAGTGCGAATATGATTTTAAAAATATTGTAAAGTTTAAAACAATAATAATAATTTTTAATAGAGTAAGACCCTAATAAATAGTTTGGTTTATACATTTAATTTATGCAAAATATATAGTCGATCAAAAGTTATCTAATAAATGAACTAATTATTCTATTTTCGCTAGCTCCATAGTTTCTATGATTTTAATGAGGAAAAAATACGAAAAGTTTTTTTAGCACAGTTTTTGAAGTACATTGTCAAGTGGACGCCTCGTATGGTATCTTTAATCACCGTCCTAACTTATGTGATTAAAAATCTTCAATGACCAAACCTCTGATAAAAAAAGAACTCAATTTTATCAAAAGAAAAAAGTACAAGCACGAAGTAATTTTCCTCCAATACATAATTAGAGCTGACAAACATAAGATTTGGAGCACATCAGAAACTCATTGGGTCTTGGCTTAACCTTTAAAAATACCCATAAAAGGTCACAAGCTACAATTGATTACGCTTGTCATGAGATCATTATGTATATTTCATATGTCATCTCTCTACATGACTCATTAATAGGCTTCTGCATTAGAAACCCATATAATCTTCATCTCTGACTTTAAAGTTGGGTATTTTAGATTTTCAACGACATACATCAAAAAATTTGCAAAAGAGAATAAAACTTATTTTATAAATACCTCACAGGTAGTCCGTCTCTCATTACTTCAGCATCTTAGACCGAAAGTCTTTACTAATACTTCCTACTATTACAAAATCATTTTCGTTGCGCTTAATTCGTAGTAAACCTTTGGTGGTGTTTAGTAACTGCCACAATTTATTCCATTGAACTAAAAGAAAGAGTTTATAAATCCAATCCGGAGTTGTAATCCCTTCTTCTTCTGTCGCCGAGTGTCGCGATACATTCTATTAGTATTGCACAACATCAATAGAGGTTTTGACTAATCATTATCTACATATTTTATCTGAAATCCCTAGTAACTAAGGTATTTTTTTTCTTTACCAATCAATGCGCGAAGGAAAAACATTTATACAATCTAAAACAAGTTATAAGAAAGAAGGCTCATACTGAAAAGAAGGAGTTTGAGGATGATACTAGCAAAAATACGTATTCTAGTGATATTAACTCTATCACATCATTCCAGTTTAAAAGAATGTGAGGGATATCCTGCCATCATTACCTAGTTGAAGAATCCATTGGATGCTAAAAATTTAAAAAAAAGGATCTATTGTGAGGAGAATTATAAACCAAATCCAAACCCTTCTATAAAATCTTCTTGAGAGCCCAAAGATTAACCCTCTACCATTTATTTGGCCCTACTGAGTTCTGCAAAAGTCCTAGCTCTTGCAGACGATAACATATACCATGGAAAGTCCTTAGTCCCAAAACTTAATAGTAAAAGTCCTCAGGTCTCCTGAAAAGGCTTTAAAATTTAGTCGAACCATGCTAAAACTGCTAAGACCTCCATATAATCTACACGCATTCTTCCACTACCATATAAATATCATTTTACCATGAACAATCATTTACCATTCATTAACTTATTATTTAAAATCCACAAAACTGGTTGATAGTCCTACGAATTCCAAAAAAAATTCAAAAAACGAGCTCTGTATTTTTATATAGAGCTCAGGAGAACAAGGTACTACCAAGTAGACTAAACCCACGACGAATATCGAGTAGTTTTAAAAACAATAGTAAAAAGTCGAGTCTTAGACGGACGTATTCTTTACCATTATACCTAATTTTCTTTAATAAATGTATTTATAGTTACTTCGTGATATTAATTTAGAGGTTAATCTTCTTTATTCTTTGTATAGTTCAACTAGTGTTTTGGTAGACTGAAGTAAACATATGAGGATTAGTTCATTATGTTATAAAATTACATGGCCAAACATTGGAAGAAGAAATTACACGCCCCCTTCATCGTTGAAGACCTCTATCTACTCTGAATTTTGGCAGATGGATAAGTTTCCTAAGTAATATGTTGATTTCTCTCAAATTTCTCCTATAATAGATAATGCCTCCAAACCGTAACCTACTAAAAAAATTTAAATGCTTTTGTTATTATTGTTATAGAAAGAACATCAAGAAATTTGTTCTTTTCTGTAAGGCGTCGAGCTCGAAACAAACAAGTGAAGGTTGAATAATCAATCGCTCATTCAAAAATGCAAATCCTAAAGATCTGTAAGATATCAAAGCACCTAAAGATTCTAAATATCTAAAAGTTAAGGTAGAATAAATTAAATATTCAGTTGGAGCCATAGCTGGAGGCTCGATTTAAGGTTTCAATGGATTAGCGATTTTAGTTTCAGCTAAGACAATAGGGTTAATCCAATTTGATAATTTTTAAAGGGTGAGGGACACCAAATCAAAGTTTTTTGCTAGGTCGAATACTCAAAAGAGAATATAAGTGAAACAAATAGAAAAGAAGATAAAAAATTTGATATGAAATGACAAGACTTATGTCAAGTTGTCGCTCTGATTGCAAAAGCTTTAAATATCTTTGCCTTTATTTCCAATAAATATATTACTGATAGGCGCACTTGGCAGGTCTCCTTGGCTCTTTAGGTAAGATATTTCAGATTTGAAGCTTTAGCAGTTAAGTTTAATTGTCACTTTGATAAACTTTCATCCCAAATATTTTACCTATAGATACAAAACCTCAGGAATATTTTTTAAAGGGTAGTCGAGGATCACTATCTATAGATTTATTGATTTTCATGCTTGATGCGAACTCCGATCATGCAATTTAAAAACACCCCAAAGATCTTGAAGCTAAACTGAAGAGTGAATTAGCCCTTCACTTCAACCATTGGAACGTCCTTGCATATAACCTTGTGTTTCAGAGAGGGTTGGTGAAAAATATTTAAGAAAAGAACAAGAAGTTCAAATATGAAGAAACTAGTATGAAAATTAAGGTGAATAAATTATAAAGAATGTGATTGAGGTAAAGATATCCAACTTATATGCCTTGAAAGATTCTAAACCTTAGAAGAAATAAGTGTTAAAGGGTGTTAAAGATAACCTACTAAAGACATGTTCGACATAGATGAATGTGGTTAGAGTTGACATGGTCATTGAATTTCATATAATGTCACTAGAGTTAGACCTACAGCCTTTATGGAAAAAAGTTCTCAAATAAATATGACCAGCAAATATAGCTCTAGAGTTTGAAGAAATGGAAGAAGAAGAATTTGGGAGTGATGATGAGATAGTGGACACCAGAGGTTCAGTTTGCATTGACACATGCCCCTTATCAACTTTAGTTGAAACAATTGTTGTTGTTCCTCCTCCAATTGTGGAATTGGTCGAAGTCAAGAAGGATAACACAACACCATATAAGTGATTGATGTGGTCAAGTTTCATGCTTTGTCTTTTTTTCCTTTCGTAATTTTATCAGATCTTAAATTCATGAAACCTCTAGGCATGTTATCTTTGTAATCGTTGTTCTATTTCACTTGGCATTGAGACAAAAACCCCGAGAATGTCATAATATTTTGTATTATCTTGTGAAGACTTGAATCTTTTTAATAACATTTTTTTGGTTCCCTTATCTTTAGTCTTATTGTATTTGTTTCCATGTTGAGACACAAAACGAGTATTTTTTTTCCTCTCCTCATAAAGAGGTGATCAATATGTTGTGAGAGGATTATCTTATAGGTCTCGTTTAGTTTCTTCAGTTTTACGTTAGAGTCGGCTTGACGAACTTAAATAATGTTTTTTCCAACTTAAAAATTGGTTATGGTCATACAACATGAATTAAAGTATAATTCAAACTACTATACATATCATAATATATTTATACTGATTGATTATCAACTTGTACTACTAGGAGTATGAACATATTTTGTCTAGAGAATTCAAGTAGTATAAAAAATAATATCTCAAAAGTATAGAAAAACATATATAGTCTTATATAAAAAAGGTAATTAAATAATATAAATCAATTATTTGACCAAATAATATTGACTATTTATTAATTTATAATTAATTATTATGTATAATACAAGCTATTAACTTATTTTATTACTATTTAAATTAATATTTAACTTTCTATTATAACCTTTAAGTTGAAGGGTATATGTATAACATATTATACTCATTGCACATTGTATTAACTGAGACTTTGCGAAGAGGCTTAGTTAGAATATCGTTAAACGGAATATTTGTTTGAACGTGAATGAATTGTATGTATGAGAGACAAAATTATGCTTCTATAAAACAATCTCAAATCAAATGACAATCAATCTTAATGGGATTGGTTCTCTCATGAAAGACCTGATTCTTTGGCATGTACATGGCAACTTGATTATCACAATGTAGTATCAAATAATGATAAGTACCTTGGTTGATGAGTAAACACTTCATCCAAATTAGCTCACATGATATTTATTTTATTCCATGATATTCTAAATCATCAATGTATGCGTGGTTGGTCGAGTTGTGATGCAAAAATAATGTTGATAAGTTTTTGATATGTTGATCCAATATTCTTCAGGCTGAAATACATAAATTTATAGTAATAGAATCGTCTTTTGGTTATTAACGTGGTGTGCTCCCGACCATATTCATGTATTTGTATTTGATTGTATCCAAAATATTCATCCAAGACTGATAACATCTTTTTCATGAAACTCACATCTACTAATTGATCAATTCTTCGAAGTAAACAATGATCTTTTGGACATGTTGTACCTAACTCCACATAATCTACATGCATTTTTCCACTACCGTATAAATATCATTTTACCACCGACCATCAAATATGTTACAAAGTGATTACCATTAAGAAAATGTTATAACAAATTTACAACTTGACTAGATTTTACCCATTGAACCAATTTCGAATCGGTTATTACAATGAATTTGCAACCTATCTTAAGTTTAAAATTTTAATTAGTCGTTAATTTAATTATGATTTTACCACCATTTGACATATATAAAATTAGTCCACTTGTTCGTCTTCGTAATATGAATAAATTATTTTAAAAATTACTTTATATATTTAAGATGTGCTAGTTTAACGCAGCATTACGAATAAATCGAACGATTAGACAAAAAAATATAAAATTTAAACATATTGTGATAAACGTTCTCTTTCCCTACAAATAAAATAACCCAAATCCCGTTCACTTATTAATTCATAGTAGATATGGAATGAAACCCTTTCGGGTTTCGATTAAATAAATTATAATAACCAAAATTCCTGTATAACCCTAATAAGAATTACTAAAAAACTATATATGAAAAGAAACTATTATATCTATAAGTCTATAAAACCGCATGTAGTTTCTATAGATTGTTATATTAAACTATATGCGTTAGATATATATTGTAGACTCTTCGATCAATATTTTCCTGCTATACAGACCATGAAATAATTATTTCTGGTTCAGTTTGACACTCACTTCTTGAGTCGATTTGTCAGAACACCGAAGCGACACAAAATTATAAAACTGTTTTGACCCTACGCAACGAGTCGGGCATCAGAAGGACCGCACCGTAATCGTTTTGTTCAAATTATGTCTTTAAAGGGGTCCATTGAAATTTAAATGGACAATATTTGCAGAAATTTAAATGGATAATATTTGCCAGAAATTTAAATGGACAATATTTGAAAATATCTAAAGTCGTTGAAAAAATGAATTTCTCAACCTTATTTATATTATTAAGTGAAATTGATTGCATCTGCGTGATTGACGCTGTCAGCATAACTTATTTGTTGATTTATAATAAAACGACAACCTAAACTAAGATAAGTTTATTTTATACGTGCTCGAGAATGAATTTTTGTTAGCCTATAGAATTATTAACTTTGATTGATTTTTTTTTTAAACATTATCTAGTCATTTATTTACGTCCATCTTGCTGATTCAAATCGGATGAAACAAGATGAACTAATTATTATTATTTTTAGCTATTCTCTTGATTCAACCTCTTTGATTTATGGAGAAAGCTGATGGATCAAGATTGATTCATCGTCCGGATGAGCTTGAGGAACAATTCCCATTGTTAGAGAAGCTTTTTAAGAAATCAAGGATGAGAGCTAATCCAGTCTTCGAACTTGCAAACAGCAATAACAGAGATGTTGTCTCAAGGAAAACTTTTGCGGATCTATTTGCAAACAAGGAAGCAAATATTACACACAAGGATGTCAAAAGAGTTTGAGATAATAAACATGTGGAAATCCAATTCAAGGAAGAAGAACTGGCTGCTCTTCGCTTAAATTCCACTTTTACTCTAGTTGGTAAATTTGCAGGAGGGAAACCTAATTACTCGATTGTCAAAGAGTTCTTGGATGGATTTAGATTCAAAAGCGAGTTTTATGTTTCCAGTTATGATTTCAGACACATTTTTATAGAATTCACAAAGTAGGAAGATGTTAAATCTCTTTGGAAAAGGAACGTTTGGCAATTGGGAAACAAGATCATGAGGCTGTTTCTCTGGTCTCCTAAGTTCAACCCTAATTTGGAGAATCCATTGACGCCGGTTCAAACTGACCTTCCTAATCTTCCAGAATTTATGTATTGCAAAGACATTATACTAGAAATTGCTAAAACCCTAGGGACTCCTCTAAATGTTTGGGTTCCTAATAAGAACAGAGTTAGGCAGAATTATTGCAAGATATGGGTCATTCTTGATGTTTCGAAAAGACTTCCTAAAAAAATCCAAGTAAGTTTTGGAACTTACAAATACTGGAAAGATCTTGTCTATGGTAGAATCCTATAGTATTGTCAGGAGTGTGCTCATCTTGGACATTCTGAGAATAGTTGCAAGAAATCCACCCAAAGGAAGATAGCAAATTTAGTTGCTCCCTCAATCCCAAACCAGATTGATGAATCTTTAATACCTGCATTTCAGGTAAAAAAAGATAACCATGTTGTTAAGTCTATAATCGTTAAGGAAAGGGGTAGTGAAAAGATTGAAATGAATAAAGAAATGAGTAAAGAAGGCCCTGTAACCCCACCTGGTGTTGTTGGTAGGTAATGAGTTAATAGGTGCACTCCACATGTTGGACATGGAAGTGAGCTCTAAACTCGAAAGCACTTCTCAACTGCAGCTGCTGTCACGATCTTCTCCATTCAAGCATACCTTTGGAAGTCTTCCTTCGTCCCTTGTATACAAGCAAAAGAAAACAGAGAGTAAGAAAACTAAGAAGGTTAAAACTTTAAACACCAAAAGGATCTTACCCTCAAGCTTTTGTAGCATATGAATGCTGCAAAAAATACTAAATAGTCTAAATGACTATCAACATTCTAAAATGGAATGTTCGAGGTATCGGTAACAAGCTTACTCAAGCCAGAATTAGAGCATTGAAAAGATCTAGGAAGTTAAGTTTTCTTGCTCTTCAGGAGCCAATGGTTAGTGATCTAAAGATTGGATCTATAGCTAAGAAGATTGGTTTCAAGGTTATGCAAGCAACCTAAGCAATAAGGTGTGGGTGCTGTGGTCTGGGGATTTTACAGTGGATGTTGTGAGCAATGAAGACCAGTTTTTACATTTAAAAGTGAAACACAACTTCTTTCCTAAGGAATTCCTAGTTATGGTTATCTATGCTAAATGTACAAGAAGCCTGCGCAACTTGTTATTAGACAATTTTAGACAGTTGGTGGAGGAAGACAAAGAGTGGATCTTATGTGGGGATTTCAACACTATTGCATATCCCAGTGAGCAGATTTATTGTTCCTCAAATTTCTCTGCTAGTATGGATGAATTCAATGCTTTCATCCTAGACTGTAACCTAACTGACGCTGGCTGCTCGAGTAATAAATTCGCGTGGACAAATGGGAGGCAATGGAGGCGTCTTGACATGGTGCTCCTAAATAGTAAATGGCTCTCTTACTACGATGATACAATGTATTTCATTTAACTAAAACCCGTTCCGATCATTCTACGCTTCTTAATAAAGTCTCTACTACTAATACCAAAAAACTGTCTACTTTTAAATTTCTAAATATGTTGTGCAGGCATGATAATTTCTATAGTTTTGTTGAGAATTGCTGGTCTACGGATTGCAGTGGGGCTCCTATGATCAAATTCTGGGTTAAGCTAAAGAATCTTAAGGCAAGACTCAAGGTGTGGAATAAAACAATTTTTGGGAATATATTTGACTCTATCAGACAACTTGAAGAGGATATCAATATGCTTGAATGTAAGGTAATAACAACTGATGACATTCAAGATAAAAAATATCTAAAAGAAGCTAAAGATAGAATGACGGTGCTGCTAGACAAAGAGGAGGATTATTGGGTTCAAAAGTCTCACACAAACTGGTACAGGGAAGGGGAAAGAAATACAGCCTTTTTCCACAACTATGTTAAGAAAAGACACAAGAGATCAAAGATCTCTCGTATTTGGACTGGTGAAGAGTGGGAGGAGAATGAGAAGTCCATTGGTGATTCTACTGTAAGTCACTTTACAATACCTAATTACTGACTATTCAAATCCTTGGTACCCTAATATTCCGGAAGATTTTATCCCTATGTTGGTCACAGAAGAAGACAATGAAATAATAATGCAAGTGCCTGAAGATTCTGAAATTTTTAATGTCATTAAGAACTTGGACCCTAATGTGGCTGCTGGGTTTAATGGAAAATTCTATAAACACTACTGGGCTATTATCAAAGATGATCTGTGTGAAGAAATTAGGGATTATTTCAAATATGGTGAGCTTCATATGGGTTTGTTTGCGATTGTATTATGTCTAATTCCTAAAGTAGAGGCTCCTAAAAGCTAGAAGGATTATAGACCTATCAGCTTAACTACTTTTCTCAGCATAATTATTTCTAAAATCATCAATAACAGCCTGTCTAGCATGTTACCTAAGCTAGTGTCTACTGAGCAAGGGGCTTTCATCAAAGGAAGAAGCATCCATGAGAATATAATGATTGCTCAGGAGCTCTCCTTGGACCTAAACAATAAGACTAGGGGTGGCAACATTCTTCTAAAGGTGGATATGGATAAAGCATTCGACAGACTATATCACACTTTCCTTCTCAGTGTGTTAAAGGAATATGGTTTCAGGGACGACTTTGTGAGGATAATTGAAAGGGATATTTCTAACTGTCACTTTTCGGTTCTGGTTAATGGTCTGGCTCAGGGATACTTCAAATCTAACAAGGGGCTTAGACAAGGTTGACCAACACTACTTCAAGGGATGCATCTACAATTTATAAGAGCAGAGAAGGATATAACTTAGCTTGTCTTTGCTTCGCTGACGACATCTTGGTATTCTGCAATGGATCCTCAAATTCTGTTAAAAAGAAAACGAGGATGTTTAATAAATATAAAGAGTGTTCAGGTCAGCTGGTAAATAAAGAAAAGTCTAAATTTATAACTTATAAGAAGTTTACTACTCACCAAGCTAGAAAGCTTGAAAATCTTCTGGGATTTAAGCACGGGCATCTTCCTTTCAAGTATTTGGGAGCTGTCATTAATACAACAAAGCGGGTCAATGATTTTGAAGGTCTAATTGGAAAGACAACTAAAAAAATTGCTAAATAGGAACTTAAGACTCTCTCTATTGGAGGCAGACTAGTTTTAGTTAAACATGTGATCTCTACCTATCCTATGTTCACATGCCAGCATTCTGATATTCCGAAAACAATCATTAAAAGACTGGAAATCTTATACAACAGGTTTCTATGGGGAACATCTCCTAATAGAAACACTACTCATTGGTGTAAATGGTCCAGTATATGCAAGACCTATGAGGAGGGGGGGCTTAATCTTAGAAAGTTGGAGGACATGATTGATGTTTTTTCTGCTAAACTTTGATATAATTTGAGGAGGAAATATTCTCTTTAGGCTTCCATTACTAAATCTATTTACTTCAAGAATCATCATCTTATGTTGGCTCCGTTAACCCCTAATAGTTCTCTAATTTGGAAACGACTATGGAGGATCAGGGATCATGCTGAGAACTATATATTCTAGTACATTGGTTAAGGAAAGGTGGACATGAGAATTAATAGATGGTGTTTTATAAAGCATTTTTGGATCTATCTGAAATTGAGGACAGACAGGCAATTCCTACTTCAATGGTAAGTGACTATTGGGATTCCAATAAGTGGAATATACCAAATCTTGAGAGTGTTTTGAATCTGAATCAAATTCATAACACTCTCAAATTTGGCTTGAATGAAATAACTAAAGATACTATAAGCTGGACTGCTAGTTCTGATGGTACTTTTGTCACTAAGGTTACATGGAATGAATTCTAGAAAAAAGGTAACATGTCTAACCTGTACGCTAGGACGTTGAATAATATTACTCCTCTCAAACATTCATTTATGATGTGGAGAGTTCTTAAAGGCTGGGTTTCCATCGATATTGTCCTGCAAAAGAGAGAATTTCAATTAGCTTCTAAATGTAATCACTGCAACAATTTTGAAAGCATTAATCATGTGTTTGTTGAATGTCTGAAGGCCTGGAGGGTTTGGATATTTTTTGCTGCCTATTTCAGAATCTAGATTTCTAAATCTATGACTCTACCTCACTTGGTGAGGTTATGGTATTGTTCCACTGATAAAAAGGTGCACATTCGTAATATGTTACCTTCAATTATTGTTTGGGTTGTTTGGCAGGTCAGAAACAAAAAAAAAGGAAAATATTGATACAATTGTACTAGACATGATTAACTCGATAATGTTCATCATATCGAGTCTTGACAAATCCAGATTATTAAAGAAAAAGCACTGGAGAACTGATGTCAACACTGGTATTGCTATTGGCACCATTTCTCAGCTCGATAAGCCTCATGTTCCAGTAATACTAAGATGGAAGGCTCCTAAGTTAGGTCGATTTAAACTGAATTCTGATGGTGCATGTACTAATTCAGGGGAGTGCTTTGAGGGGGGCTGGTCAGAGATCACGAAGGTAACATTGTTTTTACCTATGGAAAAGTCTATGGGAAATGCAGCCCCATTATTTATGAGGCTAGAGCCATGATTGATGGTCTCCAATTATGTTCAGAGAAGGGTATTTCTTCTCTAAACATTGAATTGGACTGCAGCTCTCTGGTTCAGATGATTTTCACGGGCAAAGCTCTCTGGTATCTAAAGGCCCTTATCAATTGTTGCTTCAGACTGATCTCCTCGAACACGAACGTTATTCACATATTCAGAGAACATAATGAGGCTGCTGACTTTCTAGCTAAATACACTATCGAATCTAAGAGAAACTCCTTTTTTGAAGGAAACAGAGTTCCTAATAGACTAAAAGCAATTTCATTGCTAGAAAGTATAGGTCTCAGCTATATCAGAATTAACTCTAAAAGGTATAGAATAAATTTTTACTTGATTTCGGGCTCCTTTGAAGTTTTCTAGGCATTCAAAGTATCCATTTGGCTCTTCTATGCGTATCGTTGTCCGAAAAAAATGATTAGACTTTCAAATATCCCTGCTCAATTAAATCGAATTCAGAAAGGAAGAAATTTTTACCTGGGTTGGTCAATATTGAAATCTTCAAGACGCTAAGAAGAGGACCCTGGCTCAACTAAGAATATATCTGAAGAAGGGGTTTGGGTTTTCTCATTAGCTTCATCAAGGAGGCTGGATGCATGCACTTTGGTAGGAATCTTGTCGATATCGAGGCTATGAAGGTTCTGAAACTTGTCTTTGGTTTGCATGTCGATATGGAGGGCTATTTCAAGGGTTTTCTGTTGGCTTCGTCTTTTGCTTGCATGTTTGAATCAGTATTCTATAGAAGGATTTCAGATGGTTTCGGTGTGAGGTTTTCTCTGCTACTCGGGTCTTGGATGAGGTCTTTAGCTTTTCAGGGTTTTGCAGCTAAGGGGGAGAGGACATGAGAAGAAGCTACGCGCTAGGGTTTTGTTTCTAGTCTATTAATAAGATTGTGGTTTTTGTTTAATTGGTCTGGACTTTTGTATTGGACCTTGCTACTTTAATAAACGAGACCCAGTTGGGCCTGTTGTTGTTAAAAAAAATCGAATGAAACAAAGCTTAAAGAAAATCTAATTTTTTATATTTTAACACTACCTTAAAATCAAATTCAAGAATCAGAGTTAGAAGAGTTTATTGAAATATTTCCAATTCTTGAAATGTTTCCACTTCATGAAATATATATTTATTTAGGATGGATTTGATTATCTCTAGTATGAATCTGACTAAAATAATTACACATTAAATAGTATGGATGCGAGTGTATTTCAAGTATTACAAAAGATTGTTATCCGAATGTATAATCTAAACAAATTAAAACCTTTTTAACGGTTTTGTGAAAGAGTTTTAGTTTACGAACACAACAACTAATAAACTTGTTTTTTTTAATAAGGTTATATATTGATTTTAATATTCAATTTAATATATAATCAAATAATCTAAAGAATGTTTTTTAACAAAGTTAAAAAAAACAATTTAATTATTTTATACGAGACGAATAACAAATAAAAGAAAGCGTAAAAAAATCAAACATGGTGGTGGTAGAAATTTATTGGAGGATAATTTATTGGGACATGTTCATACTTAACATATTTCAAATTGGTTGAGGTTTCTTTTAACATCTTTAATTAATTCACCAAATGAACTTTCCTGGTTTCAGATTGTCCCTATGCTTGATGAATGACTAATTGTTAATCACTCAATAATCTGATTCTTCTGGTGGCACATATCTGAGACAATCTTAATCATGCTATTACAACCTCATATTCCGATTCATTGTTGGATGCTTTAAAACTAAAATGTATTGATTGGTACATAGAATCCCCAAATGAGGAAATCAAGCAGATACCAACACTACACCTCATTGTACTAAATCCACCATCAGTCTGAACCACTAATTCTTTCTAACGCTTGCTGGTTTGAGCTTCCTCATAAGGTCTTTTTGAGTGAAATTCGACTAGTAAGTTTGGCACATCCTAAGCTTTAATTGGAGTATGGGGTGCAAAGCCAATATCATAATCTTCAAGCTAAATTGACCATTTGGTCATTCATCTCGATACATCCGCTTTTTGTAACACATTTTTCAAGGGAAACAAAGTTACAACCATGATATAATGTGTTTGAAAATATGGCATCATCTTTTTGGCTGATATAACCAATGCCAAGGCTAGTTGTTCCAACTTCAACTATCTTTTTTCCGCTTTTAACAAACTCTTACTTATATAATAGACATGGCAAGGATAGTTATCAACCTCTTGTACCAATACTGTACTCACATCATTATACGATACTGCTAGGTACATATAAAGTCTTTCTCCATCAACAGGTTTGAATAAAGTTTTTGGTGAAGATAGGTGTCATTTTATTTCAAGGAATGATTTGTCACAATTTGGGGACCAATTGAATTATTTTGCATTTCTCAAAACTTAGAAAAACTAGGCAACGTTTCCAGATGACCTCGAAATGAATCTTTTCAATGCTGCTAATATTCAAGTGAGTATATGAACTTATCTAGTAGTCCAAGTTGGATCAATGACCAACAAGGCATTCAATTGATCTGGGTCAAGCTAGATCCCTTTTTCAGTTATAATGTAGCCCAAAATTTTACCCGACCCAACACCAAAAGTACACTTTTCAGGATTTAGTTTTAGGTTGATGGCTTTCAGGTTAGAAAATATTTCATGGAGGTCGGAAATATGATCCTCCTCTTTAGGGTTCTTAACCATCATATTATCAATATATACTTCTATATATATATATATGTTCCAATATAGTTGGAAAATGCCTTAGTAACCAATCACTGATAAGTAGCTCCAATATTCTTCGACCAAAAAGGCATTACTTTGTTGCAATAAAGCTTTAAGTGATGAAAGTAGTGTGATCATGATCATTTTGATCCATCTGTATTCGATTATACCCAGAAAAAACATCAATGTAGGATAATAACTTATTCCATGATGTGGAATTCACCAACTGATCTATCCGAGGAACTGTAATAAGATCTTTAGGACAAGCTCTGTTGAGATCTGTAAAATCAATACACATGTGTCATTTCTCATTATTATTTTTTACAATGAGCCAAAAAGGATACTGGCACTCTTTATTATACCTTATTTTGGTTAACCGATCCACTTCTTGGACTATAGCTTCTGATATTTTCTTTAGAAAAAGTTCTTCTTCTTTATACCACTGGACCTGCATCAAATTTTACATATATATTATGGCTGATAACACTTACTGGTACTCCAGTTACATCTTCATTGCGCCAAGCAAATACATGTAAATTCTAAGACAAAAAGAATAATTACATTTCCTTCAATTCTAAGGGTAATTTGGGCCAGACCCTGATTTTTTTAAACTTATCTTAGATGATGAATCTCAACCTCTTCAATTGGGATCACAACACTATGAGCCTCCCTTAGCTCATCTATTTCATTTAATCCCACATAAGACTCCATTAATTGTTATTCTTTTCCAACTTTCAATGCTTCTAAATATTTTGGAGCGAGATAACTAAAATAACATTCCCTTTCCACCTTTTGACTACTTCAGATGATGCCTATTTAACCTCCCATGACATTATTTTAAATATTGGTGAACAGTGCATACTACTGCATGCATCATAGATAGCAAATATCTACTAAATATTGCATTGTAAGACGTCGGACAATCAACTACTACGAATAAAACCCTCACCATTTTATTGAATGGTATTTTTCCTAGCAAAACCTATCCTTCAAATTCCCCAATTACATATAAAGTTTTCGGTAAACCCCACTATTATTCTATTTGATCGTTGAATAACCGAAATATTTTTCAATTGTTTATAGGTTGATAAAAATAACATATTTTCCAAACTTCATGTATCAACCAAGATCTTTTGTATTTTATTTCCTTTGTTAGATGCTCCTATTACCATAACATATTCATGAGGGCCAACAATTTCGGTTAGGTCATCCTCATAAAAAATAATGAAAGCAGCAGGGCTTTGATAGAGGTGTGTAGGCATTTTCCCTTGTAACTGAGTTTTCAAATTGTTCACATGTCTTTTCTTGGAACAACTTGATGGTGTTGTGACAATATATCCCAAAAATATAGTTCAAGATTTAAAGCAGCTGCAAAGGTTGGATACTATCGTTGTTTTCTCTATTATAACACCCACTTGATTCTGATCTGGATCGGGGTATAAGTACTCAGAATCTATATCGAACCTTTCAGCTATTACCATTGAATTTTCTTGTTTAAATGCCTCCATATTTTATATTTGAACATTTGGTGATGTAACCTGGCCAATACTTGCAGTAGGTGGAGCTCCCATGTTAGTTTGTCTATTAGCTCCTTGTATTAAAAAAAACAGATAATTTCCCATATTCAATCAATGTCTCGGCAGATGTGAAACTTGTCCGGAATCCATAGGAAAGTAATTGATTATGGCTTGGGACTGAGTAGTTTATTGTGGGATATAAATTGTGGGACCATATCTATTCTGACACGGTATTCTAGAATTTTTTGTTTCTTCCATAATGATTTGTTTTCCGACCTGGTTCAATAATCCTCCCTAAGTCATTTCTTTCTTCTGAGTAACTGAATCAACCAAATTTCCCGGAAATAAGACATCCCTTAGAGAATCAATAGATACTTGCTCAAAACAATCAGCCACCCATTTTTTTATTTACAAAATGGTTGATGTAATCTTTTAAAGACTCGATAAGTTCTTATGTGCAGTGAATGATAGTATCACCATTTCCTTTAAGTTCTTTAATCCTTATAAACTACTTTCCGAAGTCCATCCAGAACATATCAAAGTTCTTTATAGACCCTTGTGGAAATATTTTATACCATTATAATACACTTCCCTTGAAAGTCTATGAAAATATCGGCACAACAACTTTTCCTCGTCATTAAAATTCATCATAAAAGTTTTAAAATGTTCAAGATGATTATCAGTATCTTGAATTTCATCATATTTCTTCATTTTAAGCTATCAAATCGCCTCGGTAAATACCCAGGAAGAATTATCGAAGGTAAAGTTGAATGCCTCCAATTATGATATTAGTTAAACATATGATCTTCATCTGGAGTAGCAAATATAATTGGTTCGGATGGGACAACCAACTGATCACATAACAAATTATCCATACTGTAGTCCGTCGAGCCTTTCACTTTTCCTAGATATCCTTTATGTTTCTCTT